>CM036770.1:27175210-27657710 GCA_020796225.1 Arion vulgaris
CATCGCCATGCAGGGTATATCCCTAGTGTAACACAGGATGATACCCATACCTTCATTTTGTATTCTCTCCAGTTGTTCAATTTGTGTCTTACTAACGGTGAGAATAGCCACTACACATTGTCACAGTATATGCTTGAACAACACCGGAGATAATGTGACCCTTGACCAACACCGGTGACCCTTGTGGTAAATCAGGGTGTATTGTTGGTGATCACGCCAAGCTGCCACATTTAAACAATACCTTTCGCTGGAAGAGGGCAGCATAGATCCAATTGAGGAGGAATGAGTTGATATTGAGTTCCGTCAACTGTACCATTAAAAGATGCAAAGGCACTCTATTATGTGCATCTTTAAGGTCAATTGCAGCAGCACATCTCAATGCCTTAGTCAAAACCTTCATAGACATGAAAACTGCTGCGTTACGCCATGTTTCTCTATTGAGACGGTACCCTCCAAGGGTGGGTGGAAGGAGACATAACCTCTCTAGTTGGCAGGATATTTTCCTGGCAATTATTTTCTCCAACAACTTACCTATTGTCTTCTGCATGGTTATTACCCAATATCCCTGAATTTGTTTTTGCTCATTGCCAGGCTTTGGCAGAGGCACCAGGTAGCTATGCAACCATTCTTCCTTGATTACTGCAGTCTCAATATTTTTGTTGTAGTTGCCAGCCAGTTCTTCTCATTCCTCATCAGACAACTTGCCAATGTCACCATACCATATGCCATCTGGACCAGGTGCACTGTTTTTCGCTCTACATCCACTGTTATGACATATCATGCACAGTTCACATCAAAGTTTATATTTTGAATAATGTGATGGAATTCTTTTCTTCTTTTGTTGTCACACTGCTAACGGGTTGTTGCCCAGTGTCGTGGTTTTCTGTTTTTGTCTTGCGCTGTTCTGGTGGCTTGGGTGATTGTTATTTTTGCTCTTTCACAAGATTCTGCTATGCCATGTAACCATCTTTTTTGTGATCTTCCTCTCGCCTTCTTTCCTAATGTTCTGTTATAGAAGACTCTGTATACTGTGGAGTTTGGATGCATTCTTATTAAGTGGCCAAACCACTACATTCTTTATTTCTCAATGTAATTCAAGCAAGGTTCTGTGCCAACTTTCTTTATTATGCTGATATTGGTGACTCTGTCTTTTCTGGTGTTGTTGGCAACTTTTTGAGGCAGCGCATTTCACATGTAGTTATTTTTGTGATTGCGCTTTGCTCATTGTTCATGTTTGGTTCTGGTAACATAAAGTAGGTATGAAGATACTGTTGATCATCTGTTGTTTAGCCGTCAGTGAAATTTTTGGATGCCTTAACAATGGGGCTAGCTGTTAGGTTACAGCATTTCCTTTTTGGACTTTAGCCTCTATCTAGTCTAGTGATGGGAATTTGTGATATTAAATTACTAATAGTTTCAGTTTCAGTTTGGAATAGCTTCATTGCGTTCCATACATGTCCATAGGTGCTCCGATCTCCTTCGCAATATCTCCAACAGCGTCCAGAGACTGACCATACCAGTTCTATTTTGATTGATGAGCCTACTCACGTATCTGTTATGCTGTTCTTTTCTTGCTACTCCAATCTTCAAACCCAGCTTCCGCAATCTAGTAGTTGACTTGGATTGGTTTAAATGAAAATCTTCTTTGCGGCCACACTCTATGAGGCCGTTCAAAATATCATTACTAATAGTGTATGTCAGAAGTCACAAATTAATTTTTTTTTTTAAACTAACACCTCTTGTTATTCTTTTGTTGTCACACTGTTACCGGGTTGTTGCTTAATGCCTTGGTTTTCTGTTTTTCTCTTGAGCTGCTCTAGTTACTTGGGTGATAATTATTTTTGCTTTTTTGACAGGATTCTGCTATGCTTTACATGGTCTTCCTCTTGCCTTATTTTCTGATGTTCTATTGTAGAAGACTATATACAGTGGCATTTGGTTGCATTCTTATTAAATAGCAGAACCACCTCATTCTTATGTTGTTCTCAATTGATAATTAAATTATGCATCTTCTGTTTCTCTCACTAAACAGGTGGTTCAGGAATATGAGAGAGCTGTCATTTTCAGACTGGGTCGTCTGGTCTCAGGTGGAGCAAAGGGACCAGGTATGTAAACTTAATCTTATTGTGTTATCTAATTATCCTATTCTCTTTCTTCTTTGCATTCATTCTTTACGACCAATTTTAATCACTCTTTGTGATATGTTTGATCTTTGTCAAGAACGTGTACACGTTGCACATTGGTTTGGTATGCCCCTCTTATTGTCTTTATTCTGTATATACTTTGCAGCGCATCACTCTCATCACAGCCCACCTCAAAAGACTCTTGTCTCTAGCCAGTTCTCCCATCACACCTCCATTTTTATGTTCAAGGTTTTTTTAAGGTCATTTTGCTAACATAATCTTGTTGTCTATATCTTGGACAGAGAATAGAACAAATAGATATATCCAGAAAGAACTCAAAATCAAAGAAAACTGGCTGATGCTACAAATAAGAAAGAGAAAATTGAGATATTTTGGACATATAAAAAGACATGAAGGGCTGGAGAAGACCATCATAGAAGGAGGCATACCGGCACAGAGAAGAAGAGGAAGACCACGGAGAAGATGGATTCAGGATATAACTGATGGTTTTAACATGACGGCTGCAGAGGCAGGACATCTGGCCTATGTGAGAGAGAGAAATTCTGGAGGACTGTTGGGGTGACAAAGTTCTGCTCAGGACAAGCAATTTGATGATGATGTGTCTTTCTTGCCCCTTTCCTTATCTTCTAATAACCTTGCCCCCTCTTTCTTTAATATTTAAATGTTACTAAAATATAGCAATTTCTGTGACATAATATTGTAACACTTTGTTTTAAAAGATTTAAAGCCGAAGGATTGACTTCATTGCACTAGGTTTTACCCCATATGACTCGGTCCCTCTCCGCAGAAATGGCACGCCACCTGCCAAGAGAGTATTGCACACACCACAAACTCTGTAACTCCAGCAACATTCCTAGAGGTCTGTTAGAAATCAGAAGAAGACTGTATGTGAAACCAGTCATGCAATTCATAAAAGAACAACAGATTAAATGGTTTGGACACCTGACAAGAATACCCTGGTATCGCCTACCACAGAGAGCCACACAGAAAAAGTATAATGAGAACAAAGCAAGAGGAAGACCACGCAAAAGATGGAGCGATGGCACCAAAAACAGCGTTATGGAAATAAATATCAGCTTACAAAGTGTCTTAAAACAAGCACACACAAGATCACTACAACACCCCCACCCCTCCTTCCCCATCCCCAACACTTCTATAAAGAAGTAAATGGTGGAAGAGAAGAATAAGCACACACAAGATCACTACATTCAGAGCCAACTATAAACTACTGGGCCTTCGGGCTCAGGTAAGAATTGTGGAAATCAGACCCCAACTACACCACTTGACCTCGCATT
This sequence comes from Arion vulgaris, assembly GCA_020796225.1. NCBI lineage: Eukaryota > Metazoa > Mollusca > Gastropoda > Stylommatophora > Arionidae > Arion > Arion vulgaris. Next base: position 27,178,650 of record CM036770.1, read on the forward strand.
CCAGTATTGGTGTATATAGACGAATTCATTTTAAAATGAACACAAAATGCTAACTCGAAGTCATATTATGCAGCAAGTTAAGTTTAACAATAAGGAATATCAATATTATGAATATTTTTCACCAATAAATAACCATAGACTCATAGAATTGAGTAAAATTGCAAAAGCGTGCAGTGTTCTATCAAACATCTGTATTTTCCAGATCCCTTTTCTTATCTAGGTCAGGGAATACCCAGCCAGTTGTCTGGCCTGTGCTAGAAACCTGGCTGTGCTACATTTCACCCCCAACACTTCTATAAAGAAGTAAATGGTGGAAGAGAAGAACAAGCACACACAAGATCACTACGTTTCACCCCCAACACTTCTATAAAGAAGTAAATGGTGGAAGAGAAGAACAAGCACACACAAGATCACTACGTTTCACCTCCAACACTTCTATAAAGAAGTAAATGGTGGAAGAGAAGAACAAGCACACACAAGATCACTACGTTTCACCCCAACACTTCTATAAAGAAGTAAATGGTGGAAGATAAGAACAAGCACACACAAGATCACTACGTTTCACCTCCAACACTTCTATAAAGAAGTAAATGGTGGAAGAGAAGAAGAGAAGAAGAAATTGACTTTCAATGTAAAGTTGTCATTGATCTAATTGGGTTATAAAATATATTATATCTCCTTACGAAACAAATTGAATCTTCATAATAATATATTCACTTACTTTATACTCGGCATGTTCTATGATACATTATTCTTCCACAAGAACAGTCCATGCAGCCGTGTCTTACGTAACCTTCGAAGCTGTGTTCTATGTCAGAGACACTGTGCATTTTGTATCTCCAATTTTGTTCTTGGTTATCTTTATTTTTGTTTCCCTGTGAGAACCATTCTCACTGGTATGTTAGTGATCATTCTCATAGTGAATTCCATCTCATTTTTAACATATGTTTTGCATGTCTTCTACACTGAAGTCTAGAAGTTTACTGTTTGTTTAGTCATAAATTTATTATTCAGTATATTTGCACTTTCATTATCATCAGGTGCCGTCTCCACATCGAAGGTTGGCTGCAATGAATCTCCAGCATCCTCTGTCTTTTGCCTTGGTGTTGCACACTGCCAGACTGTAACCTGTCCATTTTTAAAGTTTCTCTCCCACTTATCTCTCGGTCTTCCTCTTGCTCTTCCCCTCAACTTTCCCCTCTAGTAAATGTTTTATCATGGTGTCATGTCTTTTATGTGCCCAAAATACTTTACTTGTCTAAATTTTATTTCTCTTAATAATTGTTTCTTCATGCCTATTTTTCCTAAAACTTGTTTATTTGTCTGTTTTTCTGTCCATGAAATTCTGTCTATTCTTCTATATATCCACATCTCAAATGCATCAATTAAGTTTTCTAACTGCTTGTTCATTGTCCATGTTTCCGAGCCAAACATTAATATAGGATATATATAGCATTTGATCATTCTCATTTTTAGCCTGTTTGTGATTTGTTTGGATGTCATTAACTTTCTCATACTATTGACTTTCTCATACTATTTGCACTTTAAAGAGTCTTTTTGTTTGGTCTTAAATAGGTTTGTTTTTCATCATACCTTGTATGGATTCATATACAAAGGTGGACCTGAGAACGGTGTCCTTTGATGTGCCACCTCAGGAGGTGAGAGGTTGAGAGAGTAAAAGTATATTTGTGTTTGCAGACTGTAAGAGCAATGACATATTTAAGATTTAAGTAGTTAAGAGACCACATGTTGCTGCTGAAAGAGACAAGGTTCACTCCCTGTCATCAGTCAATCCAGCTTAACTCTTTCCACGCTTTTCGCCACACACTGCACCACAGCGGAAGTTAGTTGAAAGTCGTTAGTTAGCCGTACACTGCGCCATAGAGTTGCTTCCTTATAAGAAGTCTTTCTAGTTTTACTTCTACTGTTTTACTTATACTACTTTTCAACCTTGTTATTCTATTAGGATGTCCAGTTTTCTTCAATTTAGTATATAATAATATATATATATGTTTATTTATTGACGTGCCCAGCGTGTTCGTAGGCGTGGACTACGGGTGACAAGCCCTCTGTGAGTGCAGGTTCAATTCCACAGGCTGGCAGAAAAGCCACAGGTTCCCCAGATTTATGGTGTTTGTGGCACGGAACCGAAGGGTTACGATGTCCATGGCACCGAGCCAAGAGCTGAAAGCTCAAGTGCTTCTGGATCTGGAAAAAAAAATTTATTGACGAGTAGTTGGGATTGGGTTTTAAAAAAATTTGTTTTTACCTCCCTTGAATTAACTATTTACAAATTGAGAAATAACTCCGCATGGAAAGAGTTAAAGAATGAATTCCTGGCTCCTTGTGGAAACAGTAAGTTTACTGAGGTACCTTAACTTCATCTGTAGATCTGTTATAGACTAGAAGTTTGTGTCTGGTAGTAGGATGGAAGATTTTGCTGAGATTAATAGTGCTAAATTATTGTTTTTTTAATATAACTGATACATGCGATTTTTGCTCAGGAGCTCAGGGGAAGGGGTTTTTAAGGTACAGGTGGCCAGGGTTCAAAGGGTTAATATAACTGATAAATGTGATTTTTGCTCAGGAGCTCAGGGGAAGGGGATTTTAAGCTACAGGTGGCTACAGTTCAAATGGTTAAGAAAAACAATAAAGGCCTAGTGACTCTTAGCCTAACATAGAGTCAATTCACACTAGGGACATGTCCTATTATGTAAGGTAATAGGAGGGTCTAGTAGTCAACTGTATGTAGAGGGGACTTGAGCCCTGCTAGGCTAATATGGAAGTCAGAATCCAATGCCATACGGTTAGTGGCCTGGCAGCCAGATGTGTCACATTGTGAGTATCCCCACATGGGTGTTTCCAGAAGATTAAATGGGGGTGAGAGAAAAGGATGTGAGTATACTTATGTTGGAGCAGAATGTTAGGTCCAGCTCGTGTAACTCACATCTAAGCATAAAACGCTTGACCACTGCTCACCAACGCGACACTAGCACTGCTTAGCTAATAGACATACAAAAGTCCAGAGCAGCACAGACAAATACAGAATCCAATGTCCTAGGGCTAGAGCAGTGAGGAGAGTAGTCAAGAGTAGAAGGGTCAAGAAATTGACCCCTCTAAGTATGAGAGCTGGGCCATATTAAAAAGGAGAAAGGAAATAGTAAAATGTAGTCAGGGGGTATAGACAGATATAAGGGAGGGCATAGAGGGCAGCCACTAGGCAATGGCCAGTTGGGCAGAGAGAGGAAGCCATCACTATGGGAGATGGAGGTATAGAAGGAGCATACGTCCAAGGAGCATAGAGTCGGTAGGTCGATCTCGGAGTAAGGAGGTCGAGAGAAAGGTGGACAGAGCATGGGTAGTGTCCTTGAGGAAGGACGGAAGTTCTGCCACCAAGCTTCTGAAAATGCTATCGAGAAAGTCTGAAATCGACTCAGTTGGGCAGAAGCAGGCGGATACAATGTGTCATCCCAGATTATTGGTCTTGTGAATCTTGGGAAGCAGTTACAGACAAGTGCTGCCAAGATTGGCCTTCATAATATGAAGACAATCTGCACAAGGAGAAAGATCGTTCTGATGGATGAATGTCTGGATGAGGACAGGGAGAACACCTAGTGAAGAATGTTCCAGATGTGAGTAGTGACGGTTATCTTAGTTGACCGAATAGCAAAGAGCTTTCTCTTTTAGTGAGATTGTGTCATCTAAAATTACAGTATTCGGTTCCAAGAAGCATTGTCATAATATGTAGCATTGTCATAATATGTAGTAGCATTGTCATAATATGTAGCATTGTCTGTTTTCACATCATACTTTTACTATTACACTGTTCTTCTTTCTTTCTTTCTTTTTTCTTTTGTCCTTCTCTGCTTTTTCGCCGCTAATCGTAGCAGGTTTAACTGATGATCGGTTTCCGAGAGATAATGCACGCTCGGTCGCTTGATATGGTGTGGTATTGTGGAGTTTTAAGATGTCTGTAACTCCATCAATCCATCTTTTCTTGGTCTGCCCCTTCCTCTTGATGATTCCATTTTCAGGTTGTACGCTCTTGCAACTGGTGTATTCGGGTTCATTCTGACCAAGTGGCCAAACCATTTGAGTCTCTGTTTTTCAATAAATCTAACAGTAGGTGTTGTTCCGACTGTTCTTCTAATTTCCTCATTTCTTATATGGTCTCTTCTTGTTTTATTTACTGCTTTCCTCAAGCATCTCATTTCGCATGTGGTAATTTTCATTTCTTGTTCTTTTGTCAGTGCCCATGTTTTGCTCTGGTAGCACAGTGTTGGTATAAAGATTGAATTTATAATCTGTCTTTTAGTCTCTACTGGAATTGCTGGGTGTTTCAAGATTGGGGTAAGCTGGTATGTAATGTTGTTGGCTTGCTGGATTCTAGTTTCAATCTCTCTGTCCAGTCTACTATCAGATGTGAAGATACTTCCAAGGTATTTTAATTCTCTCACCTGCTTTAGCGTTTGGTCATTTATTTGTATGTTGATATCTTTATGTTCTCTGCTTATAGTCATGACTTCTGTCTTGTGAATGTTGATCTTCATGTAGTATTTGAGGCAGCGATTGCAACATGAAGATCAACATTCAAAAGATCCATTAAACCATTACACTGTTTAAAATTATATTCAAATAAAATAACTCAGGTTTTGACCAGAGGCTCTGTCACAGTAGCGGTGGATGCTGTTGTCTATTATCCAAGAAGCACTGTCATAATATGTAGCATTGTCATAATATGTAGCATTGTCATAATATGTAACATTGTCATAATATGTAGCATTGTCTGTTTTCACATCATACTTTTACTATTACACTGTTTAAAACTATATTCAAATAAAATAACTCAGGTTTTGACCAGAGACTCTGTCACAGTAGCAGTGGATGCTGTTGTCTATTATCGTGTCCAGAATGCTACTATGTCCATCACCAACGTTGAAGACTCTAACAGATCCACTCGTCTTCTAGCTGCTACTACACTCAGAAACGTTCTTGGTACTAAGAACCTAAGTGAGATCCTGTCTGACAGAGAGAACATTAGCCATGTTATGCAGGTGACAGTCATGTTGTTATATGTTACTGTTGTTGCATGTTATAGGGCTGGTTGTATGTTTTTCGGAAACAAATAATGAAGTCCTGTATCCATGGTATGTCCAGTATGAAAAGATAAATATTGATAGATAGCAAATTATATTTATATCAAGACCGCACTACATAAACATGGATATAACGCAGCAAGGGTGACTCATCTGGCCCTAGAACGCAAATTTTTTATTTTTTTCTGATCCAGAAGCACTTGAGCTTTTCAGCTCTTCGGCTCAGTGCCATGGACATTGTCACCCTTCGGTTCGGTGCCACGAACACCATAAATCTGGGGAATCTGGCTTTTCTACCATCCCGGAATTGAACCCGACACACAGAGTGATAGTCACCCGTAGTCCAACGTGCAACGAATACGCTGGGCAGACGAGCATAGAACGCAAATTAAAGCTCCCATCCCTATGCTTAACGGCAAGAGTGGACAAACAATTCCATCTTCCACCTGGGGATAGACAATAATAGCAAAATAAACAAATAAAATGTTTTCGACATGTGAAGAAATGATATATTTAAAATTATACAGGGTGTTCAACTTAAAAGCAGCCCCAGTGATAAATATAAATTTGCCAGGTACACATTGCATCTCGTCTATTTACTATTTAAACTGGTTCTGACTAGCTTGTCCTACGTCACATTTGTTCATCGCCCCTTCCCACACTACAATTACACACCATCACACATCCTTGACCTATACTACGTCATAACTGAACCTTCTCATTTCCATACACATATGCCAGATTAGCTCCATTCACAGGCTGCTTTTAAGTTGAACACCCTGTATTAGAAGGACAGGTTGAAGACAAATTACCAATAAAAAAGCATTTTAAACCATACAAGATGGCAAGCTTTATGGCAGGCCACTAAGAATAGACAATACTTTTAGAGACATATGTCTCTTAGAATATACTGTTACCATCATCATTGACCTCTTTTTCTCAGGAGACAATAGGTTTGTGTCATGTAGTAACCTCTCCGTGACGCATGCCTGGGTGATTTTTATGGAGTAGCTGAGTTGCCCAAGCGTCAACTACCCCTCTCGACCTCGCTGAGAGAATCCAGAGGAGTGCAAGCACGACATCTGGTATCAGTTCGGTTGCAGGAGCTGCCGGTAGGGCATCACTTGATGCCTGTCCACCTTAGGGCTCCGCTCGGATTTTATATTTGGGTTTACTCCCATAGTCTTTGCCTCTACCAAGGCTCCCACAAGGCACTGGGGCTATTTTCCCATAGCTGGGGGTCTGGATCTTGGGTTACCATATCACAATAAAGTAGGGTTGTTCTGTTAAAACCAACCTTTAGCATGATATGACACTAGTTTCACATTGATCATTCTTGCCCATAGAAAAATATATTTTCTTACAAAGTACTCTAAATCTATTTAAACATATATGGTTTTAACTAATTTATAGAAGGTAGGACAAAGTCAGCTTTGAATGTTGAGGTTCATAAAGCCAAGAACATGTATGCATTGCACATTGGTTTGGTAGGCCCTAAACGCATAGACTTCTACATGTTTAGGACATGTGCATCCGATTTCATTCAAACCTCCTTAGTCGCCTCTTACAACATGCGTGGCAGGTAACAGTGGTTCTATTCTTTACATCCCAAATTTGGGCAGCGGTAACCACTTGGGCGACAAGTATTACTAATTATCAACCAACCGCTAATGACAACTGTTATAAGAAAGAGAAGATGGAGATATGTTGGACACACCTTGAGGAGAAATGATCAACGAATATCAAAGCAGCCATTGAAGTGGGATGCAAAGGGTTCAAGAAAGAGAGGTCGACCTAAAGAGACCTTGAAACGAACTTTGCTGAGAGAGGCAGGAAATATCGGTCTCAGTTCCATGGAGCAGATTGAGCAAGTTGCCCAGGATAGAGCGGTATGGAGAAATTACTTGCAGGCCTTATGCAACGTATAATGGTACGAGAGGAATTATTATTATTATTAACCACTTGTTCGACAAGTATTACTAATTATCAGATTATTGAAAATTATTTATAGTATAATAGTATTTGTTAGGTATTGAAAATTGTTGCTAGTTATTTTTAAAATGTGTAAATTTATTTAAAATTATTCTGTTTATGCTTTGCAACATGATGATAGTGCGCAATTCTGAAAGTTTTCAGTCTTGCAAAATTTATAAAAATTGTCTCATATTTTTGTTTGTATTCAAGGCTACCTGGTTTTTTTTTAAATTGTATGACTTTTTGACAACTGTTATTTTTGTTTGTTTTTCTGAAACCTCTGTGATCTATTTGTTATTTGCACCAGAGTGTGCGAGTGCCATGTACCGCCCTTAGATTTCTACTAACCTGTAGGCCAGGAAGTTCTGATTTCGAACAAACATAATATTCATCTCTCAAATCCATAACTGTCTCCACACTGACTACTGGTCACCATCAGTTTGTACGAGTACCAAATTGTAATAACTTTTCTTGTAACTTTTATATGATTCGAGCCAAAGTGCATGGGCACACTAGGCCATTATTTTTTGGTAAAGAGACCGTTCCTGATAAAGAATGTGCTCCACAGTTTGGGACATGTTTGCTTCATCCCAAGGTATTAAGAGTTTTCACTCTGTGTATTTTTTCCCCATGAAGAAAATGGAAACGGTGGACAAGAAGATATGTTCACATCAACAATACTGACAAGATCAATCAGCCTGCAGTAAAGCACTGTGTGTATCTTTTATAGTGGTAGTTTCTTTACAGAAATCTCTTCATACTTCTACGAGCGCAGATTAGATTATACCACTGTCGGCTTGTTAGACCTGACCCAGTGGCTTGCTAGGCCTGTCTCAGTGGCTTCAGAATACCCTAGATGTGTCATATTATACCACTGTCGGCTTGCTAGGCCTGTCCCAGTGGATTCAGAATCCTCTAGATGGGTCACACAGTGCACCAGTCTATCACATAGTTCATAGTTCATAAGTACGGTTCCAACTTCATTGCAACGGGCTACCCCATAATTGCTCGTCCTGTGCTAATGAAAATCACATGAAATGCCAACAACTGTGAAATGCTTCCTGTGTGAACTAATTCCAGAATGAAACAGCCGCAGCACCGCCACAAAAGCAATCTGCACCGCATAAAATGCATATGGCCGTCGCTAATGTAGCAACACAAAACTGTTCATTACTTGAATTGCAATTCTTGTCGAAGGAACATCAATCATGACAAAATCCAGCTTTCTGCACTTGCAATATAACTGCATACGGCAGATTGAACTTTTTCGTCATAACTGCTGTCCGCCATTTTCTGAATACACACAACAAACGTACGGTTGACACAGCAAAAAGCATTCCATGTAACAGTCATAGCTCACAGCGTTGCTCAAGCACTAACTCAGTAGCTCGGCAAACAAAACCGGAAAATACCGGAGCAAATATGACGAAAATGTGCTAGCAAAGTCGTGTTCAGAATCAAACAGTTTATCACATTCAGGCTAGAATACATACATTCTATCCAAAGAAAACAGTTAAAATTGACTTTTGTTAGAGGCCTGATGAAATTCACAACCATGCCATGCCATCTTGACTGGAAGTCCCACAGAATACTGGGGGTAACAAGAAGAGACCGGTTGAGAATTGAAGACATCAGGAAAAACGTGGGTACAACATCAGTACTAAACTTCATCAAGAAACAACAAATTAAGTATTTCGGCCACGTAAGTAGATTACCAACAGACAGTACACCTCAAAGAGCAATGTTGCTATGATACAGTGGATACAAAGCAAAAGACCGGCCACGCAAAATATAGACCTCAGAGATAACAGACGACGAAAGACACTATTTATGAAGTGCACACCAAAACCTGTTCTAGAAATCTCTTCTTATCCTGACGCTGTGAGGCAAAACAGGACTGGAGAAAAGGAAAAAAAGAAAGTTTCTTTATCAATTTTTTTACATGATGTGGTTGCTGACCCCATTCACAACCTTCTTTTGAGACTGCTTATTAATAGAAAAGTAAAAATGACCCATTTTTCAGAGGTAATTTTCACATCTTTGTTGCATTTAATAGTAAATCATAGGAGAAATGACAGAGAAAAACTGTCCTATAATTGGTGGTCAATGTTTAGATAGGTCAAATCTCAGCATTCACTACTTGATCAGCTTGAAATGGCTCCCGGTTTTCACAGAGCAGTCTTGACGAGTGTACTGACCCCTGGGGAATTCGGGTGGAGCGAGTAGAGATGTAAGTGGAATCAATTGTTCTGATTTCTGCCAACATTTTAGCTGTCTTGATTAGTACAGCTGTGTTACCCTTCACATGTGCATTTGAGATTAAAACTATAGAGTTTTGTGTCGTCCAACCCTTAGTGTACCCATATTTTTCTTTGTCGTGCGCTAGTAATTATTTTTGTTAGTAGTTAAATCTATTTTGCTGTTTATAGTCTGTTTTGTTGTTTTGTGCGTTTTTGTTATATATAAGTATATATAGCACACATGATTTAAGATGTGATGACCTGAGCATATTATATGGTTCATCTTTTTCCCTAAGACTTACAGCCATTTCTTTGTCAGCAGAAAAATAATTCACATATCATATGAATTTGCAATATTATTATTTTTTAGACATACTATTATTAACCCTTCAGTAGCTAAGAACGTATATATACATTTTTCCCATTCACTTCTAAAGACGCATTAACACGTCTGTTATTATCTCTCCTCTGTGGGCTAAAGACGTGTTATAACACGTTATATATTGCTACTGTCACTGCTATAGGCGTACATTCACATTTGTTACCTAGAAACGAAGAGTAGCTATTTTTAACTCAGCCTTCAGAAAGTATGTAGCAGAAAGGGTTAAACATAGCAAACTTGCATAGTGAAAGAAAGGATGACACAATGTAGACCCAAATAGATGATATAGTTAAATGTTTGTTTTAATTGACATCCATAATTTAAAACAGAACTGATTACAGTTTGAACTGTAGGTTACAACATATCCAATTTTTAGAGCTTAACAAATTGTGTCAGAACTGGAACTGGATGAACAGAAGTAGAACTGGATGCCTGAGGGGCAGAGTGAGGGGTGTGTTTAATCAGCGAGCCATGGGAACCATCAGTATGCATACTCTTCTATATCTCTTGGGGAGACTGGCACCTATGGGTCTGCATGGAAAAATTTAGTAACTTATGACGTCACGATCCAAGATGGATGTAATGTTTTGTTACCGTTACAAGATTCTAAGTACTCTTAAAGAGCATATACATACCCATAATGATGTCTGAAAACACTATACATGTTAGTACAGTTTGTGTGATATGTGAATAAACACGTTTAATTATTTTCTTAATAATATTTTTTGTTAAAATAACAAAATTAAATTTGACCTTTTAAAACATTTAGGGAAAAAATTGTATATTTTAAAAATATTTTGATATTTATTTCCATCAGTAATATTTCAAATGGTTTTAGTTTAAATTAAAAAATACAACTTGTCTGGAGAAATTCAAAAGTACCAATAAACAGTCTTGAGGTTAACTATCTCTGTGCATAATTTTGCAACTAAAGAGAACATATGAGGGTTAAGTTGTTATGTGTATCTAAATGTGCATGTAGTAACTGTACTTTGTTGAATTTTCATTTGTTTTAGAAAAACTATCTTTTAGTTGCTTGTTAGAAAATGTAAATTGAACGATAAAGCAGATTCTGCTGTCTATGGATTATACATACTGTCCCACTAAAAAAAATTGTCCCCAGTATTGGCAAATTTATCCCAAACCCATCAGCTCTTTTGTAAGCGCAATTTTGAATTGCATGCCTCATTGTTTCTTCCTGGTGTCTAGGCAGCTTTGGATGATGCTACTGATCCTTGGGGTGTGAAGGTCGAACGTGTAGAAGTGTAAGTATGTCTTGTTATGACTGACAAAGAAAGATGGTCTGGGTCTTGCGTACAATGCTGATAGAAGGAGTGCCAGCTAAGACCCATCCTGTGAACATTTCTGAATGGTAGTAAATTGACAGCCGTATAGTTCTAGTTCAGAAAACTGACTTTAAGCCACACGCCACATTATATTTCTTGCTGAGATGAATTCTTAGTGACAAACAAGTGCAGCAAGAAGTCTGTACATGTGGTGAGAACGTTGATTTCAGAAAATTTGCGTTAAAATATTTGTCGCAACATATACTTCATAAGTATATTATATTATGCGATCGACGTCATGGCACATTGGGTGTTCCCATTTGTGCTCTGTCCTCCGCTGCAGCAGTCTTCCTAATGTCCATTTGCTCACCGTACCCATGAGAAGTTGATTAGTATACCTTCGCTCTCTACCATGAAGACGGCACTATCTGGCAAGACCAAACTCAACTCTTAATTCTCGCACTCATTCCAGTGTCTGAGATTTACCCATATCACATAAATGAGAGTGTACAGCATTGATGATATCGGCTCTGTCCATACTTCTGCCCGCTTGAGTTGGGGTATTATTTGCAAGAAAGTCAGCACGCTGGTTTCCCTGCACTCCAGCATGTCCAGGTGTGTACAGCCAAGTCATTTTCTTGAGATGTGATCTCCAAATGATGTCCACCCATTCCACGCGCAGACTTCCAGATTCAATCCTTTAAAGCATATTCATCGAGTCTGATATGATAATCGTATGGGTTACCTGTTGCTCAGCCACCCATGAGAGAGCCTTGGAGGCAGCGGTGATCTCCATTGTCATGCTCGATGTTGTTGTCTCAAAAGCGCAGCAGTCCTAACGAAGTGTGCTACCGTTTCGTTGTGCTGATTAAGCCCATCATGATATGGTTCCGCGTCTGACAGAGCCATCCGTGTAAATAATATCACTTGGATAGGAGCGCTGATTCACGAGTACAAGAATCTTCACATTGGCAATGCCAGGGCCCAACTTCCTTAGTATTTTGCAGCATCACATACATTGTCTGCAGGTATGGAACAGGGTGATTACAGTAAAACTATAGACATAAATTATAAGTGCAGAGGTCTGAAAGAAATGTGGTACTGATCAATGTGAATGTTTTATTGTGAAAAGTGGAAGATCTTGCAGATATATATGTACATGAACAAACCAATGAAATAGGTTACACTGATAGAGTTGACAAGAATGCATGACATTGTATCACAGCAAACACCAGACTTAATCTGCAATCTAAATGTTGTTGGGCATGGATAATTTCAGAAATAAACCAAGGAAGGGGCAGACCAAGGAAGGGGCAGACCAAGAAAAGATGGGTTGATGGAGTTACAGACATCTTAAAACTCCACAATACCACAGCATATCAAGCGACAAACAAACTGATCATCAGTTAAACCTGCTACGCCTAACGGCAAAAAAGCAGAGAAGGATAAACGAAAGAAAGAGAACCAAACGTACTGCATATTTATATGCTTGAGATCTAGTTATCCTTTTGTATTTGTGAGTGTGCAGCACTGACCGTGTACCAGAAATAGGAAATCATACTAAACTTGAAGAAAGTAAATAAGACAGAGAAAGACGGCAATAGAAAATTGACTTCATCAGAAATAGATCTAACCAAAGGGACGTAGAAAAATAGCAAGGACATTATATAAAACAAATAAAGTGTGGATGATTGAGGTTAAAGGAAGGAATGATATTAATGGCAACAAGGAGGGAATGCATCATGATTATGTGACATGGGCAAGTCTCAGTCACTGGAACAAGTTAGAGAATTAGGCGTTAAGTTTGGACATACCAGACAGTGTGGTCTTCATGGTAGAGAGAGAAGATATAGTAATCAACTTCTCATGGGTATGGTGAGCAAATGGACTTTGAGATGGCTGCTGCAGCAGAGGACAGAGCACGAATGGGAATGCTCAATGTGCCATGATTTCGATCGCAGAACATAACATCATGATTAGTGCACATAATAAAGATACATGGACATTTGACAGCTAGTGTCAATATTTTAAAATGAATATATATCCTATACTTTCTGTTCCACTATATGGTTTTTTTTTTTTCCAATTCAAACATCCTTTTCTTTGAAACTACATATCGTGTATCGATGTGGTTCATGGTTAACTGAACTGACTTTCAGTTAATAGTGAAGGGTGTGTAAGCTGATAATATATGTGGCTTACTTTTTCTACGCTCTTTTTTTATTCTATGTTCTACCTGTTTTACATTTGGTTCATACTCCCAGAGGCTTACATGGATATACTGTCCTGGGTATGCGGGTGTTTGCGGTAATGAGAGAGCGGACAGGCTTGCATCAACAACATTGATTGTTGGGGAGTTGAAGATGGATAAGGAGGATATTCTTCGGTCTCTTCGCGACTGTCTGCTGGATGAGGACACTAAAATCGATGTTGAATCGACAAGCGATTTAGGCAGTTTGGAGTTACCCGTTGTACAAGTCAAACTGGATGCCTGAGAGGCAGAGTGGGAGGTGTGTTTAATCAGCGAGCCACGGGATCAGTATGCATACTCTTCGATATCTGTTGGCGGAGACTGAGCACCTATGGGTCTGTCCGGAGTGCAGTGACGTCAGTTTAGTAACCAATAACACCCCCACTATCTAATGATATATGCTAATAAATGTCATTATCTATAGTACCTATATTTTCACGACAATTGAGAGATATATGGCATGATAATATTTGGAAGAGAAGCATGTCTCTATCCAAAGAATAAACATAGTTTAAAATTTAAATAACAACTTGTCGCTACAAGTTTTCACTTCTACCGAGTAGATATATTTTCCTCACCAAATCATCCCAATTTGTCTTGTCGCCTGAAACTTTTTTGACTTAATTGTTTTATTGGCTGTATCGCTCAGAAAGTCATGCATTTTTTGCATTCCAGTAGCAGCAGTTAATTTTGCCATATATTTTTAGTGAATTTATTTTCTGTGTGTTTATTGTGATTATTCAGTGCATGCAGATGTAACAATGTTGTTCCTTGTGAATAAGTTACTTCTGAAATAGCTGCTCTTAGTGAACTATGTATGGGATGCAATATCTATTGTGATAAATTGTTTGAAGGGAAAGAAGATCTAACATCACCTCAACACAGAAAATATAACCCTTAGTACATTTGGATACTTGGGAATTTAATTGAAGTGACAAATATCAATGGTGAAATATGTGTTTATTTTATATTCATCATCATCAAGCTGCGTATCCTTTATAGGACGTTGCTCTCTTTGCAGCACATCTGAAATTCACTCTGTCTCTTACCAGTTCACCCACTTCGTCGATGGTCATGTTCATGGTTTCTTTAATATCTTGTAGCCATCTTCTTCTTGGTCTGCCTCTGCGTCCTGGGACCCTGCCCTCTAGTATTGTTCTTTCCAGGCCATTGTGATGCTTGATGTTAGCAAAGTATGTAATTTTTCTGTACAGTATGTTGTTTATCAGCCAATTCTCTTTAACATTTAGTTCTTTCAGGACATCAGTGTTCTTTCTTATTTTGTATACTAGTGTATACATTTGATACAATGGATCCTTCCATGCCATGGTGGTGCATTATGCGAAACTGTTCTTTTATCCATTTATTATTGTTTCCCTATAGTCTGCTTACCCTCAACTTTTTACTCCACTACAGTTTTCAGCAGAATATTATCTCTCCTTGTATCCAAAATACTTGATTTGTCTCAGTTTTATCTACTTCAGCAAAATCTCTTATGTCTAACTTTCACAGGACTTCTTACCTTAGTTTTGTCTGATTTGCACTGTTTTTTTGTGAGCATATTACTCAATTGGATGCACATTTTTATATACCTTTTAGCACCCATAAGAAGGATAAACTATAACTTCTTCAGTAGACAACCTTTAAGTGTAGTATGATGTGAAATATTTAACTTTTCACAAACTTGGGGCTTTTATGTGCTAAATTTGACATGTTGAGGTTGCACACTTAATATAAAACCTTGTTTAGCTGCTTTTGTCTTATTCTTGGTACGGTGCAAGTGTTAGTTATAAATTATCGTGGAAAATGTGTACTAATGCAGCAATGTGGAGATACATTCTCTCTCTTTCTCTCTCTCTTTCTCTCTCTCCCTCTTTCTCTCTAGCCTGTGACAACCCTGACGCTTAGGGCAGCAATAAATGCACACCTGTCTTCTCTATTCTTGGCCACCCTCCGTATTGTGTTCCATCTGTGCTTAATTTCTTTCAGTTCTTGTTCTCCTCCAGGTCGTTTTGGGTTTTCCACATTTTCGTTTACCCTGTGGTGCCCATTTCAGTGCTGTTTTCTTGACAGAGTCTCCATTCATATCATATCCATCTCCAGAGCCTAAGAGTGATTATACGTTATGCCAGTTACGCGCCTACAAGTAGGCCAGCACATCCGATTTCTGCGCTGCTTTTTATTTACTAGGGCAGCATCCCTAGGGCCTACATCAGTCGCCTCTTAAAACATGCATTGTAGGATGTGCTTCCCTTGCGGGCCCCGACCGCACATAGGCGCCATTGATTCTAAGATGCACCCATCTTTTTGTGCATATATGTCTAGGGAGTGGGAGGTAGCGGTTAATAAAGTGTGTCTCAGAATTGAAATAATACAATTAATATTAATATGAATACATGTTAATATAAATACATATTAATATTAATACATGTTAATATTAATGTTAAACACAGTCTGTAAATGTCATTGTTAAAACTTAAACACATTTATCAAATTTATAAACCTTTCAAGGCAAGGCATTGTCTTCCATGAAATGACATAATAGATTATTGGGGATTAGTTATGTTGCTGGCACAAGATAGAAAACTAAACTCTCCCCATGATGCTTCACGGCAAATGTGGCTAAGATAAGATAAGAATAAGATAAGATTAGTTATGTTGCATTATTTTCAAGCAACATTTTTTTCAGCATTTAAAAACTCCTTAATTACAATTAAATATACATGTAATGGTAAGGGAACTCAGTAAGGTAAGGGAATGTAAGGTAAGGAGATGTAAGGTAAGGGAATGTAAGGTAAGGAATGTAAGGTAAGGAATGTAAGGGAACATTGTGGAAGTGTGCTTACCATCTTTCTTATTATTTGCAGTAAGGACGTGCGTTTACCTGTTCAACTACAGAGAGCTATGGCAGCTGAAGCGGAGGCTTCAAGAGAGGCCAGGGCCAAGGTTTGTTTGTTGCTTATATTTGTGATTACAATTGTTGCGGTTATTATTGCGTTAATTGTGGCTGTGTACATTTTTTCTTGTAGTTACTTGTTCGTGGCAATTTCTTTTGTTTTACCCTCAGTAATTTGTAATGATAGTATTTACTGAAGCTGCTGCAAATGGTTTAAGTATGTGAACTTGAAGGGGGCAGATGTTCAGCTGGTGGACAGAAAAAACACTTTAAAGACACTCTTAAAGTGTCTCTGAAATGCTTGATATAGACACCACGTGCTGGGAATCCCTTGTGCAAGATCGCCAAATATGGCGCTGTAACAACAAAAGAGGAACCCGCATAGCTGAGAATCATTGTGTTGTTGAGGCACAGAGAAAACGAGCTGCGCAAAAAGACAGAGCACACAAAACACACGTCTAACCTTCATCATGTATGCCCCACCCGTGGTAGGGGATTCTGTACACCAGAGAGGTACAGCAGTACACGTCTGAGATTGTTGTCATCATCGCTTGCGATGGACAGCTATATATATATACAGGGTGTTCAAGATAATTGCAGCCCCATTGACAATTCGAAAGTTGCCAGGTACAGCATTGAGTTGTGTTTATTTACTATTTAAACCGGTTCTGACTAGCTCGTCCTACATCACATTTGTTCATCGCCCCTTTCCGCACTACAATTACACACCGCCACACAACCTTGACCTATACTACGTCATAACTGAACCTTCCCATTTCCATGCATATATGCCAGATTAGCTCCATTCACGGGCTGCTTTTAAGTTGAACACCCTGTATAAGTATGTGACTCATACCGATCGTACATGATGGCGAAGCATGGCAAGATATCTGAGGACTATTTGTAGGCCTAACAACTAGAACAAACCTGTTGTTTATTTAGCAAGAGTTTAATAATAATAATAATAATTCCTCTTGTACCGTTACAGGTTACATAGGGCCTACAAGTAATTTCTCCATACCACTCTATCCTTGGCAACTTGCTCAATCTCCTCCATGGAACTGAGAACGATATTTCTTGCCTCTCTCAGCAAAGTTCGTTTCAGGGTCTCCTTAGGTCATCCTCTCTTTCTTGAACCCTTTGCATCCCACTTCAATGCCTGCTTTGATATTCGTTGATCATTTCTCTTGAATGTGTGTCCAACATATCTCCATCTTCTCTTTCTTATAACAGTGGTCACTAGTGGTTGACCAGACATGTCTCTGATTTCATCACTTCTCCTGAATTCGTTCCATTTTATATTCATTATTTTCACAGACATCTATTTTCGAATGCATTCAACTTGCTTTCTTTAGTAAGAGTTTAACGTTAGTTAATTGTGTAATGCAAAGCAGGTTTGGTCCATCTGTACCACAAGTTTTCCCCTTTGTCAATGAGGACAATGCAGGGAAGATGGTTGCTTTCCCTATGCTCTGAGAATATTCTATTGAGCACAAGCAGAGTAGGCTGTAGATGAATGGGGCCAGATTGATGACACAATCTGTGTCTTGAGATCTGAGTGCTAATTTTGTTGGTTGGCCATCATTCAAAATAGAAAGGTTGGAACTTTGTTGATCCTGGTTTTAAAGCAGTGCCCTGTCTATTTTCATGGCCCCACTTCTTTGATCAAGCATTGAAATCATCTGCTATGAGAAACATTTTGCTTGAAACATTCAAGAGTTCACTAAAAAAAAATCCAGATACATACAATATGAAGTTGTTCTTCATTGGCATATACAGTATAGATTCACTATACCTGATCACAAATTGTTACATGAATTTTCTGTAAGTTCAAATCGTCAACTAAGGAAGCATATGTATCAAGGCATGTTTCAGGATGTCCATGACTGACATGGATAGCCTATTGTGTTCTTCACAGTGCTCACTGGGAGTGACCCCAGAGGAAGCAACGGAAGCAAAGAATATGATCAACAAATAAACAGTGTACATGTTACTAGGAGCTTCCGAAAAAACAAATAGACAAACACAGGATTTGAACCACTTACCCTCATTTCCTACGACACCCATCGCCTAGGCTAGCAATACGAGCATCCTTATAAACACAACCATTCGCCCGAGTGGTTACGGAGCCCAAATTTAGGGTGTAAGAGATAGAATCACTGTTACCTGCCATGTATGTCGTAAGGCGACTAAGGAGGTTTGGCTGAAATCGGATGCACATGTCTTAAACGTGTAGAAGTATATGTGTTTAGGGGCCTACCAAACCAATGTGCAACGTATACACATTCTTGGCAAAGATCAAACATATCATAAGAGTGATTAAAGTTGGTCGTAAAGACAGACGCAAAGAAAGAAACACAATCAATGGCTCGCTGGTTGTGTTGCAAGGACACTTGTATTGCTAGGCTATCCGATGGGTGTCACTGGAAGTGATAACATATGAAGCCTGGATAATGAGTGGCTATACACTGCTGCAAATTGATTTCCTAAATCAGGTAGATGTTTAAATCATAAACTAGCTTCTGTAGTTTAAAGCTGAAGGATTTACTTCATTGTACCGGATGTTACCCCATATGGCTCGGTCCCTCTCCGCAGAAATGGCACGCCACCTGTAGTAATTGGGCTTGTTGTTTACACATCAACAGTTCCAGTAAATAATTTTATTCATATGAAAAAATGGGGTGTGTGCACGCATACATTGTTGACCCCACAAGTTGTTTAGTTGTGCATTATACAGTTATTTAGTTTTCCCTGTTGGATTTAATTTACAATTGTTTGTAACCTTGTATAACTGTTTATCCACAGGTTATTGCTGCAGAGGGTGAACAGAAAGCTTCACGTGCCTTGAAGGAAGCCGCTGACATCATGATCCAATCACCAGCAGCTCTCCAACTGAGATACCTGCAGACACTGAATACAATCTCAGCAGAGAAGAATTCTACCATCATTTTCCCACTCCCTATTGACATGTTATCAGCATTCATGAAAAAGTAGAACAGATTGACAGAGACATGAAGGGAATGTTATTGTAGAAAGCATATGACTTTCAGCATGAGAAATTTACATCTGAGACTAAGTATTAATAGATAAATCATTAACTCTATCCACGCTGAGTTATTTCCTCAATTTTTAAACAGTTAATTCAAGGGAGGTTAAATAAAAAATCATAACTACTCGTCAATAAATAAACATATATATATTATTATATACTAAATTGAAGAAAACTGGACAACTCAATAGAATAACAAGGTTGAAAAGTAGTATAAGTAAAATAGTAGAAGTAAAACTAGAAAGACTTCTTATAAGGGGAAACAACTCTATGGTGCAGTGTGCGGCTAATAGCGTGCAACGGACTTCCGGCGTGGCGCAGTGTGCGGCTTAAAGCGTGGAAAGAGTTAAAATTGTAATTAGCCGCATCTAGTAGACAAATTGTAATGATATTATGAAATTGACAGTTTGAGATAATGTTACAACTATACTTATATTTGAAGGCTATACATTGTGATCTTTAGACAAAAGTACATTTAGTATATTGTTCAACTTTTTTTATCAGTTATTGCATATGTAGAAATTTGCATAAATTTGCTGTTGCTGGCAAAACACGTAATCACAAAGTACTGTAGTTTTTACAAATTACAAAAACAATGACAATATACAGCAACGTTTGACCAACAGTAATTTGTGATTACGTGTTTCGCCAATCAAATAGTTTTACTGCAGTCTCATCTATATTGTGATTGTTGCTAACAAACAATTTTTAATTGCTAGTTTTATATACCATGTCAATACTTGGATCTAGCTGAGTTGGGTTGTTTTTTTCCGATCCAGAAGCACTTGAGCTGAAAGCTCTTGGCTCGGTGTCATGGACATCGTAACCCTTCGGTTCGGTGCCACGAACACCGTAAATCTGGGGAATCTGTGGCTTTTTCTGCCATCCCACGGAATTGAACCCTCACACACAGAGGGATAGTTACCCAAGTCCAACGTGCTACGAACACGCTGCGCAGACAGGCAGGATCTAGCTGAGTAAGGATGACATGATGACACTTGATCGTATCATCTTGTTTTTTATGTTCGTATGAGTTCACTGATGACAACCACAGCGGACAATTTTTTTAAATGTTGGTGAACAATGGTTCTGGTAGATTATTGACAGTGAAATAATGGTTAAATAATGCTAAACCATATGTTACTACACTCTCAGTAGATTTGTGTAGTAGAGTGTGTAAGATGAATGACAGAAGGAATAATGCTAAACCATATGTGACTACACTCTCAGTAGATTTGTGTAGTAAAGCGTGTAAGATGAATGACAGAAGTGATAATGCTAAACCATATGTGACTACACTCTCAGCAGATTTGTGTAGTAGAGCATGTAAGATGAATGACAGAAGGAATAATGCTAAACCATATGTGACTACACTCTCAGTAGATTTGTTTAGTAAAGTGTTTAAGATGAATAACAGAAGGAATAATCAAAAACAATCAAGAAGATATTTAGTATTAAAAGATTCAAATCTTTCATAGTATTTGAATTTAGAAAATATTATTCTTGTTTACTGATTGGCTCCCAGAGCCGCTGGGAGCGTCACTGTGTATTTGTGTTACTATCTTAATGAAAATTCATTTACCTACAAAATATTATATTACTAATAAAAATCGGTTAACAATTAAGGAAACTTCAGCTGAATTTGTACATACACTTGCAATGGGAAAATAGGAGATAAGTTCAATTCAGCTGCAACACGTTTTTCAATTGGTAGCCAGTCAGTTAATAGACCTTAGTGATTGAAAAAAGATTATAGTTAATTGTAAATAAAAAAACTGTATTACTCAAAATTAATGATTAATTAATCAATTAAATGTAAAAAATTATTGGAAAAAATTATTGGTACAATTATTGCAAAGTTACAGTGTTTGCTTAGTTACATGCCATATACAAAAGTTCTACAGTAAAATAGTAAATCAAAGATGGTATGACAGAAGGAACTGAAGCGATCGATGTATGAATTTGTAAGATCATCTTGAGCGTAATTGTATATTTGATTTAAATACTTTGAATGATACTGTTTCAACTGTGAAGCAATGCTGTATAGATTATCATAATTCGTCTGTAATGGCAATACATGATTTAAGACTGCTAATTTACCCTTCACATGAATAACCTGGTCAGATGCAAAGATCACTATTGTATTGGAAGATAAATTAATACCAAATTTAGACTCCCATTTAAAAAGCTGTATATTTGTATATCCAAGTGCCATATGACTGTTAGTTAGTAAACATTGTAATCAATTACATTGCTCACTTTAACACATAATCTTTACCATGCTTGTTTACACTGCAGGGCTGCATGAGGGAATGATAAATATCTTGTAATCATTGCCTTTTGAAAGTCTGTATTCATCATGTATTTACTTTTATACAAATTCTCCCTAACTAATGTTGTCTATTAACTCTTTCCACGCTGAGTTACTTCTCAATTTTTAAGCAGTTAATTCAAGGGAGGTTAAACAAACAAAAAAACGAAAAAACGATCCCTACTACTTGTAAATAAATAAACATATATATATATATATATTATTATATACTAAATTGAAGAAAACCGAACAACCCAATAGAATAACAAGGTTAAAAAGTAGTATAAGTAAAATAGTAGAAGTAAAACTAGAAAGACTTCTTATAAGGAAGCAAATCTATGACTCAGTGTGCGACTAATAGCGTGCAATGGACTTCTGCCATGGCGCACTGTGCGGATTAGAGCGTGGAAAGAGTTAATTAATAAATATATTGTTTATTAATTTCTAATTTTTCAAAAACATGTGATAGTTATTAAACATAAAAACAACCTGCTGCCTTGCAAGTCGGCTGGGCACAGCCAAAGGCTGATGGAGAGCGAACCCAGTAAGCGCTGGCTAAAACCGGACACATCGCAGAAGGATAAGCACCAGAGCTTCAAATGGCGCTGAAAATGGGACATACAAACCACACCAAAACTAAGGTCGCATGAATCAGATTTCCACATGAATGAGATTTATGGGAGAATCTGGTACAACAGTCTAAGCGGTGATCACGAAGAAGCAGAAGAAACATAATAATACTAATAATTACTATGAAATTACAATATATAATCTTGAATAAAGCTGAATTATACAAAGCTTGTAATGAACGTAATACATGGTATTTCAAGAATAATTAATTAGTTAGTCATCAGATCATCTTTATTGAACAAGGATAAGTCTATAAATACTCTAATTTAATCTTCATTATATACGTCAGCGGATGGCAACTGACAGTTTTAGTTCTGTTTTAGTTAATTAAACATCTACTTCTTGTATAGTGTTCAAATCTAGCAATTTCACATTTGATTCCAAGTTTTTACGGTTGAGACGTAAATTCAAATCACCACCTGATTCCCTATCCGACCCATCTCCCTAAATGTATTCAAGATATCAGCCCTGTCTACTTCTCTATCTCTTGCAACTGTAGTCGTGTGTGCATGTTTGTCTGCTCATTCATTTCTCTTATTTTGTTCATTAAAAGAATAGTTTTGTATACAACTGTTTGTAGGTGTTAGTGTTGTTTGTGCATAGAAACCTCTTTTACTTAAGTCAGAAATGTGATATGCAATGTGGCGTGGAAGACCTAAGACCACTTCTTTTTAACCGATCCAGAAGCACTTGAGCTTTTCAGCTCTTCGACTCGGTGCCATGGACATCGTAACCCTTGGTTCGGTGCCACGAACACCGTAAATCTGGGAATCTCACGGTTTTCTGCCATCCGGAATGAACCGCACACAAGAGGATAGTCTCGAAGTCAACAGCTCGAACACGCTGGGCAGGCAGGCAAGACCACTCTTCAAAGAAGCAATCCTACAAAGGAGTAAAGTATTGGGATGTAAAACCATACAAGATCTCCAAATGCTAGCAACGAACCGCATCACATAGAGATCTAAAACCTATGTGCCGCCTTTGGCACGAAAGGAACAAACTAACTGATATGATTGTTGCATACTACACCCATTTATAGTCTACAAACAATGTGATTAGATTGTTTAATTATGTGCATCAGGTACATTTTTTCAGCACTAGAAGTTGTACAATATTTATATTATTACATCATATGGACTAATTGACAATCTTTAATGTTGAGTATTGTAATCTTGGTGAGCGTCTGTAGCTCAAGCGGTAGTGAGCTCGATCACAGACCCAAGCGTACCTGGTTCAAACCCCACGGTGGGCAAGTTTGAAGCAAATTCGTTTCCGTGGGATTTTTACAAAAGGTAAAAATAGACCTCACGTTCAGAAAGCAATGGCAAACTACTGAACGTATAAGTGTGCCTAGAAAATCAGCGACTCATTTACTGTGGTTGATGCTAGTCCTTTGGGATATGACCCAATGTTATATTGTAATCTTGAGTAGTGTTATAGGTGGAAATATTTAGGTCATGTTCTTAGATCAGACGAAAAGAGACTAAATTGACAATCCTTATATGGTCACCAGTTGGGAAAAGAAAACGTGGAAGACCAAGACCACTCTTCGAAGAACCATCCAACAAGAAATAAACTATTGGGATGTAAAACCATACAAGATCTCCAACTGCTAAGCGAACCACATCACATGGAGATCTAAAACCTCTGCCCTATGTGCCACCTTTGACACGAAAGGAACAAACTAACTAATGTTGAGTTGACTACTGCGCATATTTTAGGAAGATGAAGCAGATGGTATCACTTTTCATTCAGAAGAAAATTTGCAAAATGTTTTTGGGGGGAAAAGCAGGCAGAATTACAGAATACTTGAGAATTGTTTCAGCGAATCACAATTTTATTTTGTTTAGCTCAACATCATTGATGTTCGTTTTATTGCTATACATATTGCAGTAATTTGTGTACTTAATCTCTCATTTGCATTTACTTTTTATGAATAAGATGAAAACATACCCAATAAAAAAGCATGTTGTATGCAGTGAGTGCCTTTAAAGATGAATACAGTATCAGAACTTCTCCAATGGTAGGGTGGGTGCTGAGGTACAGATGAAAATGTTCAAGTAGATGATGTAGTGAAGTCCCAGTTATACTAGTTTATGTTAGTGTTATAGACCCAATGCAGTTGTTGGTGGTATCAGAGATGCTCTATAATACATTTTATACATAAAATAGAGATGTCCTCACAAGAGCAAAGATCCCAAGTGTCAACACCCTGTTGCAGAAGGCCCAAGAAAGATGGGCCCGCGTCACATTGCTCGGATGCCTGATAACGCATCCCCAAACAGTGGATGTATGGCGAACTTGAAGGGGGCAGACGTTCAGCTGGTGGGCAGAAAAAATGCTTTAAAGACATTCTTAAAGTGCCTCTGAAATGCTTCGATATAGACACCACATGCTGGGAATCCCTTACGCAAGATCGCAAATGTGGCACTGTAACAAGAGGAGCCTGCATAGCTGAGAATCATCGTGCCGTTGAGGCACAAAAAAACGAGCTGCGCGAAAAGACAGAACACATAACACGCACATGTCTAACCTTGATCATGTATGCCCCATCTGTGGTAGGGAATTGTGTTCTAGGATTGGACGATGTAGTCATCTCCGCACACACCAGAGAGGTGCAGCAGCACACATCTTAACTTAAACCGTTGTCATCATCACTTGCGATGGACGACTATAATACATGACAGTATTGAGATATTTGAGACGTACAACAGAGTGGTGATCTTTGTACATATAGACTGCAAAATAAACAACTTTTTAATTGGTTGCTGAATTAAAAAAAATTAGAGTATGACTTATTCCTCTTCGCTCCTCGTGGAGCATAGGGCCTCAACAGTTGTTTGCCACTTTCCCGGTCTCTGGCTGTTTTTATTAATGGTCTCATAGAGTGCCTTGAAGTTGCCTTTTCTGTTCTACTATCTCTTGTTGCCTCTCAGATGTTTTTTCACATCTCTGGCCATCGCGTTATATCTAATTGCTGCTACTTGTTGTTGTTATCGTGTTCGGCGTCTTGTTTACTTGCTGTTTCAACTTTTTCATCTCCTCTACCTTTTGCTATGTTTCGTCTGTGATTCAGGACTTCTTGTTTGATGATAGTCTCCCAAATACCTCTTCACAGACTCCGACAGTAGCCTTCTCCCAAGTACCTCTTCACAGACTCCAACAGCAGCCTTCTCCCAAGTACCTCTTCACAGACTCCGACAGCAGCCTTCTCCCAAGTACCTCTTCACAGACTCCGACAGCAGCCTTCTCCCAAGTACCTCTTCACAGACTTCGACAGCAGCCTTCTCCCAAGTACCTCTTCACAGACTCCGACAGCAGCCTTCTCCCAAGTACCTCTTCACAGACTCCGACAGTAGCCTTCTCCCAAGTACCTCTTCACAGACTCCGACAGTAGCCTTCTCCCAAGTACCTCTTCACAGACTCCGACAGTAGCCTTCTCCCAAGTATCTCTTCACAGACTCCGACAGTAGCCTTCTCCCAAGTACCTCTTCACAGACTCCGACAGTAGCCTTCTCCCAAGTACCTCTTCACAGACTCCGACAGTAGCCTTCTCCCAAGTACCTCTTCACAGACTCCGACAGTAGCCTTCTCCCAAGTAACTCTTCACAGACTCCGACAGTAGCCTTCTCCCAAGTACCTCTTCACAGACTCCGACAGTAGCCTTCTCCCAAGTACCTCTTCACAGACTCCGACAGTAGCCTTCTCCCAAGTACCTCTTCACAGACTCCGACAGCAGCCTTCTCCCAAGTACCTCTTCACAGACTCCGACAGTAGCCTTCTCCCAAGTACCTCTTCACAGACTCTGACAGTAGCCTTCTCCCAAGTACCTCTTCACAGACTCCGACAGCAGCCTTCTCCCAAGTACCTCTTCACAGACTCCGACAGCAGCCTTCTCCCAAGTACCTCTTCACAGACTCCGACAGTAGCCTTCTCCCAAGTACCTCTTCACAGACTCCGACAGCAGCCTTCTCCCAAGTACCTCTTCACAGACTCCGACAGTAGCCTTCTCCCAAGTACCTCTTCACAGACTCCGACAACAGCCTTCTCCCAAGTACCTCTTCACAGACTCGACAGTAGCCTTCTCCCAAGTACCTCTTCACAGACTCCGACAACAGCCTTCTCCCAAGTACCTCTTCACAGACTCCGACAGTAGCCTTCTCCCAAGTACCTCTTCACAGACTCCGATAGTAGCCTTCTCCCAAGTACCTCTTCACAGACTCCGACAGTAGCCTCTCCCAAGTACCTCTTCACAGACTCCAACAACAGCCTTCTCCCAAGTACCTCTTCACAGACTCCGACAGTAGCCTTCTCCCAAGTATCTCTTCACAGACTCCGACAGCAGCCTTCTCCCAAGTACCTCTTCACAGACTCTGACAGTAGCCTTCTTTAAAGTGTTCGTCGTACTCTCCAATGTATCCTCCTTTCCTGTCGTATGTAGTATCTCAAAACAGTTCTTTAAAGCAATCTGGAAGACTCCCTTTGTGTCTTGTGATTGGAGTTTCCTGATATCAAATTTGGTTCGTGGACTCTGTTGTTTCTTCTTTGATGACAGTTTCATCTTCAGTTTTACAGCAACCAGATTCAATGCCTGGTCCTCTCCTCACTCTCACATCTTGTAGCGATGTCCTTCATCGTTGGCGAATTGCCACATGGTCAATCTGGTTTCCAGTCCGATGGTCTGGCGAGACCCATGTTGCCTTCTGACACCTTCGATGGAGGAAGAGTGTACCCCAATGACTAGCTCGGAGGCACAGAAATTTGCAACAAGCTCACCATTTTTGTTCATGCTTCCAAGACCATTTGTTCCCATCTCTCTCCCCCTGCCAGTATTATCGCAGCTCACCTTGGCATTTAGGTCCCCACTATAAATATCGGCATGTAATGCTTTGGTGCTTTGTCAACAGCTGCCTGCAGTTGTGAATATAAATAGTCTTTCTCCTCCTCTTCTGTCCTGTTTGTTGGGGCATAACACATAATTATATAGGTCTTCTGGTACCTATATTCAAACCTGGCACTGATAATGCGATTAGACACTGGTTCCCATTCCATCAGACTTTTTGTCGTTTCTTTGGTTAGTAGCAGGGCCACACCAGCATCATGGGGATTATCTTCATTTTCTTTGCCCAAGTATAGCAGCGTTTTTCCCCGTCTGTAGTCTTGTTTCCCCACAGGCATTCCATCTTGTTTCACATAATCCCAGCATTGTGAGCTTGTAGTGGTGCATCTCTTTCACCACTTGTGCACATCTGCCTATCTCTAGCACCGTCCTCACATTCCACATCCCTATAAGAGTGGACTTCTTCTGCGAAATCAACTTGAGAGCCTCTATTTTTGTTGTCTGCGGCCGAAAAGGGTTGTCAGCAGCCGAAGGTTGTCAGCTCAACTTCCTTGCGGGTTTGGCAGCTGCGCGTCATCTGTCTCCAGCATGGAGCCCTAGTCCTTCAGAGACTCGTTAGTTTTGTACAATTTGTTTGGGGTTTTTTTTAACTACGTTCTTTTTTAAGTGGATGGGTAGTTAGCTCATCTCACAACCCCCAACCTGGAGGACCAGAAGGTCACATTTAGTCTGACCTTTCTCCTTTGACCTGTCCAGATTGGATAACCTACAGCCAACTCTAGATAACTAGGCCAGACAACTGACTCGGTGTTCCCTGACCGAGATCAGAAAAGGGGCCCGGAAAATATAGATGTTTAATAGAACAATGCAAGCTTTTTGCAATTTTGCTCAATTCTGTGAGTCTATGATTATTTATTGGTGAAAAATATTCATAATGTTGTTATTCCTAATTGTTCAACTTAACTTTTTGCATAATATAACTTCGAGTTAGCATTTTGTGTTGATTTTAAAATGAATTCGTTTATATACATCAATACTGGAATACGAAGTCACATGGTTTAGTTGGAGTCTGATTTCCCATAATTCTTACCTGAATCCGAAGGCCCATAAGTTTATGGTTGGCTCTGGATAACCCTGCCGGCATAGTTATCCGGGTCATTGAGGTACCAATTCCCCCTTCATTACAAGGTAATGGCCTTATGGAGAGGAGGGGAGTAGAGTATGCTTACACAGAAATGTCAGCAGAAAATGTAGTCCTTATTGTGAAACTTCTTAGTGGGAACACATTTAGGGAAACTAACAAAATTGGTTACTAAACTGGCGTCATTGCACTCCGGGCAGACCCATAGGTGCTCAGTCTTCCCCAACAGATATCGAAGAGTATGCATACTGATGGTTCCCGTGACTCGATGATTAAACACACCTCTTACTCTGCCTCTCATGCATCCAGTTCGACTTGTACAACAGGTAACTCCAAACTGCCTAAATCGCTTGATCGATTCAACATCGATTTTAGTGTCCTCATCCAACAGACAGTCGCGAAGAGACCGAAGAACATCCCCTTATCTATCTTCAACTTCCCAACAATCGATGCTGTTGATGCAAGCCTGTCCGCTCTCTCATTACCTTAATTGATATTTAATTTGTCATTGATATTGAGACAGAAATAATCAGACAAAAAAAACAAGGCAACGAAAATCAAAACAGACTTATAAGTTGATAGTTTGGAAAGATTCTAGCTGAAAGATTTTGTTTGACAGATAATTGATATATAAAGGAAAAGTTCATGGAAGAGGTTAGTTCATACTAAAAAATTTCCTGAGTGGTTACCGGGCCCAGAATTTGGGGTGTAAAGAATAGAACCATTGTTACCTGCCACACATGGTGTAAGAGGCAGCTAAGGAGGTTTGGCTGAAATCGGATGGCCGTGTCCGTTAGGGAATGCTAACCCGAAACAAATGCTTGCAGAAAACGGATGTACCAGGCCATAAGGTGCATAATATGGTGCAACGACCCCTCACAATGAGGAACGGGATAACGGATTCTACGGTCGCCAATCTGCCTCGGAGATTTAGCCACGCAGTATGAATATCAGACCTACCATCACGAGGGTGGCCAAAACTTACTGCGGGAAGAGGTCGGCACAAACGGTAAGCAGAAATCATAGGAATTATATCCTACAGAACTGCCCCAGTGTACAGACTTGAGAAGAAAGAGGTGGCCCACTTACACCAGCGTCCAAGACAAATTGTATGGCATGTCTGATAATCTGAGGCAGACGGCCACCTTTACTATAGAATCCGAAATCCTAATCTAGTGAGAACGCAGAAGAAGACAAAAGAAGAATACTATAAAATATGAAGTAACCTGCATATTGTAATGCTAATGTTTGCCAGCTTGATATCAGTAGAATGCAGTGGCAGCTCGTGATCAGTTTTGATGGTGGGGCCAGAAATTTGTTTCAGGATAAATAATGGTTTTGGGTTGCTATATTTTAATTTATAAAATAATAAATACAAGTTATACATTATTTTTCGTGGGCACAGCCCACTGGCCTTTAATGACGAGCCGCCACTGATAGAATGTACACTGAATATAGCATGAAAGAGAACAACTTTTGCCAAGTTCATACTTAGTATTTGAAATAAAATGTATTTCTTTATTGCTACATATATTTCTTGTTTTTTTTATTTTCTGGTTACATGACTGCCACTTACACGCAGCAACCAGACTGCCACTTACACGCAGCAACCAGACCTGGGACTTTACTTTGTGGAACTCAAACTTAGTTATTTTTTTATTTTCTGGTTACATGACTGCCACTTACTCGCAGCAACCAGACTGCCACTTACTCGCAGCAGCCAGACCTGGGACTTTACCTTGTGGAACTCAAACTTAGCTATTTTTTGTTTTTGATCCGAGCACTTTGAGCTTTCAGCTCTTTGTCTCAGTCCCATGGACATCGTAACCCATCGGTTCTCCCAAACACCGTAAATCTGGAGAATCTGTGGCTTTTCAAACTTCTGCCAGCCCGCGAAATTGAAACCGCACTCACAGAGGGCTTGTCACACTGTCGTTCAACGCGCTACGAACACGCTGGGCAGGCGGGCCAAACTTAGTTATACTGAAACCAGTGGCTGACAATTTTCAGAACTACTGAGTTGATTTCAATTAATGCTACGAGACCGAAGAACATCCCCTTATCCATCTTCAACTCCCCAACAATCGATGCTGTTGATGCAAGCCTGTCCGCTCTCTCATTACCGTAAACACCCGCATGCCCTGGGCAGTATATCCTCGTAAGCCTCTGGAGGTTAGAAACTTCTATAGACGATATCCACTAATACTGAAACCTGCCCTTCTGGATCTTGTGAAGCATCGACTGAGAGTCAGATACCTACTACGATTGCCAAAACATAACATATATAACTGTTAGATAGCTGGCTACAGAATTATTACAACACAAACTACGCTGAGCATGCTTCTGGAGACAATCGTCGCATGTCAATTGGCATGGGATCTCAAAAGTCTTCATATCTTCCCATCCACTCTTGCAGGTTACAGGTGTGTGAAGAAGATCTGGTGTAACGCTGAGCTCTTAGCCCAGTATGTCTTCGAGATTTCCTATGTATATATCAAAACATGTGCAGAAATGGTGAACTTGGAAGAGGCATACAACAGAGTGACTTACGATTATCTCATGCATCAGCTTATCAAACTCCAGGTGCATCGGAGTGCATCCTCTGTTCAGAAGATGGATAGCTGCTGTTCTGTTCGAGAGTAAGGATGAACACGATGTGGTGGTTGGTCATCTGAGCCGATGACGGTATATTCAGGTTTACCACAAGACTCTCCTCTTTCAACAGTATATATGAGACTGCAGTAAAACTATTTGATTGGCGAAACACGTAATCACAAAGTGCTGTAGTTTTACAAAAACAATGACAATATACAGCAACGTTTCGACCAACATGGCCTTTATCAAGCAAACGAACAACAGGAGTGACGAATTTTAAAAACAATTACATATGGACTACTAGATACGAAGACATTAAAGAAACATTTGAATGTCTCCGTATCTAGTCGTCCATATGTAATTGTTTTTAAATGTGTCGCTCGTGTTGTTCGTTTGCTTGATAAAGACCTTGTTGGTCGAAACATTGCTGTATATTGTCACTGTTTTTGTAATTTGTAAAACTACAGTACTTTGTGATTACATGTTTCGCTCTTTCAACAGTCTGATTCAACATATACACAGTGACAATTACAGAACAGCAATTTGATGAACGAGGTAGAACAATATCATTTGTTGATGACATTTTGGTGTATGGTCAGAGAAGAGACAGGATTGAGATTGCCGGTTGGATAAAACAACGACTTTGAGGAAGCTTCTTCATAGCTGAAACTAGTAACAACTTTCTCAATTTCTCTATAGCTGGCGCAGTAATAAAATGATGCTTGGTGCAAGGTTCCCCAGCCTGTGAGAACGAGTTCTAGGGACAAAAACACTGGGGAGAGTGCCATTTTTAAAATTTCTGCACTCGCGGTAGAGCTTTGGTGAATATTGTTTTCTTATTAGACATAATTTTGTCTATATCGATATAGTTTCCATTAATTACTTCATCAACCCTGTGCACTGCATGTGGAACCCTTTAGCTGCTAAGGACGTATATATACGTTTTTCCCATTCATTTCTAAAGGCGCATTAACACGTATGTTATTCTCTCTCCTCTGTGGACTAAAGACGTGTTAACACGTTATACATTGCTACTGTCACTGCTATAGGCGTTCATTCACGTTTGTGACCTAGAAACAAAGAGTAGCTATTTTTAGCTCATCCTTCGGAAAGTATGTAGCAGCGAAAGGGTTAAGATCACCATTTGTGTATATAGCCTTTTCAAACTTGTGCCTGCCCTCGCTATGTATGGAACTGTATCTCTTATTAGAAGTAGAATATGTTCTGTCCTGTCAGGAGGACATTGACTACATCAAACCCTGGTGTGTTATCTCTGGAACACTAGTCAATCCTACACATGTAGCACACATATAGTTCTCTCCAAACTGTTAACGCGTGCACGCCTGTTGTGATACTAAGTTCCGGGGCACATGGGTGTCGTTGGAAATGAGAGAGCAGACAGGCTGGCTGGCTCTGCCACCATATCAGAGGGCCAGCCAATGGATAGAGCTGATATTTTGAACGCTCTCATAGAGTGTGGCTGCAAAGAAGATTTTCGTTTAAAGCAATCCACGTCAACTACTAGATTGCAGGAGCTGGGTTTGAAGATTGGAGTAGCAAGAAAAGAACAGCATAACAGGTACGTGAGTAGGCTCATTAATCAAAATCGAACTGGTACGGTCAGTCGCTGTACGCTGTTGGAGATATTGCGAAGGAGATCGGAACACATATGTACATGTCCGGAGTGCAATGAAGATATTCCAAACTGAAACTGAAGACTGTGCTGTTTTGATAAATCCGGAGATAAATCGATGCAATTTTTGGGTGTGAAATTTGACAGCAGCTTGCGTTTCAGGGATCATATTGCACGTCTGTTTCAAGTCATATAAAGGTCTGACGGCAATAAAAATGATGGTTGTTGCTAGTATACAGCAAATCTGTTTGACATCCTGTATTAGACACTGGTCCTCTCAACCATCGAATATGTGGTCGTCATCAGTGCCGGATTAGGTCAGCGTGGGGCCTGTAGCAAATTTTAGCGCGGGGCCCTAGATTTTGTATAATAATAAATAATAAAACACAGCTTTTACAAATTTGTTTCGATTTAAAGTGAGCAAATTTAGAGATAACACTAGACAAATCAATTTCTCTAAGTAAACTATATTCAAAGTTCATTAAGGTGAGTTTATTTAGACGATCTTATCCCATCATGTTCTTTAACTCACTTTTTATACGCTTTAATGTTGAAAAAGAACGTTCTCCGCTGCAGTTGGTAATCATTAAAGACAAGTTAATTCGTAAGACTATTTCTACATTTGGGAAACACAACTCTAATGAATTTTCCATTATAAGTTTATAAAATTGCACTTCAACAAACTGCACGAACTGCCTAGGCTTTCTTCCAAATCTTCTTGATAAGAGCTGACAACATTTGGAGTTCATTTGCCTTCATCTACTAGACAGTGATATGCGACTTCTGTATTTTCTGCTTCATTTCTTTGGATTCAGCATCATTACACACTACACTAAACAATTCGGACAGCTTGTGTGTTTTTGATATACTGTAACATCTTGGTTATTTTTTTCCTTTTCATCTCTGTCACATAGGCGCGGGCCCCCTAGAAGCGCGGGGACCGTAGCATTTGCTACTTCTGCTACTAGGCTAATCCGGCGCTGGTCGCCATCCTTACTGTCAGTAAGATGCAAATTAAACGATTGAAGAGAAAGTGTACTGCAGCTATGCGTATCATTCTGGGGTACACTAGGGATGCACCATGCATGGAGATGAGGTCTCTCCTTGATATCCCAACCATATAATATAGAATAACCATCGCTAGTGCACGTGCGTGACTTAAAATAAATGCTTCTTCTTCTTTGCGTTCGTTCTTTACGACCAATTTTAATCACGCTTTGTGATATGTTTTATCTTTACCAAGAACGTGTATACGTTGCACATTGGTTTCGTAGGCACCTAAACGCATAGACTTCTACACGTTTAGAACATGTGCATCCGATTTCAGCCAAAAATAAATGATAAAAATGATGATCCACTGCACGAGATGATCAGTATCAGAAATGTGAGTCGGTTGAAGCGGGGCAAATCGTAGGTCGGTCGTGCTGCATACACTGTTTAGATGGTATGCCAGCTCACGAATATTGACCCTGGTAAGAAATGGATACCAGAGCTCTCATTATAGGGAACACTAATTTGTCCACCTTCAAATTCTATGAAGAGTGCAGGGAGAGAGAACAATCACGATGCGGTAGGTGCAGACGTCAAGGTCAGCATTAATGAAAATTATAGCGAGAGTGACCTTGTAATCTACACGGATGGATCGGTAGTTTGCTACCACAAGTCTTCTTGAGCCTTCCCTACCAGCGAATGCGTTAGAAGGATCAAGGAAGCCAGTGCTGAATTTAGTATGATAAAAAGTAGTAAGACAATGGAAGTATTAGTGGTGATTAAATCACTACTCTGACTTAAGGCACAAAAACTACACTCATGCATGTTATCTGAGTAATTCATGGAGTTTGATCCGGAAGGTAAAGTCTGGTTCGGTACGCAGACAATGGACTGAATCTCTGCAATGGTCAACATTTAACAGAACTAAATTCATCTTTGTTCGGGGACACATAAGTATCGATGGCAATGAGAGAGCGGGCATGCTGGCTGGCTATATTATGTTATGTTTTGCGATCGACGTCATGGCACATTGGGCATTCCTATGCATGCTCTGTCCTCCGTTGCAGCTGCCATCCCAAAGTCTATTTGCTCACAATACCCATGAGAAGTTGATTACTATATCTTCTCTCTCTACCACGAAGACGACACTGTCTGGCATGTTCAAACTTAACGCCTAATTCTCGAACTCGTTCCAGCGTCTGAGACCCGCCTTTGTCAGACAATTGAGAGCGTACCGCATTGATGATATCGGCTCTGTCCATACTCTGCCCGTTTGAGTCTGGACATTGTTTGCAAGAGAGTCATCACGCTCGTTACCCTGCACTCCAGCATGTCCAGGCGTGTACAGCCAAGTCATTTTCTTGAGATGTGATCTCCGAATGATGTCCACCCATTCCACACCCATACTTCCAGATTCAATCATTTGAAGCAAATTCATCGAGTCTGATATGATGATCGTATGGGTAACCTGTTGCTCAGCCACCCATGACAGAGCCCTGGAGGCAGCGGTGATCTCCATAGTCATGCTCGATGTCGTTGTCTTGAAAGCTATGGCTGGCTATGTAACCACATCGAGGAGTCAGTCAATGAATCGGTAAAGCTGACATTCTGAACGCATTAATAGAATGTGACCACCAAGAAGACTCTGACTAAAACCACGATACATTAAAAGCTAGATTGTAAACTCTTGGAATGAAGATTGCGGTGGACAAAAAAAAGAACAGCACATCAAGTATATGACTAGGCTCAACAATCAATATTGAACTGGAAAGATTAGTCATTGTACGCTGTTCGAGACATTATGATATCGGAGCGTCTACGGACATGTCCGGAGTACATTGAAGATGTTCCAAACTGAAACTGAAAAGATTATGCAGAAGTAGTAAAGTTGTTTAATGATGCTCTTGTTGTTTATTTCTTTGTGTGTTTGCTATATAGAGGCTTTGTTTGTTTGCTATATAGAGGATTAAAGCTGCTTTATGCCGAGGCACGTTTCTTTCAACCTAACAAGGAGTCTTTCATTGGTTATATCAGAATATATTGACCAAAACCATTTTTTTAAACTCAATTTTATTTGTGTTATTTGAATTGGAGATATTATTCAATCAATGGATCAATAAATCAATCAATCAATCAGTCAGTCACTAGGATTGTCTGTATATACATAAGTATGTAATTTTGGTGTTAGCCTTGTTTTCTTCTCTTCAACAACACAATCGATACCATTGTTTTTTCTATGTATGATATGTGTGAGTGACAGCAGGGATCTACAAAGTCACAGTCGTTTATTAAAATTACCAGTAGCGGCTCGTCATTAAGGGCCAGAGGGGTCCGGGCCCTACCAAAAATAATGTGTAACGTGCATTTATTATGTAATGGACTAAAATATAACCTAACCTAAAACCATGATTTTCCCGAAAATGTGTGTCTGGTCCCACCAACAGAAACCATCACGAGCCGCCACTGAAAATTACCATATGATTTTCCAAATATAGATCAATAAGAAAACTATTAATTTGAAGCTGATAGTTACAATAAACATGAGGCACGTAGAATAGACGTTAGATAAATATCTGGTGCGGACAATCATGTTTTCAAATAACAACGAATGTTCTAACTGTGGATGCCCAACATAAAACCAGTCACAAAATAATAAATAAGCTTTGATATAGGCATTATTATTATCACTATCATCATGTGCCGTGAAGGTTAACGTCAGCAATAAAGGCAAATAATATCATGAGTGGCGGCTCGTGATCATTTTTGTTGGTGGGGCCAGTCAAACTTTTTCGGAAAAATCATGGTTTTGGGTTAGGTTATATTTAATTTATAAAATAATAAATGTACGTTACACATTACTTTTGG
This sequence comes from Arion vulgaris, assembly GCA_020796225.1. Classification (NCBI taxonomy): domain Eukaryota; kingdom Metazoa; phylum Mollusca; class Gastropoda; order Stylommatophora; family Arionidae; genus Arion; species Arion vulgaris. The sequence goes on from CM036770.1 coordinate 27,214,829, forward strand.
TGGGGCCCGGCACCACAGACCCCTAATGACGAGCCGCCACTGAATATCATCATCATCAGGTGCTGTGTCGGCTGGCGTAGGAGATCATGGATCTCCACAAATCGCTGTCTCTGGTGTTTGCTATGATCTCAGATGTTGACGCTCTTCCGTGCCATGAAGTCAGGCTATCCAAAGTTTTCTCTCTCTGTCTTCCTCTGTCTCGTCTCTCCTCAATTTTACCAGTTGTAACAATGTGTTTTAAGCCTGCCCTTCTGATCGCATGTCCGAAAAATGATGACAGCTTCTTTATTGATGATAAGCTTGCTATGTGTCTTGACCAGCACTTCAACATTAGTGATTTTAGCAGTCTATGGGATTCTCATCATTATTCTGTAAAACCACATCTCTGTGACTTAAGAGATTTGTCGATCTGTTTGTTCATTGTCCTTGCCTCCCATCTATATGTCAGTATTGGTTCTATGTAGCACTGAATAACTCGCATTCTGATTGCAATTGACAATGACTTGGTGCATATAATGCTTCTTATACATGGGCAAGTCTCAGACACTAGAACGAGTTCGAGAATTAGGCTTTAAGTTTGGACATGCCAGACAGTGTCGTCTTCGTGGTAGAGAGAGAAGATATAGTAATCAACTTCTCATGGGTACTGTGAGCAAATGGACTTTGGGATGGCTGCTGCAGCGGAGGACAGAGCATGCATAGGAATGCCCAATGTGCCGTGACGTCGATCGCATAACATAACATAATATAACATAATGCTTCTTATTTTCTGAAACTTTGCTCTCGCTTGCTCTATTCTGCTCTTTATTTCTGATCTGCATCTGCCATCTGATGTTACCAGGACTCCGAGGTATTTAAATTGATGCACTTGTCTTAGCTCAGTCCCATTTACTGTGATGGTGCATTTTGGCAAAGTCTGTTTTTTTCAAATGATCCTAACTTCTGTCTTCTTAATATTCAAACTGAGTCCTTTGTTGTTACTTTCTGTATCGCTAAAGTACAAAGTACAAAACCAAGGCCGTCACTGTGTACTTTGTAAAACTAAATTACTTTATTTTTATGTGTTTCATCATTATTAAGTGATTATATCAACAAAGCAAGATCAGCTTTTAAAAGTCTAAATAAAATATGGAACTGCAAGTTATATAGTATTAAAACTAAATTACGAATTTTCAATTCAAATGTTGTATCAATCCTAACATATGCTAGCGAGAGTTGGGAAATGACTAAAGATATAGAAAGCAAGTTGAATGCATTTGAAAATAGATGTCTGCCAAAAATAATGAATATAAAATGGAACGAATTCAGGAGAAGTGATGAAATCAGAGACATGTCTGGTCAACCACTAGTGACAACTGTTATAAGAAAGAAGATGGAGATATGTTGGACACACCTTGAGGAGAAATGATCAACGAATATCAAAGCAGGCATTGAAGTGGGATGCAAAGGGTTCAAGAAAGAGAGGACGACCTAAGGAAACCCTGAAATGATTTTGCTGAGAGAGGCAAGAAATATCGGTCTCAGTTCCATGGATGAGATTGGGCGAGTTGACCAGGATAGAGAGGTGTGGAGAAATTACTTGCAGGCCCTATGTAACGTATAACGGTACGAAAGGTATTATAATTATTATATCAACAAAGTCTACGCTTATGGAATTGTCTAAAACATGTTGTTAAAATATAAATAAAAAGCCATTAGATTTTGGTCAGTTGTCTTCTTCTTTGCTGTAGGTCACAGTTAAGTCAATTCCAGGAGCAGGACGATACCATGGTCGCCATGTTTTGATTCTTTGTCTGACGTCAGTTAGAAGGAGCCAAGTTAGAGGCATCAGGATAATACGCATATCACTCAGGAAGTAGATTATCAGCGACACAGCTAACCTAGACGATAAAGTAGTAAATACAAATTAAATGAAGAACATGTGGCAAAATACCTGCAAAATACTAAAATTAAAAATATTGAGAGCATGCATTTTCCCAGTTGCTACTTATGGTTGTGAATCATGGACCATTACACAGAAATTAAGAACGAAAATCCAGTCCTTTGAAACTAATTGCTACAGAAAGATCCTACGAATACCATGGACAGAAAAAGAAAGAACACTGGGGTCCTGAAAGAACTAAATGTTAAAGAGAATTGGCTGATAAACAACATACTATACAGAAAAATGACATACTTTGGTCACATCAAGCGTCACGATGGCCTGGAAAGAACAATACTAGAGGGCAGGGTCCCAGGACGCAGAGGCAGACCAAGAAGAAGATGGCTACAAGATATTAAAGAAACCATGAATATGACCATCGACGAAGTGGGTGAACTAGCAAGAGACAGAGTGAATTTCAGATGTGCTGCAAAGAGAGCAACGTCCTATAAAGGATGATTTTAGCTAACTTGAATCTAATTTTAATTCTGATTGATTATTCTCTACTGAACCGATGTCATACTACACCCGAAGGGAGAGGGGGGGGCGTAGGTGCTCAGTCTCCCCCAACAGATGTCGAAGGGTACACATACTGATGGTTCCTGTGGCTCGCTGGTTAAGCACACTCCTCACTCTGCCCCTCAGATATCCTGTTCTACGTGTACAACAATAACTCCACTCCTTAAATCAGTGGATAGATTCAACATAGATGTTAGTGCCTCATCCAACAGGTGGGCGTGAAGAACCGAAGAACATCCCCCTTATTCCTCCTCAACTCCTCGACAATAAATGAAGTTAATGCAAGCCTGTTGCCCTCTTATTGCCCCAAACAACCGCATGTTAAGGACAGTAGATCCACGTAGGTATCAGGGGAGGCTTTGTCAGTGTGATGTAGAGAGTGATCTACGTTGTGAATTGTCCAACCTATGAAGGATGGAAACTTCAAAAGACTCCATCCACACATACCACAACCTGCCATTTTGAAACTTCCAAAGCCTTGACGGAAAGTAAGAAACATCAACGGTCAGAGTATGCAAAATTTCAGAGAGTCATTGGAGGGAAACAGTAAAGACTTCAACCTCTATCATCATACTGGAAGTAGTTGCCTGTAGCTCCGCTTCGCTCTGCAGCAACCCTACTATAGGCTAGCCAACAAACCCCACCCTGACTGCTCACCATGATGTACAGACCCATTTCTATAAACACCAACATCACAATCACTTGCATTATGTTCCAACATCTGCGTAATTGCAAGCTCAATTTTCTTACTGTCGCAATCTTTATATTAGCTACAAAGAGTAACCATAACGTTGTGGTAAACGGCCATGCTACCATCTTCAAGGATTTGAAAGCAGAAGGATTGACTTCCTTGCACCGGATTTTACCCCACATGGCTCGGTCCCTCTCCGCACGCATGGCACGCTACGTACCGAGATTATTGCATACAGCACGTAGCTGCGGCAACAATACTAGGAGTCTCTAGAAAAAAATGCACTCGTGAACTGAACGGCGTGGTCTAGATTCGAACCCACGACCTTCGACTCGCAAGGCAAGTGCGTAACCATTTAGCCACATAGACCCCCAAAGAGATCCCCATGAGGTTACCATATATTGAGATTGATTCTTTTCTTTTTTTGTAGAGCCGTAACTATGGTCCCCTAGCTAATTGTTCTATCAGTCTGGACCATCCACGATATGTTTTGCTTGACTTTCGTGCGATGAACATCATTAGTATTCTTGCGAAATGGATGTCTCTAACACACTAACCCGTGTATAGGGTTTTGGCTTGAACGATAGCATGTCGAGAATGTAGTGACAGAAGAAAAATCAGTGGCGGCTCGTGATCCTTTTTGTTTGTGGGACCAGGCACAAATGTTCGGGAAAATCATGATATTGGATTAGGTTATATTTTAATTTATTAAATAATAAATGCACGTTACACATTATTTTTATGGGACCTGGCCACTCTGGTCCTTAATGATGAGCCGCCACTGAGAAAAAGTATATATCTCATGTTCACAATGAGAGTGTCTCTAGTGCAGCTAAAGACTAGACGAACACTTTCATTCGGAACACGTTCGAGACGTTCACATTGTGACATTTAATTGTGAAAACATATTCACGTGTGGTCAACAACTTTCTGGAAGTTTTTAAGGTGGATGTTCTTCGGTCTCAGAGAATCCCTGTGTAGTATATCTCCCACAGAGAATCTCTGTATAGTATAACATATCTCCCACAGAGAATCTCTGTATAGTATAACATATCTCCCACAGAGAATCTCTGTGTAGTATAACATATCTCCCACAGAGAATCTCTGTATAGTATAACATATCTCCCACAGAGAATATGTCTAGTATAACATACCTCCCACAGAGAATCTCTGTATAGTATAACATATCTCCCTGTAGTATAACATATCTCCCACAGAGAATCTATGTGTAGTATAACATACCTCCCACAGAGAATCTCTGTATAGTATAACATACCTCCCACAGAGAATCTCTGTATAGTATAACATATCTCCCTGTAGTATAACATATCTCCCACAGAGAATCTATGTGTAGTATAACATATCTCCCTGTAGTATAACATATCTCCCACAGAGAATCTCTGTATAGTATAACATATCTCCCACAGAGAATCTCTTTTAGTATAACATATCTCCCACAGAGAATCTCTGTATAGTATAACATATCTCCCACAGAGAATCTCTGTATAGTATAACATATCTCCCACAGAGAATCTCTGTATAGTATAACATACCTCCCACAGAGAATCTCTGTATAGTATAACATACCTCCCACAGAGAATCTCTGTATAGTATAACATACCTCCCACAGAGAATCTCTGTATAGTATAACATACCTCCCACAGAGAATCTCTGTATAGTATAACATATCTCCACCAGAGAATCTCTGTATAGTATAACATACCTCCCACAGAGAATCTCTGTATAGTATAACATACCTCCCACAGAGAATCTCTGTATAGTATAACATATCTCCCACAGAGAATCTCTGTATAGTATAACATATCTCCCACAGAGAATCTCTGTATAGTATAACATATCTCCCACAGAGAATCTCTGTATAGTATAACATATCTCCCACAGAGAATCTCTGTATAGTATAACATACCTCCCACAGAGAATCTCTGTATAGTATAACATACCTCCCACAGAGAATCTCTGTATAGTATAACATACCTCCCACAGAGAATCTTTGTATAGTATAACATACCTCCCACAGAGAATCTCTGTATAGTATAACATATCTCCACCAGAGAATCTCTGTATAGTATAACATACCTCCCACAGAGAATCTCTGTGAAGCAGTGGCGGCTCGTGGTCATTTTTCTTGGTGGGGCCAGACACAAATTTTCGGATAAATCATGATTTTTTTTTGGAGTATTTACTATTCGGAAGTTATTCCCTTTCGATTATTGGTGGGCCAGGGCCCACTGGCCCTTAATGACGAGCCGCCCTGCTGTGTAGTATAACATATCTCCAAAAGAGAATCTCTGTCTAGTATAACATATCGCCAACAGCGAATCCCTGTGAAAAATCTTAATAACTTTTATTTTCAAAATCAACACAGACCATATGTCGTAAACATTACATTTATATTTCAATAGTTGCTCAATTAACACTTACCAAGTCGGTATTCCCCGCTGCTATTCATCACGTATATTGACCACATCTGTAAAATAGCTAACACCAGCGAAGGAAACAACCTCGGAGAACTCTTAAATGAATTTCTTTTGCAGACGATCAGGAAATCATATCAACAACAGAAGAACAGCTACAACAACACATCAACAGACTCCAGTTAGCATGTAACGAATACAATATGAGAATAAACATTGACAAAACAGAAGTAATGACATTCGCCAGAGAGGAAAGCACTACCAATATCTCCATCGATAATCACCTACTAAATCAAGTAAAAGATTTCATATACCTGGGGAGCATTTTTTCAGCAAATGGAAGAATAACTAATGAAATTCAACACAGATGCAACAAAGCAAATCAAATGATAGGGCAAATGGTGCCAATTTTAAGATGCAAACAAGTCACCATGAACACAAAAAGAGCAATGTTCAACACAATCTTTCTCCCCACATTATGTTACCAATGCCAAACCTGGACGCTGACAACAAACGATAGAAGAAAACTAGTCACAACAGAGATGAAGTGTCTACGCAGAATGATGGGTGTAACAAGAAGAGACCGGTTGAGAAATGAAGACATCAGGAAAAAGTGGGTACAACATCAGTACTAGACTTCATCAAGAAACAACAAATTAAATGGTTCGGCCACGTAAGCAGATTACCATCAGACAGTGCACCTAAAAGAGCAATGCTGCTCCGATACAATGGGTACAAAGCAAAAGGCCGGCCAGGCAAAAGATGGACCTCAGAGATAACAGAGGCGACAAAAGAGACCATCTACGAAGCGCATACTAGGCCGTTTTAGAAATCTCTTCCTGACCTGACGCTGTGAGGCATACAGGAATCGAGAAAGAAGAAGAAGAAGTCGGTATTCCATAATTATAAAACACATAGTTGCTTAGTTAACACTTACCCAAATCGGTATTCCATAATTATAAAACACATAGTTGCTATTAACTTAGTCGGTATTCCATATTATAAAACACATAGTTGTTTGTTAACACTTACCAAGTCGGTATTCCATAATTATAAAACACATAGTTGTCTATTAATACTTACGTAGTCTGTATTCCATAAGTATAAAACTTGGTGTAGAACGCTGTTATCAGTAGAAGTAGGTCACACAAGATGGAAACTCCAACGGCAGTGACGTAGGCAAATACGTTGTCAATCTCTGGACCTTGACTTATAAGCTCGATCTGCATTGACCCAGATGAGTGTCCCCAGTGGAATCTTCTGTACCTCAGAACTGCTGCTACAATTACGAGAATAACCGCTAGGAGGATGGGAGTAGCTGTATCGGCTGATTTGAAGATTTGTATTGAGCCGTGAGTTAGGCTGAAGCAGTTCCCTCGAATTCCCGTATTACGGAAGTGGAACTCCTGAAGGATGATAGGTACTACTACAAGAGAAGCTATCCAAGGAAAAACTAAAAGTCCGATAGTTCCTACTGTCACAGCTCTTGGTGTGAGCTTCATTCTGGGATTGAAGTCCTGGATCTGCGCAATGAAGACAACAATGAGCATTACTAACAACCAATTACCGATGAAATCTTGAATGATATACATATTTGATACAAATGTGCGGAAATTACAGTTGGCTGTTATTTTATGCATAAAGGCAATGAGCGGCAGGGCGAATGCACTATCCACTAGATGAAGCACAAGACTGCTACAGATAATCTTGTTACGCAGACGTGATCTCATCTCTTTAGAACGGAGAATGGCCACCAGAAACCACACATTGAGTAAAGTACCAGCAACACACAGAATAATAGTATATGTATTGTAGACGTAGGTGAAGGTTTGATAAAAATCAGAATACTGGCCAAATAATTTTGTTGCGTTTGTGCTATTTGTTTCGTTATAACTCATTTCGTTGGTTTTTTTTTTTTATTATTACACTAAATCGAGTAGAAAATGTATAACAACTAAATCAGCATCAGTTTAGGTTTATGTTGAACTGGATGTTGATTCCAATGTTAGGTTCCAATGTTAGGTTCCAATGTTAGATTCCAATGTTAGATTCAATGTTAGTTCAATGTTAGATTCCAATGTTAGATTCCAATGTTAGGTTCTAATGTTAGATTCCAATGTTAGGTTCCAATGTTAGGTTCCAATGTTAGGTTCCAATGTTAGGTTTCAATGTTAGATTCCAATGTTAGGTTCCAATGTTAGATTCCAATGTTGTTCAATGTTAGATTCCAATGTTAGATTCCAATGTTAGGTTCCAATGTTAGATTCCAATGTTAGATTCCAATGTTAGATTCCAATGTTAGATTCCAATGTTAGATTCCAATGTTAGATTCCAATGTTAGATTCCAATGTTAGATTCCAATGTTAGGTTCTAATGTTAGATTCCAATGTTAGGTTCCAATGTTAGATTCCAATGTTAGGTTCCAATGTTAGATTCCAATGTTAGGTTCCAATGTTAGATTCCAATGTTCGATTCCAATGTTAGATTCCAATGTTAGGTTCCAATGTTAGATTCCAATGTTAGGCTCCAATGTTAGGCTCCAATGTTAGATTCCAATGTTAGGCTTCAATGTTAGTCTCCAATGTTAGGCTCCAATGTTAGGTTCAGATGTTAGTTCCAATACCCTCATCCAATATGAGGTTCCAATGTTAGGATCCAATGTTAGGCTCCAATGTTAGGCTCCAATGTTAGGTTCCAATGTTAGGTTCAGTTGTTAGTTTAAGTTTGATGTCGCACCCTGCCTTTAAGTGACCTGTAAAAAAAAAAGAAGAAAATAATTGACACAGTTTGTGATAAAATACATTATATACAGAATATATTACAGCTTGTCCAAAACTCACACTGTAAATCAAACCATACTAATAAATACAAACTAATCAACTAAATACAAAACTCATACTAACTAAATACAAAACTCATACTAACTAAATACAAAACTAATACAACTAAACAAACTCACACTGACAAAATACAAAACTCATACTAACTAACTACAAACTCATACTAACTAAATACAAAACTCATACTAACTAAATACATAACTCGTACTAACTAACTACAAAACTCATACTGACTAAATACAAAACTCATACTAACTAAATACAAAACACATACTAACTAAATACAAAACTCATACTAACTAAATACAAAACTCATACTGACTAAATACAAAACTCATACTAACTAAATACAAAACTCATACATAAATACAAACTCATACTAACTAAATACAAAACACATACTAACTAAATACAAAACACATACTAACTAAATACAAAACACATACTAACTAAATAGAAACCAAAACATTGCATGTTTCCATATTTCGTATATGCGTCAGCGTTAAATTGTTTATTGGGAATAATAAGAAAATAATATGAACATTCTCATGTGAAACCTGTCAATGTAAAAGAGCTTCGACTTATCCGTTCACTGAACTAAAGATAATAATTCGGACTTGAAATCAATCAATCAAGTGCCATGCCTGCCGGCGTAGGCGATCATGTCTCTCCACAACTCTGTTTGCTTGGTGCATGTAATCAGTTTTGACGTCGATCTTTTCTCGAACCATGATATCAGGCCATCCAACATCTTCTCCCTCTGTCTTCCACGATCTCTCCTTCCCTGAATTTTACCTGTAGTCACCAAATGTTCTAAACCTTCTCTTCGCATTATATGCCCGAAGAACCTTGATTGTCGGATTCTTATTCTTTTGATAAGGTTTCTTTGTGTGCAGGCCTGATTTAAAACCTCCACATTTGTTTTCTTTGCTGTCCATGGAATTTTCAACATTCTTCTGTAAAACCATATCTCTGTGGCTTCCAATGATCGTATTGATTGTTTGTTCATTGTCCATGATTCGCTGCTATACATAAGTATTGGTTCAATATAGAATTGGAGTACTCGTTTTCGCAATGTCATTGGTAGTGAGTTCACGCATAGTGTGTTCTTCATTTTCTTAAAATCTGTTTTCATTTGAGCTATTCTACTCCTAATCTCTGTTGTACATCTTCCATCTGATGTTAGGAATGTTCCTAGATACTTGAATCGATGGACTTGTTTCAGTGTTGTGTTATTTATTTTGATATTACATGTTGGTGTTTCTTGTTTCTTGGAGACAACCATAACCTCTGTTTTCTTTATATTCATGCTTAATCCTTTCTTTTCACTTTCTCTCACTAGTATGTCTATCATGTCTTGCAGATCGTGTTCATTTGTAGCCATGAGAATTGTATCATCAGCGTATTGAAATACGATTCGCTAAATTGAGTGTTTGAAATAAATTGAAAGTTCTATTACCAATACGGTCATTGCAGGATGTAGGGATGCTGCCTTTAGTTGCCATTGTATAGATATACCACACATTATTACAATAATTCCTCTCGTACCGTTATACGTTACATAGGGTTGCAAGTAATTTCTCCATACCGCTCTACCCTAGGCAAATCGCTCAATCTCATCCATGGAACTGAGACCGATATTTTCTGCCTCTCTCAGCAAAGTTCGTTTCAGGGTCTCCTTAGGTCGACCTCTCTTTTTGAACCCTTTGCATCCCACTTCAATGCCTGCTTTGATATTCGTTGATCATTTCTCCTCAGGGTTTGTCCAACATATCTCCATCTTCTATTTCTTATAACAGTTGTTACTAGTGATTGACCAGAATACCACACATTATCCAGTGCAAAATAGAATGAGCCATCAAAGCAGCTGGAGAGGCCGGTGCAAAGTGAGTTAGACGAATCTTCCAGGTCGCATGAGAGAACCAAGAAACATCAGAAGATTAGCAAACTACAATAATCACACCAATTTGGAGAAACAAAGGCAGCAAGAAGGAATGTAATAACTATAGAGGAATCTCTCGGAGACGGTCGATAAAACGTAGGTCTCGTGTTCAATTTGAGCACGTAAAAGAACCCTTGGCAATTAAAAACAATCGAGAAGAGCAGGCTGGAAAGCATCTGCCCGGGCTTTACTTATTAAAAATAAATTACAAATAAAATACCTACCAAATATCTTCACCATCTTCAAAATTACATCGGGACCCTCGTCGGTCCTACGGAGCTCGTCCACTGCAGCTGAGATCTTCCTGTGTAAGAAAGAAATCGGAGCACACATGGTTTTCTTATGAACTTTTCTGATAGACCTGTGTTTGTTCTAAACGTTTGAACACTGGCTGTTTATATAGCGTCTCGCCCACAAATTAAACTCCATAGATTGACAATAATTTTCATAGATTGTTTCGATATACGTGGTGGAAAGCTTTTTCCTGATCCACAAACGCAACATGTAGGTGTTTGTCAGATTATATAGTTCTTTCACTAACTGCCTGACGACGAATATTGCCTCGATACAGTTTCTATTCTTCCGGAATCCCATTTGTGAGTCGCTAAGCTGTGGCTCGATGATATGGCGCAGCCTTTTTTTCGAGTACTTTAAGAATATTTTTCCGTTGTGACTCAGTGGCACTATTCCTCTATATTTCGTACAATCCCCTGTGCTACCTTTCTTCTTCCATGTGGGAATTATTATTGTATTCCACCAATCTTCTGGTGTTTCCTGTGTGATCCAGAGTTGGTTGAATAGTTTGTGTAGCCAGCTTATTCCGACATATTTAGCTGATTTGAGTAGGTCAGCAGGGATATTGTCTCTGCCCTGGTGTTTTGTTAAATGGAGCCATACTTACAGCCACTGGCGGCTCGTGATCATGTTTGTTCGTGGGGCCAGACATTTTTTCCGGATAAATCATGGTTTTTGGTTGCTATATTTTAATTTATAAAATAATAAATACACGTTATACATTATTTTTGTTGGGGCCCGGCCCCACTGGCCCTTAATGACAAGCCGCCACTGCTTACAGCATTTCTAATCTCTGTAAATTTCGTGAGAAAAAAATCTGGAATACTAGACTAAAATAATTACTAATGTTAGAATCTTGGTCCATAATAATTTTTTTAATGTTCTTTTCCGCACAAACGATACGATATAACCGAAATAATATTCACCTTTAGGTTGAAATAGCAGTTCCTAGGCTTAGAAAAGCATTAATCACATAAATAAACAAACGAACAAACAAAACCCGAAAAAACAGAACTAGAACATAATTTATTCTAAAACCTGTCTTACTTTTTAAAACTAAACAACTTACCCAAGTTGCAGAACAAGTAATTCTTATTGCATATCCCAAGTTGCAGAACAAGTAATTCGTATTGTATGTCCCAAGAAGTTGCATTTGCAAGTAATTCTTATTGTATGTCCCAAGTTGCAGAACAAATAATTCTTATTGGATGTCCCAAGAAATAGTTGGTAGAAGATGACCGTCAGATACGCCTGTTGTTGAATGTATTTCTCTCACTCTTAGAATCACAGTGTTTAAATAGTTGTCTCATGAAACGTCCCTAAGTTTCCATTGGTTGTCTATGATAAGAAAGTGGGAGGTATAGCATCTTATTTCAGACACAAGATTTGACCTAATGAAAACTAAACAAGAGAGAAGTAGATAACGTTAGAACTGAATCATATAAGTTACATCATGTTTCGGTTTTTAGTTATGTATAAACAATGTCTTCTACGGCAATAGTATTCACAAAATAGGTTAGACTGCAGTAAAACTATATGATTGGCAAAACACGTAATCACAAAGTACTGTAGTTTTACAAATTACAAAAACAATGACAAAATACAGCAACGTTTCGACCAACAAGGCCTTTATCAAGCAAACGAACAACAGGAGTGTCTAGAGCAATAGTATTGGAAAGTGGGAGTTGTTTTATCTTGTTCACTTCTCATCGATGTCAACAAATAAACTCAAGGGAGAGTATTGATCATGCAGAAATAGGAAACTGTTTCTATAGAATACTCGTAGGAAATGCATTTGTGCAAGCATTCACTCCTGCCAATATTAATTGTGGGGTTTAATCCCTGTGGTATTTATCCCTGCAACAAAATGATTTTTACTGAGGATGATTTCTTACCTTCATCTATAACTGCACATATTTCAATTGCATCAACCAGCACAGTGCACAAAGAAATTCGTGAAACTGGATGTAGGCCTACAGCACATGTGACCTATGACAAGACGGTAGGCCTACAAGTTCCCCTATTTGTACTCTGCCTACAGTGATACATAGTTCTATAGTAACACCAGCACAAATTTGTCCACACCCTCAAGCAGTTGCTAAACAATCCACACTAAGTCAGCTTAGAAAGAGAACAAACATGATCAAACCCTTTCCCTTTACAAGGGTTTGCACTAAATTTTAAGCATTCAGATTTGGAAATTAAATCTTAAGTTTGGAATACCAATTGAAAGGATATTTCACCTTGCATCGAATCAACTGCAGTGAGTATTATCAGTATGAATTCAGAATGTGTTTTCTGAAAAATTCACTGGAGAAGATTATATCACTTAAAACCACATTAGTTAATCAAATGTACCAAGAGTAATAGTTATTATGCTGCAAAATAGTATCGAACAACTGCTAATGAGATCATTACTTTTCCTCAAGAATCATCATTTCCAAGAAACCACAAGCAGATGATATCCAGTATGAAACTGCGCCTCCTGTTGAGGGAATTTGAGGGCTCCGCCTTATTTCCGTGACATTGGTCCATTTTAATCTCCAGGATGCAGATAATCTTCATGTTGTTCAGCATTTGATAGATGCATGCAGTTATAGAAAACATCTCTTATCGGTTTGAAGCTTAGTATGTATCCTGATTTTGGCCCACGCTGCCCTATGGAGACAGCTTAAAAGGGAATTGTCAGTGCAGAGAACTAGAATGTGGGCCTGGACATGAAGATAGGAATCGACCCACTACACACTGACCTGGATTCCAGTATTGATGAATCAACAATATAAAATCAACACATAACTGAAATGGTTAATTATGCAACAAAGGAGTTTAACAAAAGAAATACAAATATTAATGAATATTTTCCAAAAAAATGAGCTCAGCACGGATAAATGTGCAGCTGGGAAAGCCAAACAAATTTTCCACCTATGCAGTCTAGTATCAGGAACCCTACAGTTTTAAAACTAGTTATCTGCTGTTGGGGGACGCTGAACTGAATGCTCAAAGTTCTTTTAACAAAACTATTTACTGGGAACAAATGCCCAACGCAACACGGAAATCGACAGAACGAACCAACTGCTCAGCCAACAGTTACACACAGTCACACACCTGCTGAAGAACACAGGGCAGCTCAGAAGGTTCACTCTGGTAACCCGAAAAGGAGAAGACACCTGTCTGATCCAGCCAGCCCCAGAACGAGAAACACAAATGACGCAACAGAATACCCTACACCTATACACGCATACAGAACACCATCCTCAGGAAGACCAGCAACATCAACTCCACGTAGAAGAAACTCCAAATCTTTATCAGACGTCTCAGCGCTCAGTGATAATCTTGGACAATCCAGAAGAGGATCATCCCAAGATGTAATTAATATATGAATGTATGTATCCATATATATTTAATCTTTGTTGCTACAAATGTAACATTGTTATACACAACACCACACACAACCAACACCGTAAAAATGGCTACAAATATAAGAATAGCTAGCATCAACATCAGTGGTCTACGCAACAAAGTAAACCATCTCATATCATTCATTCACAAACATAAGCCAGACTTCATACTGGTACAGGAAACTAATATAAGAACAGACGAACATGCATCAAGAATCACAACACAGTTAGGGATAAGATATTCATGTTTTAGTTTAGGTATTCGCAACATTGGGTCGGGAGTAGCTATACTACAGACATCAGACAAGTGGGTCGGGAGTAGCTATACTACAGACATCAGACAAGTGGCTTCTCCTAAAAACGAACAGAGATAGCGAAGGGAGGGTCGCAATAGTTCAGGTACGAAACGACACACAAACATACACAATAGTCAACATACATGCACCACCAGACTACAGACACCAGCACAAATTTTATGAAAATTTGGACTTTTTACTCACTCTGTCATACAGGGGACAAAATATAATATTAGGTGGAGATTTCAACTGTGTCCTCACCAATATGGACGTTATTGGGGGAGGTATCAGATCACAAATTCTTAGCGCTAATAAAGAAACCACACACCAGCTAGACACACTACACAACATAATAGAAATACACAGTCTGACAGATTCTTACAGACAGATACATCCTAACGGCACTGAAACTACACACGCAAACAGAGTGCTTATGAGAGCAGCACGCTTAGACAGAATATATGTACCATCATACCATCACATAAGCAAAACTAAACATCTTCCAGAAACACTTATTTTCACAGACCATAAAGCGGTCATAACAACCATAAGCACCACACAGGCAGATACGAATTTCAAGCGCTCCCCGCACTGGAAATTCAACAACACACTTCTTCTAAACAAAACATACATTGAACACATAACCCACCTCATCCTCACATACACAAACCAGGTACCCATAGACAATGTGCATGAACATTGGGAACTGCTAAAGAACACGGTTAAGGAGATGACAAAAAAGATATCATCTCACATCAACAGAGACAGAATACAACAAGAACAAATATTAGAGGACGCAATCAGACTATCAAGACAAATAGACAGCAACGCACCAAACATCCACACATTACAAGATGAACTAGAACAGTACAGACATCACAGATTTCAGGGCGCCTTACTGAGGACAAAGCTGAACACAATCACACAAGAAACACCAAGCAAACAGTACATGGCAATAGAACAAAGCATACAACACTGCAAACAGATAGAAGGAGTAATAGACTTGGAGGACAACATGCAGACCGAGATACCACAAATAACCAAAGCCTTTGAAAACTATTACAAAGCCCTATACACAGAAGGAAACACACAGCAGCACATACAAGACGACTTCATGGAATACACAAAGAAATTGTCTCAACCTGACAAAGACAAACTAGAAACGGAACTGACACTAAACGACATAACGCAAGCAGTCAACACAATGCAAAAGAACAAATCACCGGGTCCAGACGGACTCACAGTGGAATTCTATCAGCACTTCTTCCCTATCTTGGGCCCTCTCCTACTGAAAGTTTACACAGACTCCTTTGAAGAGAAGGAACTACCTCTCAGCATGAATCTATCATACATCACTCTCATTCCTAAAGACAACTCTGACAAAACACAACTGAAAAACTACCGACCAATATCATTATTAAACGTAGACTACAAAATATTGACAAAAACTCTGACAAATAAACTGAAACCATTCATGTCAACACTTATGCATGAAGATCAACAGTGCAGTGTACAAGGTCGAAACATACACCAGCATACACACTTCATTAGAGATATCATCACCTACACACACCAGAAAGACTGTCAATCGTCGATCCTATCGTTAGATCAGGAGAAAGCTTTTGATAGAATATCACACACATACCTACATAAAACACTACTCAACTGCAACATAGGTACATATTTCCGAGAGTGGATTAAAATACTATACACCAAACCCGAAAGTAGGGTATTGGTGAACCATACAATAAGTGGAACCTTTGAGTTAACCCGGTCAGTTAGACAGGGTTGCTCTCTGTCTCCTTTGTTGTATGTTCTAGCATTAGAACCACTCTTGGAAAAGATCAGACAAGACAGCACCATTAAAGGCACCTTTATACAAGGGAAAGGAGAACGGAAGTTGCTTGCTTACGCAGACGACACCGTCTTCTTCCCGCCAAACACTAGATCTGTAGAGAATATTTGAAACACATTCACAATGTTTGGAAAAGGTAGCGGGGCAAAGATAAACGTACACAAATCTTCAATAATGGGAATAGGAAAATGGAAGAACAAGTCAGACTTCCCTTTAAGCATTACAGCAACAAATAACATGAAACTATACGGCATCACATTTCCCTCACACCCAAACAGAACACACTCAAGCATATGGCAGAACATGGTAGCACATATAACAGATATGATCAACAGATACAAGTTCAAGACATCAACAATTTTTGGCAGAAGTGTCGTTGTCAACACATACATTATTCCAAAAATTATCTACACAGCTACAGTCTTTGACCCTCCAAAACGGACGATCAGAGACATAAACAAACAGATCAGAAGATTCGTCTTCGGAAACACAATATATAGCATACAGCACGCAACACTCATACAAGACAAGAGACAAGGAGGCATTGCACTACAAGACATACAGACAAAAATAAAAGCACTCAGAATAAACCATATAAGCCACATCATCAAACACCCAGAACATCACACGCTAGCGCACTACTACATAGGACTCAGATTAACCAAACTGGTCCCACTGAAAAACTCAGTGCCACACTATTTTGGTTCACTACCCACATTCTACAAAACATGCATTCAAGCCATACAAGGAAACGAAAAACTGATACATCAGACAACAACAAAAATATATAAACATTTAGTTAAGCTTCAAGCTCCACCATTACACCTCAGAATCAAAAGAGGTTATAACTATTTCATAGGTAAACACGTAAAAACAAAGTACTACAGTTTTACAAAATACATAAACAGTGACGATAAACAGCAACGTTTCGACCAAAAGGCCTTTATCAAGCAAACAATACAACAAGAATGACGAATTTCGAGGAACACTACAAATGGACGATTACATGTGGAAACATAAACCTATCTGATGAAAATATGGGAATAAAAACGAACAACGAAATGAGTGCAACACAAAACCGAAAGTGGAAAAGGAGAGGAACAATAAACCATATAGTGGATAAATGACACATATATGGAGCAAACACACATATAGATAACAAGGCACGAGATAAGACAGTACTAAGAAGCATAGGAATGTAATGCGTTGAGTCCAAGAGGTCGCAAAGTGCCATAGAATGAAATAAAACGGTTCTCCAGGGCGAATCGACTGCGATCATCGGAGGAACATGATCGGATGGCTGTGACCTGGACATCGTCAACTCCTGAATGGCCAGTATCATTGAAATGAGTGGCCACGGGAGTCACAGAGCATTGGCGAATATCGCGTAAGTGTTGGGCGAATCGGTCACTGAGCCTCTTACCGGTTTCACCAATATAGGCCTTATGGCATCGTTTGCAGGTGATAGCATAGATGATATTGCGGACTCACGTGAAACTGTCTTGAATGGTATAGGTAGCTTTTGGAAAAGAGACAGTACGGGTCTGTATTACATAAGCACATGTATTACAGCGCCGACGGCCCCATTGGATGGTGCCAAAGTGACTCTGGATGTTAGGCTTGAGGCGACTGTGTACCAACAAATCCTTTAGGCTTCTGTCCCGTCTGTACGCCACCAAAGGATAGTGTTGGAAGACTGAACGTGTCTCAGGATCAGACTGAAGAATAGGGAGATGATGGAATAAGACCTTTTCACCAGGGAACTATGAGGGTGGAAAGTTAAGATAAGTTTAACCCTGTCAGACTTGGGGTTTCTAAGTATGTGAGAGGGCCTCCTGGCAGCAAACTATTTCATAACAGACCACACCAACACTTTCGTAAACTTACACAACCCAAACATTTCACTCAAAGCCCGAGAGGTAACATTCAGACTAATATACAACATGACACCTACAAGAGAACGGGTAGCAAACAGACCCAGACAAGTAACAAAATGCCAGCTATGCAGAACAAACATACAAGAAACGGAAGAGCACATATTCTTTCAATGCAACACAGTCAGACCAACCACAGAATCACTTCGAAACATAATCAAAACACACACAAATAAAAAGAGATATATACAGAGCCATCATGCTAAACACACTTCCCAAAACAACTCCAGACATACATACAAAATTACTATACTGCTCGAGAATACAGGCACCTCATATGGACCTGCAGAAATGCAGCAAAATTTTACATCAAAACATACAATGCTCATCTATTCCAACAAATATTCCTTCAGAAAGCCGCATCCATAATATGATGTATGTATGGAAATGAAACTTATTGTGGAAAGCTCTTTAATTGGAAACATCACTGTTAAATTGCACATGTCCTTATTGCTATAATGTATTTCAAACATCACTGTCAAATTGCAATTTTCCTTGAAATGTATGTTGAAATGTATTATGGAGAAAAAAAAAACCGCACAATTTCTCAAAAAAAAAGAAGAAAAGAAAGAGGGAAAAAAAAAAATGCTGCTATTTAATCGGACATATGTTCTGTACCATAACATACATGCCTGTATTATGTTGAAATGTATGTTGAAATGTATGTTTAGATGCATGTTGACACATGTTCAGTACCATAACATACATGCCTTTATTATGTTGAAATGTATGTTGGAATGTATATTAAGATGTATATTGAGATGTATGTTGAAATGTATATTGAGATGTATGTTGAAATGTATGTTGAAATGTATATTAAGATGTATATTGAGATGTATGTTGAAATGTATATTGAGATGTATGTTGAAATGTATGTTGAAATGTATATTAAGATGTATATTGAGATGTATGTTGAAATGTATATTGAGATGTATGTTGAAATGTATGTTGAAATGTATGTTAATATGTATGTTAAAATGTATGGTGAAATGCCTTGCATCCAAATCCAATATAGAATAAAATCCCTTGTATACACATCCAAGGAATGGTGAAAGTGTCATATTGTGACATATTCGCACCAGCACAAGTCCAAACGTCAGGTGGTAAAACAGAACAAAGGATCTGGTAATATTGTTTCTTCTCTTCCCCTTTCCTCTCCTAAACAAAATAAGGATCGAGTCGTGTGGAGACTTGTCTACGTCTCAAGCCGAGTGACAAAAGAACAGACGACACGGTGTTTTTACTCATGCCGGACTTTGTTGTCTCTGGCCGCCGAACTCAGATGGGAGGTGTCACCAAGAGCATGTCCGTGGGAAAGTAATTTTGAAAATGCAAATGTCATACTTTGTATAATATTTTCCTGTATTTTCTTTAAAACGTATTTTTAAAGGTATGTATCAATATATCATAATTTAAATGTATGTATCAATATATCATAATTTAAATGTATGTATCAATATATCATATTTTAAATGTATATATCATATTTTAAATGTATGTATCAATGTATCATAATTATCATCATCATCACTTTCATTAGATAATCACCATAAAGCCCAGCATCTCATATTTTCATCTCACGGGCATGTCACTTCAGTCCACAAAAAATTTGTCAAACATGAAATTGCTGATATTGTTATGTACAAAAAAGGAAATAAACACTTCAAAAAAAAAAAAAAAAAATAAGTCAGCTTAGAAAGAGGAACAAGACAGCTATCTTAACTGATACCCCTTTAAAGGAAATGTTTAAACAGAAATCTTCACTAAAGCATTCCAAGTTAGAGAAATCTAAATCTAAAAAAACAAAAACGTGTTGGAATAACCCAGATTCGAAAGAAGATTATGTTCCAACCTTGTATTACACACGAAGATTCTAACAGTGGACAAGATGAGAATTTCAATTCAGAAATGAATCAGAAGTGTCAGATCTGCCTACTTTGAAATATGATGACTTTGAGTTAGTAACTGATATATATCACTTAAAACCAGGGGATTATGTGTTAATCAAATGTGCAACCAAACGGTCAATAGTTCATTATGCTGCAAAAATAGTATCCGTTAACAACTGTCTCAAAGAATGGATGATTCATTACTTGAAATATCACAAAACACAAAAGGCATTCATTATGCCTGGTGAACCTGAGGAATTCGTCACAGATGCAGATGATATCCTTATGAAACTGCCGCCTCCTGTTGAGAATGTGGGGACTAAAACAATGCGAAGCGGCTTATTTTCCTGTGGATTTGTCCTATTTTAATCTCCAGTGATGCAGATAATCTTCATGTTGTTCAGCAATGTATGTGAAAAAAGTAAGCAGTTATAGAAAAAACATCTTTACATCTGTTGTGAAGCTTTGTTATGTATCCTGATTTTTGGCCCACTGTGCCCCTATACTGAGTTACAGCGGGTAAAATGGAGTAGGTCAGTGCAGAGCCAACTATAAACGTATGGGCCTTTGGACTGATGAAGTATTATGGGAAATCAGACCCCATCTACACCACGTGACCTCGCATTCCAGTATTGATGTATATAAACGAATTCATTTTAAAATCAACACATAATGCTAAATCGGTTATATTATGCAACAAGTGAAGTTTAACAATAAATAATATCAATATTATGAATATTTTTCCCCAATAAGTAACCATAGACTCACAGAATTGAGTAAAATTGCAAAAAGCTTGCAGTGCTCTTTTAAACATCAATATTTTCCAGCCCCCTTTTCTGATCTAGGTCAGGAACCCCTGACAGTTGTCTGGCCTAGTTATCTATAGTTGGCTGTGGTCAGTGTTAACTTATTTTATGCTCAAGAGTTCTTGGTTTGACACAAAATCTATTTTTTTACTGTGAACCTAAGTTGTCACCCTATACACTGTGATCTGGTACTGACCCTGACCCTATCCCTGACCCCTTCCCTAACCCCAACACTACCCCTAGCCCTAACCCTAACCCTGAACTAAACCCTAACCCTACCCCTAACCCTAACCCTGGCCCTACCCCAAACTCTAGCCCTAACCCTAACACTACCTAAACCCAACTCCAAACCAACCCTAATGCTAACCTTAACCATAACGCTAACCCCAATTCCAACCCCATCAAAATCCCAACACCAAACCTAACCCAAACCCTAACTCTAACCTAACTCTGACCTTGACCCTGATCCTGACCCTAACCTAACCATAACTCTAATCTACCTAACCATAACCTAACCCTAACCAACACCAACCCCAACCACAATTCCAACCCTAACCTTAACCATAATCCCAAACCCAACACCAACCCCACCCTCACCCTAACAATAACCCTAACCCAACCAAACCCAATCCAAGCCCCAACTCAACCCTAACTCCAAACCTGACCATGACCACCCTGACCCTAACCCAAACCCTAACCCATAACTAACCCTAACCCAACCCTAACCTAACAATAACCCTAACCTTATCCCTAAGCCTAATAATAAACTTAACCCTGACCCTAAACCTAACCCTGATCCTAACCCTAACCTTACCCTAACCTAACCCTGGCCCTGACACTGAGCAACCCAACCCTAACCCTAAGCTAATCCTAACCCCAAACATAACCCTAACCATAACCCTAACCTAAACCCTAACCTTAAGCCTAACATAACCCTAAATCTAAGCCTAACCCTAACCCGATCCCTAATCCAACCCCACCCCACCTTAATCCTAAACTTACCCTAATCCTAATCCTAACCCTAACCCTAGTCCTAGCCCTAACCATATCCTGACCCTATCCCTAACCCTGACCCCATCCCTAATCCTAACCCTAGCCATAGCCCTAACTCTAACAATAACCATAACTCTAACCCTATCCCTGACCCTAAACTTACCCCATAACCCTGGCCCTGACCTTGCCCCTATCCTAGCCCTAACCCTACCCAACCCCAACCCAACCCTAACCATAAATCTAATCCTAACCCTAACAATAACCCTAACCCAAACCCTAACCCTAAACTAACCCTAACCTTGACCATAACCTAACCCTAACCATAACCTTAACCCCAACTCCAACCCGAACCCCAAACCTAACCCTAACCCAAATTCTAACCGCCCCCAACCCCACCTCACCTACACCCTAACAATAACCCTAACCCTACCCTGACCACAACCCTAACCCTAAGACCCTGACCCCAACCCTACCCTAACCCCAACCCAAACCCTATCCCAACCTCTAACCTTAACCCCAACCACAACTCTAACTCCATCCCCAACCCTAACCCCAAACCTAACACTAAAGTAACCCTAACCCTAATCCTAACACTAACCCTAAAACCTAACCCTAGCACTAGCCCTAACTCTAACTGAAACCCTAACCCAAACCCTAAAACCTAATTCTAACCCTCACCATAGATACAAGCCTAAGCCTAACCCCAAGCCTAACTCTAAGAGTAAGCCTAAGCCTAACCATGACCATAACCCTAACACTACTCCTAATCCTAAATCTTAATCCTAAGCCTATGCCTAATCCTAACCCAACCCTAACCGTAACCCCAAACTTAACCCTAACACAGCCCTGACTCTAACCCTAAAATTAACCCTATGCTTAACCCAACCCTACCTGACCCTAACCCCGACCCTAACCCCAACCATACCCTTAACTCCAACATTAACTCCGACCCTGACCCAGACCCAACCTTAACCTAACCCTAACATCAGCCCTAACCCAAGCTCTAACCCTAACCCAACCCTAACACTAACATTAACCCTAACCTTAGCTCAAGTCCTAACCTAACAACATAGAAATTAGTAAGAGATGGTGTTACAACATAGAATGTAGTAAAAGATGGTGTTACAACATAGATTGTAGTAAGAGATGTGGGTACAACATAGATTGTAGTAAAAGATGGTGTTACAACATAGATTGTAGTAAGAGATGGTGTTACAACATAGATTGTAGTAAGAGATGATGTTACAACATAGATTGTAGTAAAATATGGTGTTACAACATAGATTGTAGTAAGAGATGATGTTACAACACAAATTGTAGTAAAAGATGATGAATTAATATCAATATAGATGGAGACCACAGTAAAACTATGTAGAGTGGCGAAACACCTAATAAAAAAGTACTGTAGTTTTACAAAATACAAAATCAGTGACAATGCACAGCAACGTTTCAACCAAAAGGCATTTATCAAGCAAACAATACAACAGGAGTGACGAATTTCACAGCACACTACATATAGACTATGACATATTACAATGGTAATAAAATGAAAATCTGTGACTAAAAACTTATAACGAAATAAATACAGAAAAACTAGAAGTGGAAAAGAAGAGAAACAATAAAAAATAAAGTAAATATATGACATATACATTTAACATATACACATATAAAAATGGAGCATGAGAAAAGAAAGTACTAAGAAGTACTTTAGTTTCACATGCGAGTTCCTAATATAATCTACGCTATCACTTGCAAGCGGTGTGCTAAGGCATATATCGGCGAAACAGGCAAAATGCTCAGTGCGTTTCGGCCAACACTTGCATGATATACGCCAATGCTCTGTGACTCCTGTAGTCGCTCATTTCAATGGCACTGAACATTTGGGAGCTTGCAATGTCCAGGTCACGGCTATCCAATCATGTTCCTCTGATGATCGTAGTCGATTTGCTCTGGAAAATCATTTTATTTCGTTATATGATACCTTGTGACCTCATGGACTCAACGCTCTACATTGGTATGTTTCCTAGTACTTTCCCTTCTCATGCTCCATAATTTATATCTGTATATGTTAAATGTATATGCCTTATATTTACATGAATTTTTATTGTTTCTCTTCTTTTTCCACTTCTAGTTTTTCTGTATTTATTTCGTTATTCTTTTTAGTCACAGATTTTCATTTATTACCATTGTAATATCTTTGTCAAAGTCTATATGTAGTGTGCTGTGAAATTCGTCACTCCTGTTGTATCGTTTGCTTGATAAATGCCTTTTGGTCGAAATTTTGCAGAGTATTGTCACTGTTTTTGTATTTTGTAAAACTACAGTACTTTGTTATTACGTGTTTCGCCATAAGAGATGATGTTACAACATAGATTGTAGTAAGAGATGATGTTACAACATAGATGGTAATAGGATGATGTTGCAACACAGATTGTAGTAAGAGATGATGTTACAACACAGATTGTAGTAAAAGATGGTGTTAACATAGATTGTAGTAAAGATGATGTTACAACATAGATTGTAGTAAAAGATGGTGTTACAACATAGTTGTAGTAAAGATGGTGTTACAACATATTGTAGTAAAGATGGTGTTACAACATAGATTGTAGTAAAATATGGTGTTACAACATAGATTGTAGTAAAAGATGGTGTTACAACATAGATTGTAGTAAAAGATGGTGTTACAACACAGATTGTAGTAAAAGATGGTGTTACAACACAGATTGTAGTAAAAGATGGTGTTACAACATAGATTGTGGTAAGAAATGGTGTTACATCACCAAGTATAACTAACATGCAATATCAAGACAGAACAAGTTTATGAATCTGTTTCATTTTAATAGAAATGTATAATGTCAGATTGAGTAAACAAATTGATCACAATATGAGATACATTAACTGATTCCGTACCATGGAACACTGGAGTGTAACTATTTCCTATCTGCGTGGACCACGCGTCGCTCAAAAGACGATGACTAGAAAAGACATGTTTTTTTAATAGTTTTTATTAATTTTTATTCTGATTGAAGATTTATATTAACTGGAAACTACTTAGAAGTAATGTGTAAATAATAACGAATACATATCAGCGTGGTTTATGCTAGAAGTAGAATTGAAACGGAGTTGATCATTCATTTTAGGATACCATGTGACCGTTAAAAAAAACTAGCAATTTTTATGAATGATCATGATGCTAGTTTATGAACAGTTAATAAACCATATATTCCTTCACTATTTTCTTAATGTTTGTGTATTCATAAATGGATTACATATATAAGAGAGTAGTTAGACTGATTTATTCCACATAATGTTCATCAAGGCCCTTGATAAGTTAGATTTTTATTCTCACAATTTCAATTAGTTATTTTAATACATGCTAATATTTTGTTATGCATAGCCAGCACAACATTATATTTTCGGATACAATAATATTTTATGACAGTACATTCATTTATCTTTAATTTGATATATAATAAGTTAATTTGATATATAATAACTTAGTCGCCCACAGTGAGACTACACTGCAATGCCTAATCAATAATTTGTCAAAGGCATGCGACCTATTTTCCAACTATAAGTGTCTTCAAAACAGTTGTACTATGTCAAGGAGGTAACACAACAAATATCACTTTAAATGGTAACCATCTAATACCAGTTCCAAAATTTTGCTATCTCGGGTCCATGGTCACTGCCAGCCTTTCTCTTGATGAAGAAATCAACGCTTGTGTAGGGAGTGCGGCTACTACTTTCGCAAACTATCAAGCGAGTGTTGGACAACACAAAACTGACATTGCAGACGAAGATTCAAATATATCGAGCCTGTGTAATTAGTTCTTTACTATATGGCTCAGAAACATGGACAGCCTACTCAAGACACGAGAGGAGACTTAACATCTTTCACCTTCGATGTCTCCAAAAGATTATGAACATCAGGTGGTACGACAAGATAACCAACTCTGAAGTACTGCAATGTGCCTTCCATCATGGGCATGCTCAGCAGTAGACGACTAAGATGGTTGGGCATGTGAGAAGAATGGAAACTTATCGCATACCAAAGCAAATGTTGTTCTGTCAACTTTCGGAGGGGAAGAGGCACCAGGGCAGACCACTGCTCAGATATAAAGATGTCTGCAAAGCCTCAATGAAAAACTTTTCTATAGGTCCCAGCACATGGGAAGGACTAGCTGATGACAGAGTTGTGTGGCAAGCCAAATTACGAAAGGCCGCAGAGTCTTTTGAGAAGAGACTTATGTATGAGCTGAACGACAAGAGAGAAAGCGAAAACTCAGAAGTTGTCACAGTAAAACACTTGCCAATTGACCGTCTGTAAAGACGAAAAAGGCCATACATATTAATAAGTTAAACTTTAAATCATATTTAGAAACAATATTTTAGTTTAGCTAAAGTATGTGTGCAATATTTTGAAGCGAAAAAATAATTCCATCCCGGCGAAAAAACCCGGTAGTGAATCAGTTAATAGAAATAAAATTGTTAAAAAACAAAACACAATTTGTCCTTTGCGTATTTTCATTTACAGTAGCTTAGACTTTGTGTCCTTTGATAATTCTAATACATTATAAGTACTTGTGTTGCAGAACTGGACTAGTCTGACCTTTCTACCCACACCTGGAAGGGAGACAGAGTTGGACTGCATTTGCTAGTGCGGACTGCTGTCTTATGTCTAGTCGGCATCATTCTGGCTTCTTTTCAACCACAAAAGATACATACCTAAATGAGCTCAGCATTACTTGCACTCATTATCACTCAAATAATATTGTAGTCAATGATATTGTTAAATGTTCTATATGAAACTATAGTGAAACACATACAAAGTATATAAAACTATAGTGAAACACATACAAGCAAAGTATATGAAACTATAGTGAAACACATACAAACACAGTATATGAAACCATCAACTACTACTAACAAACAACAATATGTGATTTTATATAAGACTTGAGTTCCACATTTTCTCAAAATATTGACATTTATTTTCAATTTGTTTAACATATAACTCACTCTCGCCTGAGTGGTTACCGGGGCCCAAATTTGGGGTCTAAAGAATGGGACCACTGTTACCTGCAATGCATGTCGTAAGAGGCGACTAAGGAGGTTTGGATGAAATCGGATGCACATGTCCTTTAACGAGTAGAAGTCTATGGGTTTAGGGGCCTACCAAACCAATGTGTAACGTATACACGTTCTTGACAAAGATCAAACCTATCACAAAGAGTGATTAAAATTGGTAGTAAAAAACGAACGCAAAGCAGAAGATTCTCTCGCGGCGATCACCGCCAGACCGATGTACCAGACCTCCCCATAAATTCTATTCATGTGGAAATCTTTCATGCAGCCTTAGCATTAGTGTGTTTTACATCACATATTCAGCAACATTTGGAGCTCTGGTGCTTATCCTTCGGCAATGTGTCCGGTTTCAGCTAGCGTTTACTCGGTTCGTTCTCCGCTCTGTAGCCATCTAGTGTTTTTTAAGGTGTGAGGTAGCTAGCCCCACGCCCAAACTCCTTAGTCGCCTCTTACGACATGCGTGGCAGGTAACAGTGATTTTATTCTTCCCACCCCAATTTGGGCCCTGGTAACTACTCGGGTGGTAACATATATCTACAATCCACTCATAGAATCAAATATCTACAATCCACTCATAGAATAAAGTGAATAAAACAAGATTAGCATAGACAATAATAATAAACCAGTCACTGTGTTGCAATACAAAAGTAGAAACAATAACATGAATAAACTCAAAATCAAATTGGTGTTTGAAGATATGTTTGTTCGTCAATGTTCAAGTTGGTTTTCTAGTAACATTTTAATGTCTTTTCCATGGACACAGGTCTCACAGCTTATTTTGCAGCTCTATCTCCCCAACACCACCACCACCCACCTCCCCCAATTGTTAAAGTCTTAGATTATAAATATAATTGATCTATACAAGCAATATCTGACCAGGATTACATATCATATTTCACATTCAGCTACAGCAGGTTAATACAAATGCTACTATACTGACAGCTGTGCAAGATTAATGAAAGGGAAATCACTACAGAAAATGTTAATATCTTGAAGTTATCCTTCCTTCCTTGTGCATCATAAAACTGTTCTCTCATTAAAAATAACTTCAGAACCAATATTTTCAAAGTCCACAAGTGCTTCTGTATCATCAGGGAAACTAGTCTGACTACTCCTCATCACAGCAATTGCTGCCGCTCATTATGCATTCTATTACGATGTAATGACTCTGACTGGAGAGAAAATGAAGATACAAGAAATTATTGATAGAAAACCAATATTATTGAAAGTGTGTATACTCAATATTTGCTATCTTATAATAGTGTCAAACTATGATTCAGCAGAAAAAAGTATATACACTAAACACTGGATTGATTGGGGGAGGGAGGAGAAGGAGTGTCCAAAAAGTTCAATAAATTTAAAAAAATAACCCAAAAGCAAAACCTGCTATTAACTCTTTCCATGCCGAGTTATTTCCTCAAATTTTAAACAGTTAATTCAATGGAAGTTAAAAAAAAATCCCAACTACTCGCCAATAAATAAACATATTTATATTGTTAAATACTAAATTGAATAAAACTGGATAACCTAATAAAATAACAAGGTTAAAAAGTAGTAGAAGTAAAACAGTAGAAGTAAAACTAGAAAGACTTCTTATAAGGAAAGCAACTTTATGGCACAGTTTACGGCTCATGGCGTTCAACAGACTTTCGCTGTGGCGTAGTGTGCAGTAAAAAGCGTGGAAAGGGTTATTATAAAATTATTAACTTGCTATAATATAATATACAATACTCTGTAATATAAAATTATTGAGTTGCTATAATAAAACATATAGTACTCTACAATATAAAATTATTAACATGCAATAAAAAATATGAATTTTATTTACATAACATAAAACAGCCTACTCAAGGCACTAGAGGTGGCTTAACATCTATCACCTTTGATGTCTCCACAAGATTATCAACATCAGGTGGTATGACAAGATAACCAACACTGAAGTATTGCAATGTGCAAACTTGTCTTCCATTCTTACCAGAAGAAGACTAAGATGGCGAGGGCATGTGAGAAGAATGGACAATAGTTGAATACCCCAACTGGCATTGTTCTGTGAACTTTCGGAAGGGAAAAGGCTCCAAGGCAGACCACTGCTAAGATATAAAGATGTCTGCAAGGCCTCAATGAAGAAGTTTTTTTAATTTGTCCAAACAATTGAAAAGAACTAACTGATGACCAAGTTATGTGAAAAACAATATTATGCAAAGGTGCAGAATCTTTTGAAAAGAGACTTATGAATGAGTTGACTGGCAAGAGAGACAAGTGCAAACTCAGAAGTTGTTACAGTAAAACACTTGCCAATTGACCTTTTGTAAAGACAAAAATAACACATATTATTATCAGCCACACATTTTTCTAAAAGGCATTTGATAGCCTAGACAGGGAAACACTCTTTGAAACTGCTATGGCATTATGAAGTCCCTCAGAAGCTAACCAACCTAATAAAGAAAATGTATGAGGAGACAATGGGTAGAATACTGCATGAAGGAAAACTGACAGAGGCCTTTGAAATAAAGACATGTGTGCGACAGGGCTGCCTTTTATCACCTTTCCTTATCTTGCTTGCTACTGACTGGATAATGAGATCAACAACAGCCAGGGGAGAAATGGAATACAATGGATCATGATGAGTTAATTGGAGGATTTCGATTTTGCAGACAATCTAGCACTCCTCTTTCACAGCCATCAACAGATGCAAGAGAAAACAACAAAACTGGAAACAATCTTACAACAACTAGGTCTGACTATTCATGGGGAAAAAAACAAAGATCATGAGATTAAATGCTAATTCCAGAGACCCGATCATACTGAGAGGATCACCATTAAAGGAGGTGGATACATTTACATATCTGGGAAGTGTTATCAACATTCAAGGTGGCTCAGATGAAGATGTTGAGGTTAGAATACAAAAGGCAAGATCAGCTATTGCCATTCTGAAGAACATATGGAGTTCAAAAATGATCATGAATAAA
The DNA here is from genome assembly GCA_020796225.1 of Arion vulgaris. Taxonomy (NCBI): domain Eukaryota; kingdom Metazoa; phylum Mollusca; class Gastropoda; order Stylommatophora; family Arionidae; genus Arion; species Arion vulgaris. The sequence continues at coordinate 27,244,699 of CM036770.1, forward strand.
ACTAAGATAATGATATTTAACTCAAATGTCAAGGCTGTCCTTATATATTGAGCGGAGACATGGAGAACAACTAAGAGAAACACCAAAAAGTTGCAGACATTCATCAATAGATGCCTGCGCAGGATACTCCATCTGCGATGGTATGACAGGACTACAAACAAGGAACTCTGGGATCGAACAGGACAACAACAGGTGAAACAAGAGATAAGGAGCAGAAGGTGGCGATGGATAGGACACACACTGAGGAAACCACTTAGCAGCATCACAAGACAGGCTCTCCGATGGAGTCCCCATGGCAATAGAGGAAGGGGAAGTCCCAGGAACACCTGAAGAGGCGGGCTTGGAAGGCCTTGGTTGTGGACTTATGCTTCCCTAGGGGTGGAGGGTGAAGAAGACACATTTTTCTAGCACAAAAATATAATGGAAGCACCTACCAACACTGAAATTGTATCATCCTTTGCCACTGACAAGTGACCACCTTTTCGTGGTCTGGAGTTCACTTCAGTCTTCTGGTCATCTTCTGCATGATCTACCTTGACTACAAGGAATCCTGGATTATGAATTCCACTCAATTCTGAAAACAATAGTAATGCTGAATTGGTTATTGGTTACTAAACTGACATCATTGCACTCCGGGCAGACCCATAGGTGCTTAATCTCCCCCAACAGATATTGAAGAGTATGCATACTTATGGTTCCCGTGGCTTGCTGATTAAATACACCTCACTCTGCCTCTCAGGCATCCAGTTCGACTTGTACAACAGGTAACTCCAAACTGCCTAAATCAATTAATCGATTCAACATCGATTTTAGTGTCCTCATCCATCAGACAGTCGCGAAGAGACCGAAGAACATCCCCTTATCCATCTTCAACTCCCCAACAATCGATGCTGTTGATGCAAACGTGGCCGCTCTCTCATTACGTAATCACCTGCATGCCCAGGACAGTATATCCACATAAGCCTCTGGAGGTTAGAAACATCTATAGGCGACATCCACTCATACCGAAACCTGCCCTTATGGATTAATGCTGAATAAAAATAGTATGTTCATTTTCTGCTGAATGTTTATATATATATATATATATATATATATATATATATATATATATATATATATATATATATATATATATATATATATATATATATACTATTTTGCCCATAAATACCTGTTTATGCGCATCTACTGCATGGCTCATAATTTTGTTTATATATGTTGAAATAATACCAATATAGATGGAGACTGCTGTAAAACTATGTATAATGGCAAAGCACGTAAAACAAAGTACTGTAGTTTACAAAATACAAATACAATGACAATACACAGCAACGTTTTGACCAAAAGGCCTTTATCAAGCAAAACAATACAACAAACCTGACTAATAACTCAAAACACTAAATATAGACTTTAACAAAGATCTAGCAACAGTTAAAAACCATTTAACCATTGCTCCATGTAACATTCATTCCATGATACAATAATAAGCTTATTCTTTCTGAAACAAAGAGAAACTCTACCTTCATGTGAAAAATCATTATCCTCCTGTAGTACAGAATATGAAGAGGTCCGTGAAAGTATTGGCAATGAAGGCTGGTGGACAACGCTGTGTTTTCTCTGTGAAACAGCAAGTAATTATCATATTTGCTATCATTTTGGGCTATTCATGGCTATCTCATAGTGTATTCAAGTGTGCTATCTCATATTTGTGCTATCTCAAAATAGTTTATTGAACACAATTTCATTGAAACTTGTACTGCAAATGAGTAACATCCAAATTTTGGATATTTTGTGAATGTCAGATCAACAAATGTTAAATAATATATATATCTGGATACTGAAGAAGCAGTGATGAGTGCATGAATTTAGATGAAGCTGTGAGGAGTGTATGAATTTAGATGAAGCAGTGAGAAGGATGAATTGTGAAACAGTGAAAGTGAATTTAGATGAAGCAGTGAGGAGTGTAGAATTTAGTGAAGTGAAAGTTTAGATGAAGCGTGAGGAGTGTATGAATTTAGATGAAGCAGTGAGGAAGGTATGAATTTAGATGAAACAGTGAGGAAGGTATGAATTTAGATGAAGCTGTGTGGAGTAGATTAATTTAGCCTAGATCGTAAATCATAATGCATTAAAATGCTAAGGATGATCAACAGTGGTTTTTTTTTTTAAACAGGAAAAAAGGAAATTATGAATGTCAGTAAAGACAAACCTAAGCAAGTCCAAAGATATGAGTTTCAAAATGAATGAAAATGTGTCTAATCAAGAACAACCTCCCCCAGTCGGAAAAGTTGTAATACACAAACATATTCTTTGACACAGATCATACACAAGCTCAAACATGCGACGTAAAATACATATTCTTTGACACAGATCATACACAAGCTCAAACATCGACGTAAAACATATTCTTTGACACAGATCATACACAAGCTCAAACATGCGACGTAAAATGCATATTCTTTGACACAGATCATACACAAGCTCAAACATCACGTAAAATGCATATTCTTTGACACAGATCATACACAAGCTCAAACATGCGACGTAAAATGCATATTCTTTGACACAGATCATACACAAGCTCAAACATGCAACGTAAAATGCATATTCTTTGACACAGATCATACACAAGCTCAAACATGCAATGTAAAATGCATATTCTTTGACACAGATCATACACAAGCTCAAACATGCAACGTAAAATGCATATTCTTTGACACAGATCATACACAAGCTCAAACATCGCGTAAATGCATATTCTTTGACACAGATCATACACAAGCTCAAACATGCAACGTAAAATGCATATTCTTTGACACAGATCATACACAAGCTCAAACATGCAACGTAAAATGCATATTCTTTGACACAGATCATACACAAGCTCAAACATGCAACGTAAAATGATCATCATACACAAGCTCAAACATGCAACGTAAAATGTTCATCATACACAAGCTCAAACATGCAACGTAAAATGTTCATCATACACAAGCTCAAACATGCATCATACACAAGCTCAAACATGCATCATACACAAGCTCAAACATGCATCATACACAAGCTCAAACATGCATCATACACAAGCTCAAACATGCATCATACACAAGCTCAAACATGCATCATACACAAGCTCAAACATGCATCATACACAAGCTCAAACATGTCATACACAAGCTCAAACATGTCATACACAAGCTCAAACATGTCATACACAAGCTCAAACATGCATCATACACAAGCTCAAACATGCGACGTAAAATAATCAATAAAGAGTACTGATCATATGATCCAAAAAGACAGAAAATTTAAGGGATTGTCAGTGAGACAAACTCAAACATTTCTATAGGCTGAAAATTTTGGAAGCACCTGCCCTACACAAGTAGGAACCTGTTGACCAATGCTTCTTCTTCTTCTTCTTTGCATCGCTTTTTGATGATTATACGTTAGACGCGTTCTTATGATGAAATCGACTGTGTCTGGAGCTCATCTCTAATGCCATGTAGTTTTGAATGTAGTGTTGTGTTGTAGGGCCAGCATTCCTTTCTTGGGAGGACATACAGGGGCAGTCTTGCAGGACATGTTCTGTGGTTTGTTCAGCGGAGCCACAGGGGCACAGAGGGTTGGGGACAATCGCAGCCTGTGGAGGTGTTTGTTCAGTCTGTTATGACCTATCCTGAGTCGGAAGATGATAGTCTGTCCTTGTCCCCAACCAATGATCAACATTTAGCTGCTCTTGTCTCAAACCAAACATATTATAAAGTGTGATTAAGCTGGTTGATAAAAGCGAACAGAAACAAACAAACAATCTGCCTCTTAGCCATCCAGTTCAGCTTGTACAACATATCATTTCAAACTTACTAAATTGTTGGATATAGCCATCCAGTTCAGCTTGTTAGTTAGTTTGTTCCTTTCGTGCCAAAGGCGGACATAGGGCAGAGGTTTTAGATCTCCATGTGATACGGTTCTTTGCTAGTAGTTGGAGATCTCGTATGGTTTTACATCCCAATAGTTTACTTTCTTGTTGGATGGCTCTTTGAAGAGTGGTCTTTGGTCTTCCACGTTTTCTTTTTCCAACTGGTGACCACATAAGGACTTGTCGATTTAGTCTCTTTTCGTCTGATCTAAGAACATGACCTAAATATTTCCACCTTCGTTTCCTTATAATATTTGATACGGGTTGTTGGTGTGTTCTATCTCTCACTGTTTTATTAGAAACGAAATCACTCCATTTGACTTTTAATAATTTTCTGAGACATTTATTCTCAAAGCTGTCCAGTTTCTTATCAGTTTTCTTTGTTGATTTCCAACTTTCACAACCGTAGGTCAGTACAGGAATCACACATAACCTAAATAATTTAACTTTTGTGCATATACTAACGTCTTGAGATTGCCAGATATTCGTTAATTTAGTGAAGGCACTAGCTGCTATAGCAATACAGAGTTTATTTCTGTCATCGTGTCTCCGTTGTTTGACACTTTATTACCCAAATATGTAAAATGTTAAACTTTCTCCACTTTTCAGCTTGTACGACATATCATTTCAAACTTACTAAATTGTTGGATAATTGTGACTGAATTAAAAGACATTATATCAACAACTTATGGGACAGTATGTCAATACTTAACATGCCATTACATTTGTAGTAACGTGACATTATGTCGGTCATTAGTGTGCCATTTTGTCAGTGATGAATGTGACATTATGTCAGTGATGAATGTGACATTATGTCAGTGATTAATGTGACATTATGTCAGTGATGAATGTGAGTATGCCAGTGATGAATGTGAGATTATGTCAGCGATGAATGTGGGATTACATCAGTGATGAATGTGTCATTATGTCAGTGATGAATGTGATATTATGTCAGTGATGAATGTGACATTATGTCAGTACTAAATGTGACATTATGTCAGTGATGAATGTGACATTATGTCAGTGATGAATATGACATTATGTCAGTGATGAATGTGACATTATATAAGTGATGAATGTGTCATTATGTCAGTGATAAATGAGACATTATGTCAGACATTAACATTATACTATATCAGTAATTGACAAGCAATTGTATCAATAACTAACATGGCATGAAAGCAAACAAAAGGTATATGTTTATTTTACTCACCTTCTTGTCTTTTACATGCACTGCTGTCGTACTGTTTCTACTATCTGTATTCTGTGCTGTCATACTGCTTCTACTATCTGTATTCTGTGCTGTTACAGCTTCATAATCTAAGACACTATAACTGGTAATAGGTGACTGGATGACGGCTGTTGATGATGTCTGTGAATCATTGTCTTGAAATGAATGACTAGATGAAATGACGACAATATCAGTTGAAGATTCCAAAGATCTGCATGGACAAAAGAAAGATGCTAGAAGACATGTTTTTCAATGTATTTTCCTCAGTATAACGTAATGTGTATCATGGTCAGATCTCAGTATAACATAATGTGTATCATGGTCAGATCTCTGTATAACTTAATGTATATCATGGTCAGATCTCAGTATAACTTAATGTGTATCATGGTCAGATCTCAGTATAACTTAATGTGTATCATGGTCAGATCTCTGTATAACTTAATGTGTAACATGATCAGATCTCAGTATAACTTAATGTGTATCATGATCAGATCTCTGAATAACTTAATGTGTAACATTATCAGATCTCGTACATGGGATATGGGCAGGGTTCGACAGCATGAAACAGTATTGCGTTGTATTTTAGTTCAGTACGACACTGCTAGAAAAGTGTTATGTCTTCTCTGAACATTTTGTATGCACTCTGTTTTGCTTACCAGGCAGATGCATGAAAATTAGCAACCATTGACAGAATTTGATAGGACAAGATAATCTGGCACAGCAAACCAGTTCAACCGTCAGTGCTATGCCGCTTTGACCAACAGACGGCAGATGTTAGAGACACTGAAGTTGTGCTTGGACTCACTCTCTAGAGGTTGGCTAGGGGTAAGAGTGTAGATGCAATCAGTCTAAGATATTGCTCATCTGGTGTACAAACCATTGTCATAGCATGCACAGCTGCATTTATATTATCACCTTCTGTTATAGATAGCTTCTCTTCAATCTTTGCTTACTTAGGCATACTGTAGCATTGCGGTCTGTTTCTAGGACTCCCATGGAGAGATGGAGTAGGATTTTGATTAGTGCCAGCTCGTTAATCCTGGTCCAGAAGTGACGTCTCAAATTCTTTGCACTGATAAACCAGCACTAGTAGTAGAAGAATTAACAGTAAAGCAGGAGCAGTAGCAGCTTCAGTGGTAGTAGCAGTGGTAGTAGCAGCAGTGGTAGTAGAAATAGTAGTAGCAGCAGTGGTAGTAGAAATAGCAATAGCAGCAGTGGTAGTAGAAATAGCAATAGCAGCAGTGGTAGTATAAATAGTAATAGTAGCAGTGGTAGTAGAAATAGCAATAGTAGCAGTGGTAGTAGAAATAGTAATAGTTGCAGTGGTAGTAGAAATAGCAATAGTAGCAGTGGTAGTAGAAATAGCAATAGTAGCAGTGGTAGTAGAAATAGTAATAGTAGCAGTGGTAGTAGAAATAGCAATAGTAGCAGTGGTAGTAGAAATATCAATAGTAGCAGTGGTAGTAGCAGTGGTAGTAGAAATAGCAATAGAAGCAGTGGTAGTAGAAATAGCAATAGTAGCAGTGGTAGTAGAAATAGCAATAGTAGCAGTGGTAGTAGAAATAGCAATAGTAGCAGTTGTAGTAGAAATAGCAATAGTAGCAGTGGTAGTAGAAATAGCAATAGTAGCAGTGGTAGTAGAAATAGCAATAGTAGCAGTGGTAGTAGAAATAGCAATAGGAGCAGTGGTAGTAGAAATAGCAATAGTAGCAGTGGTAGTAGAAATAGCAATAGTAGCAGTGGTAGTAGAAATAGCAATAGTAGCAGTGGTAGTAGAAATAGCAATAGTAGCAGTGGTAGTAGAAATAGCAATGTAGCGTGTGAATACAATGTAAGTGGTAGTAGAAATAGCAATAGTAGCAGTGGTAGTAGAAATAGCAATAATAGCAGTGGTAGTAGAAATAGCAATAGTAGCAGTGGTAGTAGAAATAGCAATAGTAGCAGTGGTAGTAGAAATAGCAATAGTAGCAGTGGTAGTAGAAATAGCAATAGTAGCAGTGGTAGTAGAAATAGCAATAGTAGCAGTGGTAGTAGAAATAGCAATAGTAGCAGTGGTAGTAGAAATAGCAATAGTAGCAGTGGTAGTAGAAATAGTAATAGTAGCAGTGGTAGTAGAAATAGTAATAGCAGCACCAAACCAATTTGCAACGTATACACGTTCTTGGCAAAGATCAAATATATCACAAAGAGTGATTCAAAGTGGTCGTAAAGAACAAACACAAAGAAGAAGAAGAAGAAATAGTAGCAGTGGTAGTAGAAATAGCAATAGTAGCAGTCCATACAGAGGTAGTAGCAGTCCATACGTGGTAGTAGCAGAAGGTGTAGTAGAAGTAGCAACAATAGTAGCAGTAGATGTGGTAGCAGTATCAACAATAGTAGCAGTAGATGTAGTAGCAGTATCAACAATAGTAGCAGCAGTTGTAGTTATGTTATACGATCGACGTCCTCCCACCGCCATTCATGTTGCGGTGTAATCTCAAATTTTGCAAGTGATTGCTCGTTTCCAATTTCAACACAGAATTTCTCCCATATAATGTGCTTGGCTTCTCTTGCAATCTGCTTGAAATGTATAGCCAGACTATTATTTCTTTCTGTCAGAGCTATTCCAATTTCCTCTGAGAGATTTTGTGATTTTCTGGCTTTTTCCCACTCTCTGGTTGCCATCCTTTTTTTTTACCGCCCATGCCTTCGCAACTTCAGGTGTCCACCATGGTGGCTGCTGGAAAGAAGTTCTTGTTTTAATTGGTGAACAATATACCTTTAGTCACAGCTGACTGATGACATTAGGTTGGTGTCTGTCATAGTGGAAAGTTGAGGCACTATTTTGAGTTCTCATCTTAGCAGTTTATTTTACCAGTACTGCACAAGGAAAATTATCACTGCCAAGGTGTCCGAGAATATTCCAGTGACAAAATGCATTCAAATCTGGAGAAATCAGAGCGAGATCAAGTACACTATCTGTGTCACCCTGTCTGTCAGATAGAGGTGTGGGTCTGCTATCATTCAGACAGACCAAGTCTGTCTCAGTTAATACCTCCTCCAGTTTCTCACCCTGCTAATTTTTTAGCAGTTGTAGTAGATGTAACAACAATAGTAGCAGTGGTAGTAGCAGCAGTGGAAGGAGAAGTAGCAACATTAGTAGCAGTAGCGGATATAATACTAATAAACAATAATATGAACTATATTACCTGTAAGCTGTACCTTCAACACCAACAGTATCACTGTCTACATCTGCAACATAGGACAATGAATTGCTTGAACTATCATCATCTCAGTGTTAGTAAACAGAACAGCAAACTATCATTATCTTCTCAGTGTTAGTAAACAGAACAGCAAGTTATCATTATCTTCTCAGTGTTAGTTAACAGAACAGCAAACTATCATCATCATCATCATCTCAGTGTTAGTTAACAGAACAGCAAGCTATCATCATCATTATCTCAGTGTTAGTTAACAGAACAGCAAGCTATCATCATCATCATCTTGGTGTTAGTTAACAGAACAGCAAACTATCATCATCATCTTGGTGTTAGTAAACAGAACAGCAAGCTATCATCATCATGATCTCAGTGTTAGTAAACAGAACAGCAAGCTATCATCATCACGATCTCAGTGTTAGTTAACAGAACAGCAAGCTATCATCATCTCAGTGTTAGTTAACAGAACAGCAAGCTATCATCATCATTATCTCAGTGTTAGTTAACAGAACAGCAAAAATGAAGATAAAATAATTAATTGAGTATACCCCTAAACACCAACAAAATCAAACCAGAAACTAGCTGCAAATAATAATCAAAATAAAAACTAAATTTTTCATATAAAGTGTAGTTTACTTAATTCTATTAATATAAATTTGAACATCACAGAAATAACTTTTAGTAAAAATGATGGAGCAACCAAGGAGAATGAAAACATGCAAAAAAATGAAAACATGCAAAAAAATGAAAACATATTGGTTCATTGGAAATAATTAATTATGGTACATATTCGTGGTTACTGTATTTAGTGAATAAATATGGACATTGAATAAACATGGACACTGAATAAACATGGACACTGAGTAAACATGGACACTAACACAAGGAGCTAGAAGACAAAACAAAATATCATGGCAACAACATTTTTTTAATAAAAGACAAGATTGATGCTTTGCTTTGATTGTTTATTGAATTCTTACTGCACATTTTGTTAACTGATATAAAAGCAATGACTCAGCACTAGGTTGTATAATAATGCAGTACTGAAACAAGTCCATCGATTCAAGTATCTAGGAACATTCTTAACATCAGATGGAAGATGTACAACAGGATTCCCAGACATTTGCACATTTGATATTAGCACAATGACGGTTGCGTATCTCACATTAGCCCATTTGACGGAAGCACATATAGACAGTTGTACATATAGACGATTGAACATTTTACAGAACATAGAGAACTAAACATAGACAAATATAATGTTGTTTTATTAGTTTAATATGAGATGAAGCACGGTAAATCTGAAGCGGAGATGTAAAATGTAGCAAACTATCCGAATATTATCGCATTGACAGGAATTTACGTTTTTGCCATAGATCTGGTGTGAAACTGAAACTAACATTGTCGCATTGATAGGAATTTACGTTTTCGCAACTAGATTTAGTGTGAAACTGAAACTAACATTGTTGTTTGTTATTGATCGTAGTGGTTTCTGTGACAATCACTTGCCTAGTTAAACAAATTAGCAATGTTGATGAGTTATAGTTTGTTAAATGCTAGAAAAATAAGTTACTTATCTTTAATTCAGCAACTGATTTCTGGGACAAGGCTATAATTTGTTGTTCGAGATACAATGGTTTGTTTACTCTACTCTATTGTAGTTGTTAGATCTTGTTTATTTCTACGTTTTTGTGATTTTCTAGTAGAATGTAAATGAATGTTATTACAGGTTGTCTGATTGTTCAAATTATTTATTTATTCATTTCTGCTAACAATTATATTTGTTTCTATTGTTTGCCAAGTCCTGTAGGAAGTGACCAGTCATACGACAGCCTTGACAGTGATCCAGAGATATATTCCCTTTTTCGACCAGCAAGGCACCTAATCTTGTCTTTTCATCTCACAGTATGGAAAAGATGTGATTGATAAGTGTATTATGACATATTTTAATGTATGCTAAATGAACACTGTGTGCTCATGTTATTCACAGGGCCCTAGCTGCTTTTCCATGCATTTTATAAAGTAGCCCTAAAATTTTTGTATGTGAATTCCTAGTAATCATTGTATCTGCACTAAAATAATATCACAACCTTCTTTTATTCATCTACAGTCAGTTTCTTCAAGCTTTATTTTGGCACATAATTGTTGCAGCAGATGTACACTTTTACAAACCAGCAAGCAGCTGCAACAGGGCACACAATCCCGAGGGGACCAATATATACACAGACGGATCATCAGACACAACAGGGAGAAAAGGAGGGGCCAGAACCATCATCATACTCCAAGCCAGCAGGACACTAAAAAATTCAAGTGCAACTGGAGAACTCTCAACAAATTTTAGAGCTGAACAACAGGCAATTGTGGACACCTCAAAAATACTCAAAAAAAAGCAAAGAAACATCCAAAACAACAAACTTGTCTTCCTTTACGACTGCTTGTCAGTTCTGCAGACAAAATAAAAATTTTAAGAGAACCACAAGATAATATGGAAAGAGAGCTGACACAACAGTGTGCAGGTATGCACACCATAGTGTCAGCTTTCTTTCCATATTATCTAGTGGTTCTCTTTATGTAGCCTGCAGGAATGACAAGCGTAGCAAAGGAAAGAAGTTTGTTGTTTTGGATGTTTCTTTGCTGCAGTATTTTGAGGCGTCCACACTTGCCTGTTGTTCAGCTCTAAAATTTGTTGAGAGTTCTACAGTGGCACTTGAATTTTTAAGTATCTTGCTGTCTTGGAGTATGATAATGGTTCTGGCCCTCCTTTCTCCTGTCGTGCTGATGATCCGCTCTGATATATATGGGTCCCTGGATGTGTCCCTGTTGCTTGCTGGTTTGTAAATTGTACATCTGCTGCAATAATTCTTTGTCAAAATAAAGCTTGAAGAAACTGACTGTAGATGAATAAAAGAAGGTTGTGATATTATTTTAGTGCAGATACAATGATTACTAGGAATTCAAATACAAAAATTTAAAGGCTACTTTATAAAATGCATGGAAAAGCATAGCCTGTAATAACATGAGCATACATTTAACATACATTAAAATAAATCATAATACACTTATCAATCACATCTTTTCCATACTGTGAATGAGAAAGACAAGATTAGGGTGCCTTGCTGGTCAAAAAGGAATATATCCTCTGGATCACTGTCAAGGCTGTCGTATGACTGGTCACTTCCTACAGGATTTGGCAAACAATAGAAACAAATATAATTGTTAGCAGAAATGAATAAATAAATAATTTGAACAATCAGACAACCTGTATGAACATTCATTTACATCCTACTAGAAAATCACAAAAAAACGTAGAAATAAACAAGATCTAACAACTACAATAGAGTAAACAAACCATTATATCTCGAACAACAAATTATAGCCTTGTCCCAGAAATCAGTTGCTGAATTAAAGATAAGTAACTTATTTTTCTAGCATTTAACAAACTATAACTCATCAACATTGCTAATTTGTTTAACAATAGAAGTTATTGTCACAGAATCCACTACAATCAATAAATAACAAACAACAATGTTAGTTTCAGTTTCACACTAAATCTAGTTCGAAACGTAAATTCCTGTAAATGAGACAATGTTTGCGGATAGTTTGCTACATTTTACATCTCCGCTTCAGATTTACCGTGCTTCATCTCATATTAAACGAATAAAACAACATTATATTTGTCTATGTTTAGTTCTCTATGTTCTGTAAAATGTTCAATTGTCTACGTGTACAACTGTCTATATGTGCATCGGTCAAGTGTGCTAATGCAAGGTACGCAACCGTCATTGTGCTAATATCAAATGTGCAAATGTCTGGTCACCGTACAACAGAGATTAGGAGTAGAATAGCTCAAACGAAAGCAGCTTTTATGAAAATGAAGAACACACTATGCGTGAACTCACTACCAATGACACTGCAAAAACGAGTACTCCAATGCTATATTGAACCAATTCTTATGTATGGAGGAGAATCATGGACACTGAACAAACAATCAATACGATCATTGGAAGCCACAGAGATGTGGTTTTACAGAAGAATGTTGAGAATTCCATGGACAGCAAAGAAAACAAACGTGGAGGTTTTAAATCAGGTCTGCACACAAAGAAACCTTATCAAAAGAATAAGAATCTGACAATCAAGGTTCTTCGGGCATATAATGCGAAGAGAAGGTTTAGAACATTTGGTGACTACAGGTAAAATTCAGGAAGGAGAGATCGTGGAAGACAGAGGAGAAGATGTTGGATGGCCTGACATCATGGTTCGACAAAATATCGACGTCAGAACTGATTACATGCACCAAGCAAAGAGAGTTGTGGAGAGACATGATCGCCTACGCCGGCAGGCATGGCACTTGATTGATTGAATAGGTTGTACAATGATGCAGCACTAGGTTGTACAATGATGCAGCACTAGGTTGTACAATGATGCAGCACTAGGTTGTACAATAATGCAGCACTAGGTTGTACAAGACTCAGCACTAGGTTGTACAATGATGCGGCACTAGATTGTACAATGACTCAGCACTAGGTTTAACACTGACTCAGCACCAGGTTGTACAATGACTCAGCACTAGGTTGTACAATAACTCAGCACTAGGTTGTACATTGACACAGCACTAGGTTGTACAATGACTCAGCACTAGGTTGTACAATGACTCAGCACTAGGTTGTACAATGAGAAAGCAGTAAACAACATTTATATAGGCATGCAGATTATTGAGCCCCAACCCTCGCCCCACTAATCCTACACAAACAAAAATTAATACATGAAAAATAAGACATTTAAAAAAAGCTGCATTTTAGAAATTTGATGCTGTAACATTTTATCCTCTTGATGCATTCCAAGTCATTGTCAGAAAGTGACCAGTGACCAGTATGTCTTTGGGCATCTTGTAGGCCACAAGTTAATTCTATCTCTAGGTTGTTTGGTCTGTCTTCTTCTTCTTCTTTGCGTTCGTTCTTTACAACCAATTTTAATCACTCTTTGTGATATGTTTGATCTTTGCCAGAACGTGTATACGTTGCACGTTGGTTTGGTAAGCCCTAAACGCATAGACTTCTATACGTTTAGGATACATGCATCCGATTTCAGCCAAACCTCCTTAGTCGCCTCTTAAGACATGCGTGGGAGGTAATAGTGGTTCTATTCTCTACACCCCAAATTTGGGCCCCGGTAGCCACTCGGGCGGTTTGGTCTGTGACTATCCATGGTAGAGTGCCCTGCCTAATTCTGATTCTTACTTTTCCTTTTTGTCAGTTTCTCTGGGGTTTTTTTCCCACAGTTCAGACAACAAACTTTTGAATTGCATAACTTGTTCTCTGAGAAAGCAGTCTTTAATTGTTGACTTTAATAACTGACTTTAATAATTGTCTTCAATTGTTGACTTTAATCATTGTTTTCAATTGTTGACTTTAATCAATGTCTTCAATTGTTGACTTTAATTGTTGACTTTAATTGTTGACTTTAATTGTTGACTTTAATTGTTGACTTTAATCATTGTTTTCAATTGTTGATTTTAATCATTGTTTTCAATTGTTGACTTTAATTGTTGACTTCAATTGTTGACTTTAATTGTTGTCTTTAATTGTTGACTTTAATTGTTGACTTTAATTGTTGACTTTAATTGTTTACTTTAATTGTTGACTTCAATTGTTGACTTTAATCATTGTTTTCAATTGTTGACTTTAATTGTTGACTTTAATTGTTGACTTTAATTGTTGACTTTAATTGTTGTCTTCAATTGTTGACTTTAATTGTTGTCTTCAATTGTTGACTTTAATTGTTGTCTTTAATTGGACCAAAAGAAATAAAAAAAGAATTTCCTTTAAACAAAATACAGGAAATAATGACAGCTCTCAGGTATCCTTAACAATTGCCTATTCTATTTTACTTAGATCACATGCTGGGCCTTTAGAACATCACATCTAGCTTAGCGGGCTATATGTATTGTGTCTGACACCTAGACACTCAAACTTATCAAGTTTTGTAGATCATGCAAACAGCTAAACTGTCACTGATATAGTTCTGTATGATGTCTATGTACTCAAACTGTTACTGCTATAGTTCTGCATGTTGTCTATGTGCTCAAACTGTCACTGATATAGTTCTGTATGCTGTCTATGTACTAAAACTGTCAGTGATATAGTTCTGTATGATGTCTATGTACTCAAACTGTTACTGATAGTTCTGTATTGTCTATGTACTCAAACTGTCAGTGATATAGTTCTATATGTGTTAGTCTCAAACTGTCACTGATATAGTTCTGTATGCTCTCTATGTACTCAAACTGTCAGTGATATAGTTCTGTATGCTGTCTATGTATTCAAACTGTCAGTGATATAGTTCTGCATGCTGTCTATGTACTCAAACTATCAGTGCTATAGTTCTGTATGCTGTCTATGTATTCAAACTGTCAGCGATATAGTTCTGTACAGTTTTCTTCAGTAAAGGAATAGAAATTTATTTTAAAGTCAGATTTAACTAAACACAACCAAAGCAGGTGTTTCCAATCACATTTAAGTGTGTACATTTATGATTTTATTCAAATGAGGGACAACAAATTATTTGCAAAAATGTAAAAAAAAAATAATGCAGAAAAAAAAAACAACAAAGCAACTATAATGTGCCCAGTCCAAAAAGAAAATGTTGGCTAAATAAAGACCTACCACTTGTGTTGTATAGCCTGGATTAAAGTAAGCATGATATTCTGAAAGTAATAAGAATGGATAATAAAAAGCAAGTTTTGATGGCAGTGCAGAGAACTGAGATTTTGTCCATCTGTGTAGATGATGTGTACATTCAAGATAGGTCTTGGTTGACTTTCCAAACTTGTACAAATGTTTAGTAGAATTGTCTGTGTCTAGAGTCACTCTGATATTTGTCTTATCCTTCTTCTTAAAATTTATTTTCTATCTCTACTGTATTACAATTTATTGTATCTTCTTACTCTCGTATTACAATTTATTGTATCTTCTTACTCTCGTATTAAAATTTATTGTATCTTCTTACTCTCGTATTACAATTTATTGTATCTTCTTACTCTCGTATTACAATTTATTGTATCTTCTTACTCTCGTATTACAATTTATTGTATCTTCTTACTCTTGTATTACAATTTATCGTCTTTCTACTTTCTGTTTGTATATGATTTCCTGTCCAAGGTGTTCAGTTACCAACTTCTACTATATTATTATTTTTATTGGGTTAATTGCATATTCTTTGCATGACTTTGCGAATAACCCCAGCTTTTAACGCTGTTTGTGATTTTCTAGGCATTATTACGTTCAGTAGTTTGCCATTGCTTTCTGAACGGGTGGCGTCATTGTCCTTTTGTAAAAATCCATGCGAAACAATTTGCAACCAAACTGTCCACAGCGTGATTCAAACTTAGAAAGTCGGGGTTAATAGATCGAATCACTATCCCCTAAACCACAGACACCACCTCATTATTATTACCAGTGCAAATAAACTATCAATGATTAAAGATATAGAAAGCAAGTTGAATGCATTTGAAAATAGATGTCTGCGAAAAATAATGAATATAAAATGGAACGAATTCAGGAGAAGTGATGAAATCAGAGACATGTCTGGTCAACCACTAGTGACAACTGTTATAAGAAGAGAAGATGGAGATATGTTAGGCACACCTTGAGGAGAAATGATCAACGAATATCAAAGTGGGATGCAAAGGGTTCAAGAAAGAGAGGTCGACCTAAGGAGACCCTGAAGCGAACTTTGCTGAGAGAGGCAGGAAATATCAGTCTCAGTTCCATGGAGGAGATTGAGTGAGTTGCCCAGGATCTTTGCTGCGAGAGCGGTATGGAGAAATTACTTGCAGGCCCTATGTAACGTATACGAGAGGAATTATTATTATTATTAAATAAACTATCAAGTATTCACAGTTTCTCAATGACTAGACTACTACAATATTATATTCTCAATGACTAGACTACTCACTCAGAACATGACTACTACAATATTAGTTTCTCAATAACTACTCAGAGAGGATTTTGGATGGCCTGGCTTCATGGCACGGTGGAGCGTCAGCGTCTGAGTTGATGACAGGCATCGGCACGGAGATTTGTGGAGATCCATTGACCGCCTGCGCCGGCCGGCACGGCACCTGATAATGATGATGAGCCTACTCACAACATGACTACTACAATATTAAGATTAAGAAACTTATTTCCAAATAACAGAACAGGATTAATAAACTTATTTCCAAATAGCAGAACAAGATTAAGAAGCTTATTTCCAAATAACAGAACAGGATTAAGAAACTTATTTCCAAATAGCAGAACAAGATTAAGAAACTTATTTCCAAATAACAGAACAAGATTAAGAAACTTATTTCCAAATGACAGAACTAGATTAAGAAACTTATTTCTAAATGACAGAACAGGATTAAGAAACTTATTTCTAAATAACAGAACAAGATTAATAAACTTATTTCCAAATAGCAGAACAAGATTAAGAAGCTTATTTCCAAATAACAGAACAGGATTAAGAAACTTATTTCCAAATAGCAGAACAAGATTAAGAAACTTATTTCCAAATAACAGAACAAGATTAAGAAACTTATTTCCAAATGACAGAACTAGATTAAGAAACTTATTTCCAAATGACAGAACTAGATTAAGAAACTTATTTCCAAATGACAGAACTAGATTAAGAAACTTATTTCCAAATGACAGAACTAGATTAAGAAACTTATTTCCAAATGACAGAACAAGATTAAGAAACTTATTTCCAAATGACAGAACTAGATTAAGAAACTTATTTCCAAATGACAGAACTAGATTAAGAAACTTATTTCCAAATGACAGAACAAGATTAAGAAACTTATTTCCAAATGACAGAACAAGATTAAGAAACTTATTTCCAAATAACAGAACAAGATTAATAAACTTATTTCAAATAACAGAACAATTTAATAAACTTATTTCCAAATAGCAGAACAAAGATTCTAGAGAAACTTATTTCCAAATAACGGAACATTACTGTGACTGCAGTTCCAACATCTACTCAAAACTTTAAAGAGAAAATATTTTTTTTTAAATGACGACTCAAAACACACCTAACATTTTTTACATTCAGATTGTCGTTTTAAAAAGAAAATAAATTGATGTCTTCTATTGAAATATTGATTCATCAATAGATGTTATTCCGTAGCAGATCAATTCTTGACATGAATGTTTATGTCGTTGATGTACCAGACATCAAATGCAGACAGAGATACAATCACAAAACAGACAAAGGTCATACACACGAGTATATATGTCACAAACAGCTATATAAGGTTCAACATAAGCTTACAGCAGCAATCAAGTACATATAGGAAACTATCAACTGAGAGAAATCTTTTCTGTGAACATAAGAAAGAAAGAGATGCTCATGCAATAAACCTAGGATTTTGGGAGGTGGGAGAAGTGGGGATGTAAGGGGGGCAGTGGGAGGCAGGGCTTAAAAATTGACTGGAACTAATCAATTTTTATGTCATATTTGACTTTAAGTCAGTTAGTACAAGACTGACCATTTGTACACATATATTTGACTTTAAGTCAGTTAGTACAAGACTGGTCATTTGTACACATATATTTGACTTTAAGTCAGTTAGTACAAGACTGGTCATTTGTACACGTATATCGCACAGAATACATGACTAGCATTATCTCCCCCCTTTCTCTCTTTTTCTCTCTCTCTGTCTCTCTCTCACTGAACTTAGTGAAATTATTTAACAGAGAGAAGTTTAAGAGGGATGCAGTAACAGGGATGCAGTAAGATGAATGCAGTAAGAGGGATGCAGAAAGATGAATGCAGTAAGAGTAATGCAGTAAGAGGGATGCATTCAAGATGAATGCAGTAAGAGGGATGCAGAAAGAGTAATGCAGTAAGAGTAATGCAGTAAGAGGGATGCAGTAAGAGGGATGCAGTAAGTACAAGTAAAAATAACTTCTCAATGACTGTCAAGATAAAATATTTGAATAATTAAGATAATACTATTCTTATATATAATGCTATAAAATGTTATATGATGATATATAATGTTATATAATGTTATATGATGATATATGATGATATATAATGTTATATAATGTTATATAATGTTATAAAATTCTATATAATGTTATATGTTATAATATGTTACAAAATGCTACGAGTATATAATGCTATAAGGGTATGGGGTATTAAAGAACTTACAGTACTATACAATAGTATCTAAAGGTGACATTTTGAGTTCTCTTTCCTAATTCTATAAACTAAGAAGCCAATTATAGGTGTATTCGTTTTAGTTTAGTCGACTGGATCATCATCACTGCACATTGAACCAATTAGTTCATAAGTGTTCTGATCTCCCCCTCAGTATGTCTCTCAGCGTTTAGCGACTAATAACCCTGGTTCTGTGTTGGTTTACTATTCTTCTTTGGCTACCAGCGTAGTGTTCTTGTCTAACTACACTACACTTGAACTGGAGTTCTTGCAGTCTGGTTATTGTTGTAGATTCATCACTATTACTTGAATCATGTAAAATCCTCTCTCCCTTAGGAATTTATAATATCAGGCTGGTCCATTGCTCGCTCGCTTTGTACATCAGCCATACCTGCAAGTCTATCACCGCGTTCATTTCCCTTTACACCCATGCTCATATAACTTAACTTTAGTCAAAGCATCTATCTCGGTGTAGAAGTTCTCCAGAGAGAAAGCATCTATCTCGGTGTAGAAGTTCTCCAGAGAGAAAGCATCTATCTCAGTGTAGAAGTTCTCCAGAGAGAAAGCATCTATCTGAGTGTAGAAGTTCTCCAGAGAGAAAGTGACATGCTTCTATAACTCAACTTTAGTCAAGATCTATCTCGGTAGAAGTTCTCGAAAGCATCTATCTGAGGTAGGTTCTCCAGAGAAAGTGACATGCTTCTATAACTCCTTATCAACATCTATCTCGTGTAGAGTTCCAGAAAGCATCTATCTCGGTGTAGAAGTTCTCCAGAAGAAAGCATCTATCTGAGTGTAGAAGTTCTCCAGAGAGAAAGTGACATGCTTCTATAACTCAACTTTAGTCAAAGCATCTATTTCAGTGTAGAAATTCTGCATCATCCAGTGTAGAAGTTCTCCAGAGAGAAAGCATCTATCTCGGTGTAGAAGTTCTCCAGAGAGAAAGCATCTATCTCGGTGTAGAAGTTCTCCAGAGAGATAGCATCTATCTCGGTGTAGAAGTTCTCCAGAGAGAAAGCATCTATCTGAGTGGCTGACAGCAAAATTTATAACATGCTGCTCTAGTGACCTCTTGTCATGGAAATTTTGAAGTTCTAGGCCAGTTTGAGCTAAACATTCTACCCCCCTGATGGACCATATCTGGGGGTCAGTCAATGGATAGATCTTACATTCTGAACGTGTTCATAGAGTGTGACCACAAAGAGGATTTTCATTTAAACCATTCCATGTCAACTGCTAGATTGCAAGAGCTGGGATTGAAGAGTGGTGTGGGCAGAAAGAACAGCACAACAGATATATGAGTAGACTCATCAATCAACATCGAAATGGTATGGTCAGTTGCTGGATGCTGTTGGGGACACTGCAAAGGAGATCAAAGCACCTATGGGCACGTCCGGAGTGCAATGAAGATATTCCAAACTGAAACTGTGGTGTAGTCAGATTGAATTCTCTTTCTAGTAAAGGGATTGAGACCATCATAGCAAGATAAACATTCAAGAAAATGAAATTACTTGCAATTATCTCACAGCTAATTAAATTAATTAAAACTTATCTGACTTCTATCATTATGAAATAAATATTGACATTTGTTATTTGGGAGTAGCATGCAGGTATAATCAAATTTACACCACGCAAAATATAGAATAATAGGAGAAAATGTATGTGAAATCTCACCGTAGTTCAGTCGTTGTTTCTGTCTGTATTTCATGCATTTGATGCAAATAACAATTGTCACAACAATCAAGGCAATAGCTCCAACAATACTGCCTGCGACAATGGAAGCTAAATTTTTGGTAACATTGCTATTGTAATTCTGACCAAGTGAGTGATCAGTGGTGTTGGAGGAGTTGGTAGTGCTCTTGAGGTCAGTAGTAATTTGTAAAAAAGTGGTTGGTGGTAATGATACTGTAGAAAACAAGAAAAAATGAGTTAATTCAGTAATAGTATCTCATTTTCCTTCCAAAAGAGAATGAAACCACAAAAACAAATGACTAAATTGTTTATGCACTGTTAACCCTATCACTTGTTAACCTATAACCTATAACCTATAACCCTAACCAGTGGTATCTCTATGTCAGTTTGTTTTGCTTGAAATTAATGTTTCTTACTCTAATGATCTTACTTATCTGTACAGCAATAACTACAAATAAATTATACTAGTTTTTGAGATGACAAATTGATTATGTTCTATATATATATATATTCTATGATGGATGAACAACTATTGTAGATTTGCTCCAGTATGTAGAACCCTCCAGTATGTAGAACCCTCCAGTATGTAGAACCCTTCAGTATGTAGAACTCTCCAGTATGTAGAACCCTCTAGCTAGTAGAACCCTCCAGTATGTAGAACCCTCCAGTATATAGAACCCTCCAGTTGTAAAACCCTCCAGTATGTAAAATGCTCCAGTATGTAGAATCCTCCAGTATTTAGAACCCTCCTGTATTTAGAACCCTCCTGTATTTAGAACCCTCTAGTTAGTAGAACCCTCCAGTATTTAGAACCCTCCAGTATGTAGAATCCTCCAGTATTTAGAACCCTCCAGTTTACTGCTGTATTACTTACATGTTTTAATCATCAAGACTAAAGGCTGACCTTGACCTGCACCATTCACAGCTGCCACACTAACATTATAAACTGTGCTAGGTAACACTTCCTGTAAAATCTCTGTTTGGGATGTACTGTTGATTTCCACTACTGTTTCAGACAAAAAGATATTCAATCAAGACAACAATTTCAGATAAATCTAACATCACAACAACAACAATACGAACAAGAATACTAATCTTGCTATTATTTTTCTTACCAAAATGAAGCACATAATTTGTTTCAAAACATTCTACAGTTTAGGCATATTTTTAAAATATTGAGATGCTTACAATTTTCTTTATGTATTTTGTCATGTCATATTTAGTCTTTGTTTTCCTTTGTTTCTTAGACCATATTTGGTCTTTGTTTTATTTTGTTTCTTAGGCCATCAATCCATCCATCTGCCGCACAATTATGCAGAAGCTTTCTTTCCAATACATTTTGACTATGTTCCCTTTTCTTGACTGTGCAGTCTGATAAACAGGGTATGGACACATGAGAGTGGGAGGGTGATAACATCCAAGAAGATGTATCATTACATAAAGTTGATATGAACAGAAACAGAGATTGATAGAAACTGAAACTGAGTTTGATAGGTAAGGATGATGTAAGCTGCAAAAGATTTGAGACATAGAAGTGGATGAGACCTTGAGGCTCAGATCTTGGGTCCATGTTGCCTGAGCTTATGCTTGACAATATCTGGACAAGTGGCGGCGCTGATCATTTTGTTAGTGGGGCCAGACACACATTTTCTGAAAAATCATGGTTTTGGGTTCGGGTATAATTTATTTTTATTAAATAATAAATATACGTTACACATTATTTTTGTGGGCCCGGCCACACTGGCCCTTAATGACGAGCCACCACTGATCTGGACCTTACAGCCTTGTAACAAGAAAAGTTAATTAAGATCAACATGCATATGTTGACATCCAACTATAAATATATTCCAGCAGTGAAGATAGTGTAACAACCCAGTAACAGTTTGGCGACAAAAGAAAATTATAGTGTAACAAACGAGTAACAGTGTGATGACAAAAAGAAAAGATAGTATAACAACCCGGTAACAGTTTGACGACAAAAGAAAATTATAGTGGTAACAAACAGTAACAGTGTGATGACAAAGAGAAAAGATAGTGTAACAAAGAGTAACAGTGTGATGACAAATAAAAGATAGTATAACAACGGTAACAGTTTGGCGACAAAAAAATTATAGTGTAACAAACAAGTAAATGTTGATGACAAGAAAAGATAGTATAACAACGGTAACAGTTTGATGATAAAAAGAAAATTATGGTGTAACAAAGGGCGAGTAACAGTGTGATGACAAAGAAAAGATAGTATAACAACCCGTAACAGTGTGATGACAAAGAAAATGATAGTGTAACAACAGTAACAGTGTGATGACAAAAGAAAATGATAGTATAACAACCCAGTAACAGTGTGACGACAAATAAAATGATAGTATAACAACGCGTAACAGTTTGATGTGACAAAGAAAATGATAGTTTTAAAACCGCGTAACAGTTTGACGACAAAAGAGAAAATTATAGTATAACAAAGAGTAACAGTTGATGACAAATAAAATTATAGTATAACAACCCGGTAACAGTGTGATGACAAAAGAAAATGATAGTATAACAACCCAGTAACAGTGTGACGACAAAAGAAAATGATAGTATAACAACCCGGTAACAGTGTGACGACCAAAAAAAATGTGTGTATAAAAATGTAACTTTAAATGTTAAAATAATCACAAAAACCTACCAACAGGGACACTGACATTATCTAGTGCTTCAAATACCACCTGGTATCCCATCAGTACACCTTTAGCATCCTTAGGTGATTGCCATGACAGCAAAACATGTGTAGAATTGACTGCATAATTGAGTAATGTAACTGGACTGGATGCTGTACATTAAGATAAACAGACAATTGTACCTGCTAAATGAAACATTTGATAGATATATTTGATGTTGTAGTAAACCTCTATATAGATGGCTGTAATAGATATTTGATGTTGTGGTAAACCTCTATATAGATGGCTGTAATAGATATTTGATGTTGTAGTAAACCTCTATATAGATGGCTGTAATAGATATTTGATGTTGTGGTAAACCTCTATATAGATGGCTGTAATAGATATTTGATGTTGTGTAAACCTCTATATAGATGGCTGTAATAGATATTTGATGTTGTGTAAATCTCTATATAGATGGCTGTAATAGATATTTGATGTTGTAGTAAACCTTTATATAGATGGCTGTAATAGATATTTGATGTAGTAAACCTCTATATAGATGGCTGTAATAGATATTTGATGTTGTAGTAAACCTTTATATAGATGGCTGTAATAGATATTTGATGTTGTAGTAAACCTTTATATAGATGGTTGTAATAGATATTTGATGTTGCGTAAACCTTTATATAGATGGCTGTAATAGATATTTGATGTTGTGTAAACCTCTATATAGATGGCTGTAATAGATATTTGATGTTGTAGTAAACCTTTATATAGATGGCTGTAATAGATATTTGATGTAGTAAATTTCCTATATAGATGGCTGTAATAGATATTTGATGTTGTAGTAAACCTTTATATAGATGGCTGTAATAGATATTTGATGTTGTAGTAAACCTTTATATAGATGGCTGTAATAGATATTTGATGTTGTGTAAACCTCTATATAGATGGCTGTAATAGATATTTGATGTTGTAGTAAACCTTTATATAGATGGTTGTAATAGATATTTGATGTAGTAAACCTCTATATAGATGGCTGTAATACATATTTGATGTTGTGTAAACCTCTATATAGATGGCTGTAATAGATATTTGATGATGTAGTAAACCTCTATATAGATGGCTGTAATAGAAAATGATCTGGTCAATACAGACTTGAGTTTGTCACAGAAATGTTTCAGTCACTTGATTTTCTTCTTCTTTTCTGTAATCCTGTTCTGCCTCACAGCGTCAGGTTCAGAAGAGATGTTTAGAATGGTTTTGTGTCGTCTAACAGTGTTTGCCACACTGTTATCTCTGAGCCCAACTTTTCGGTCAGCGTTTTGCTTTCTTTCCAATGTATTGTAGTAAAATTATTCTTTGAGGCGTACCATTTGTTGGTAATTTTCTTATGGCAAAACGCGTAATTACAAAGTACTGTAGTTTTACAAATTACAAAAACAATGACAAAATACAGCAACGTTTGACCAACAAGGCCTTTATCAAGCAAACGAACAACAGGAGTGATAAATTAAAAAAACCAAATGGACGACCAAATACAAACGTTTCTAATGAAAATCTGGAAATAAAACGAATAACGAAATAAATGTAACACAAAAAACACAGATAAAAACTAGAAATAGAACGGAAGAGAAACAATGAAAAATCTAGTAAATATATAACTTGAATACATGCAACATATACCCATATAGATTACAAGGCATGGGAAGAGAAAGTACTAAGAAGCATAGGAATGTAATACGTTGAGCCCACGTGGTCGAAAGTACCATACAAAGAAATCAACCGATTCTCCAGAGCAAATCGGCTGCAATCATCCGAGGAGCTTGATAAAGGCCTTGTTGGTCGAAACGTTGCTGTATTTTGTCATTGTTTTTGTAATTTGTAAAACTACAGTACTTTGTGATTACGTGTTTTGCCAATCAAATAGTTTTACTGCAGTCTCATCTATTTTGTAATCTTCTTATGTGGCCAGATCATTTAATTTGCTGTTTCTTGATGAAATTCAGTACTAATGTTGTGCCACTTTTTGCATTTTCATCATGACAGTGCCTCACTCACTCTTCACATCTGATTCTAACTTTCTTGACCAAATACAATTATCCTGTTGTCCATTAGGCTCCATACTCTTCCAACGCAATTTTTTGTGATTCTTGGCTGTTCCTCAAACTGAAAATTTCATTCACAGGGACACTATTTGAGTCATGAGAAGATATTATGGAGAATGCAACAGCCAAGCTGTATTCCACTCCCAAATGACCTTCTTAAAATGCTTCCAGCAATGGTAGGAACTTTAAGAGAAGTGAGTGCAGTCCTAATGAGAGCATTTTGAAGGGGATTAAGGTATCTGATCTCCAGATGTGTAATAGTATTTTTCCACGTCATAGATCAGATAATTTTGTGAACATTTATATTTACCAAACATCAACTTGTTTACCAAATATCAACTTGTTTACTAAACATCAACTTGTTTACCTAAATATCAACTTGTTTACCAAATATCAACTTGTTTACCAAATATCAACTTGTTTACCAAATACCAACTTGTTTACCAAATATCAATTTGTTTACTAAACATCAACTTGTTTACCAAATACCAACTTGTTTACCCCATATCAACTTGTTTACTAAACCAATTTGTTTACCAAATATAAACTTGTTTAAAATATCAACTTGTTTACAAAATATCAACTTGTTTACCAAATACCAACTTGTTTACTAAATATAAACTTGTTTACCAAATATCAACTTGTTTACTAAACATAAAATAGTTTACCAAGCATTGAAAAGTTCATCAAATACCAACAAATTTTTAACTTCTTACTCATTATTTCAATAACAAAAACTATCTATAAAACATACTTAACCAACCTGCTTGCAATGTTCTAACAAGAAGAACATCTGTGAAAGGTCCCATCCCTGAGATCAATGTATGTGAGAGGCGCTACCCGACACTCATACCATGTCCAAGGCAGGAGAGATCTAAAATTGTGAATTGTTTGTTTGTTAATATTTGCTCTAGAATAAGCAACTGTTAAACCACTCTACATAAAGAAACAACAAATTAAATGATTCAGCCACGTAAACAGATTATCAACAGACAGTGCACCTCAAAGAGCAATGCTGCTCCGATACAATGGGTACAAAGCAAAAGGCCGGCCACGCAAAAGATGGACCTCAGACTTCTGTCAACACTAGACTTATCCAGACCCTCATAGACTTCTGTCAACACTGAACTTATCCAGACCCTTATAGACTTCTGTCAACATTGGATTTATCCAGACCCTCATAGACTTTTGTCAACACTGGGCTTATCCAGACCCTTATAGACTTCTGTCAACACTGAACTTATCCAGACCCTCATAGACTTCTGTCAACACTGAACTTATCCAATCAACTCTGTTCTATAACAAACTAGTTTTAAAATTTCTGGTACAGAGCAAGAGAAAAACAACAAGTTATAGCACATTCTATAGAACAATGATAAAACAAGTTATATAGCACATTCTATTGTTCAATGATAAAACAAATTATAGCACATTCTATTGTTCAATGATAAAACAAGTTATAGCACATTCTATTGTTCAATGATAAAACAAGCTATAGCACATTCTATTGTTCAATGATAAAACAAGATATAGCATATTCTATTGTTCAATGATAAAACAAATTATAGCACATTCTATTGTTCAATGATAAAACAAGTTATAGCACATTCTATAGTTCAATGATAAAACAAGCTATAGCACATTCTATTGTTCAATGATAAAATAATGTATAACACATTCTATTGTTGAATGATAAAACAAGTTATATAGCACATTATATTGTACAATAATAAAATATAAATAACTGTTTTCAACTTACTCCAGAAGATAAGAAAATAAAGCTGATGGAACTGACAAGATAACCCATGATGCAGCACTTCCTTGTATTCTGTACTCCAACACAAACGCTGTTATATTACATGTGACAGTATCATCCGGTAGAGCCTGGCTGGGACAAATGTTATACATCTTTTAATAGAATGTTCATTAAATATTGGGTTGCATGTGAAAATATCACCTTGAAAAGCCTGGCTGGGACAAATGTTATGCTAATGTGACAGTATCACCTGGTAGAGCCTGGATGGGACAAATATTATGTTAATGTGACAGTATCATCTGGTAAAGCCTGGCTGGAACAAATGTTATACGTCTTTTAATAGAATGTTCATTAAATATTAGGTTACATGTGACAGTATCACCTTGAAAAGCCTGGCTAGGTCAAATGTTATGTTAATGTGACAGTATCACCTGGTAGAGCATGGCTGGGACAATTGTTATGCTAATGTGAGAGTATCATCTCTATCACCGACAGTATCATCTTTGTCACCAACAGTATCATCTCTGTCACCGACAGTATCACCTGTATCACCGACAGTATCTCTCTCTGGCATAGAGGCTAGGTGCTCACCTCTCCTGCCAAAGGTACTCAGTTCACTCCCTTGTGAAGCCATCAGGATATTTTTCACTGATCTCAGTGTCAACGATAAAAGATAGGTCCCGTGTTCAATTTAAGCATGTAAAAGAGTCTATCATTTGATTTGCTTTGTTACATCTATGTTGGATTTCATTAGTCATTCTTCCGTTTGCTGAAAAAATACTCTCCAGGAATGTAAAGCCTTTAACTCACTTTAAATGATGTTTATCGGTGGACATATTGGTAGTGTTTTCCTCTCTAGTGAATGTCATTACTTTGGTTTTGTCAGTGTTTATTCTCATATTGTATTCATTGCATATTAACTGAAGTCTGTTAATGTGTTGCTTGTTCATCTGTTGTTATGATTGCCTGATCGTCAGCAAAAAGAAAATTATTTAAGAGTTTTCCAAGGTTGTTCCCTTCACTGGTGTTAGCTATTTTACAGATTTAATCAATATTTGTGATGAACAACAGCGGTGATAGTACGCACACTTTTCTTATTGGTGGGTGTCTTTATATTTTGTTCTTTGTATCCTTTATATTTCCTCATCTGCACCATCTATTATTATCTATTGTCCTTCTGTTCAACCATCTATTATTATCTATTGTCCATCTGTTCAACCATCTATTATTATCTATTGTCCTTTTGTTAAACCATCTATTATAACGTTTAACATTGTTCTTTATCTGTGCTCAGTGTCTTGAACTTAAATTAGGAAATGTTCAATACTCTGAATTTATCACGGAATCATTCACTGAATTTTGACATTATTATTATTTATGTTTCTGGTTCACTTACCTTCCAAGTAAGATTCACGTTTGATGAAGAATTAGCTGAGGCCTGAAAGTTGCCAGGAGCAGCTACTGGTGCTGAAGAAACAAAACAAAGGCATTATATTATTCATACAGAACACAATATTCATACATGCTTGCTTCTCTCACACAATATTCATACATGTATGCCTCACATAATATTCATACATGCTTGTCTCACACAATATTCATACATGTTTGTCTGTCTCACACAATATTCATACATGCTTGTCTGTCTCACACAATATTCATACATGCTTGCTTCTCTCACACAATATTCATACATGTATGCCTCACATAATATTCATACATGCTTGTCTCACACAATATTCATACATGTTTGTCTGTCTCACACAATTTTTAAATATGACTCTTGGTTCTCTTAACTCTTTCCACGCCCATTTATTTCCTCAATTTTTAAGCAGTTAATTCAAGGAAGTAAAAAAAAATTTTTAATTACGATCCCAACTACTCGTCAATAAATAAACATATATATATTATTATATACTAAATTGAAGAAAACTGGACAACCCAATAGAATAACAAGGTTAAAAAGTAGTAGAAGTAAAATAGCAGAAGTAAAACTAGAAAGACTTCTTACAAAGGAAGCAACTCTATGGCGCAGTGTGCGACTTAAAGCGTGCAACAGACTTCCTTCGTGGGCAGTGTGCGGTTAAAGCGTGGAAAGAGTTAATATTTGTATTATTTCAAATTTCTCTTAATGTTTGTATTGCTTCTATTTCTTCTTAATGTTTGTATGACTTCTATTTCTCGTAATATTTGTACTACTTCTATTTCTCTTAATGTTTGTATGACTTCTATTTCTCGTAATATTTATACTACTTCTATTTCTTCTTAATGTTTGTATGACTTCTATTTCTCGTAATATTGGTACTACTTCTATTTCTCTTAATGTTTGTATGACTTCTATTTCTATTAATGTTTGTATTACTTCTATTTCTTATAATGTTTGTATGACTCCTATTTCTCATAATGTTTGTATGACTTCTAATATCTCTTAACGTTAACCTACACATATTTTATCTAAATATACAACATACAAAATATATATATATATATATTTACTTGAACAGTGCATGCACTAACCAATTGGTAAAGTCATTGCTCCCTGTGGATCTGAGCAAACACCAATCCCTGCTTCATTCTCTCCTGCAAGAGTCACTGAGTAATATCTCCAGGGAAATAAACCTTTAATTGTGTATGTTGTCACAGAAGTATTAACTTTATCACTGCCAAGTTGTTGTGCTTCGTTGTTGGCATACATGATATGATAGAACCTAACTGGTCCATTTTGTGCAAGTATAGGAATTGGCTGCAGAATATTAGACATTTGTTTATAAAGGTGACAATCTCATCACTGGACACTGTAATGTAACAATCTTATCACTGGACACTGTAATGTAACAATCTCATCACTGGACACTGTAATGTAACAATCTCATCACTGGACACTGTAATGTAACAATCTCATCACTGGACACTGTAATGTAACAATCTCATCACTGGACACTGTAACTAACAATCTCATCACTGGACACTGAAATGTAACAATCTCATCACTGGACACTGTAACTAACAATCTCATCACTGGACACTGTAATGTTACAATCTCATCACTGGACACTGTAATGTAACAATCTCATCACTGGACACTGTAATGTAACTAACAATTGAGGTGACTAACAAAATCAGAAATTAGGTATGGAAACAGATTTATTATGAAAGAGGAAACAGTCAAATAAATAAACATAATAGCTATTCTGTCTGGAGTGGGACTATTCTGTCTGTAGTGTGACTATTCTGTCTGTAGTGGGACTATTCTGTCTGTAGTGTGACTATTCTGTCTGTAGTGTGACTATTCTGTCTGTAGTGTGACTATTCTGTCTGTAGTGTGACTATTCTGTCTGGAATGGGACTATTCTGTCTGGAATGGGACTATTCTGTCTGTAGTGTGACTATTCTGTCTGTAGTGTGACTATTCTGTCTGTAGTGTGACTATTCTGTCTGGAATGGGACTATTCTGTCTGTCTTCTTTCTTTCTTCTTTCTTTCTTTCTTTCTCGAATCCTGTATGCCTCACAGCGTCAGGTCAGGAAGAGATTTCAAACGGGCCCTAGTATGCGCTTCGTAGATAGTCTCTTTCGTCGCCTATGTTATTTCTGAGGTCCATCTTTTGCGTGGCGGCCTTTTGCTTTGTACCCATTGTATCGGAGCAGCATTGCTCTTTGGGGTGCACTGTCTGATGGTAATCTGCTTACGTGACCGAACCATTTAATTTGTTGTTTCTTGATGAAGTCTAGTACTGATGTTGTACCCACTTTTTCCTGATGTCTTCATTTCTCAACGAGTCTCTTCTTGTTACACCCAGCATTCTGCGTAGACACTTCATCTCTGTTGTGACTAGTTTTCTTCTATCGTTTGTTGTCAGCGTCCAGGTTTGGCACTGGTAACATAATGTGGGAGAAAGATTGTGTTGAACATTGCTCTTTTTGTGTTCATGGTGACGTGTTTGCATCTTAAAATTGGCGCCATTTGCCCTATCATTTGATTTGCTTTGTTGCATCTGTGTTGAATTTCATTAGTTATTCTTCCATTTGCTGAAAAATGCTCCCCAGGTATGTGAAATCTTTGCTTGATTTAGTAGATGATTATCGATGGAGATGTTGGTAGTGTTTTCCTCTCTGGCGAATGTCATTACTTCTGTGACTATTCTGTCTGCAATGGGACTATTCTGTCTGTAGTGTGACTATTCTGTCTGGAGTGTGACTATTCTGTCTGTAGTGTGACTATTCTGTCTGTAGTGTGACTATTCTGTCTGGAGTGGCACTATTCTGTCTGAATTGGGATTATTCTGTCTGGAGTGGGACTATTCTTTCTGGAGTGGGATTATTCTGTGTGGAGTGGGAACATTCTGTCTGGAGTACTCAAAGGAAGAACTGTATTACCAGTCATGTTACTCTGAATATGAACTGTATTACCTGCCATGTTACTCTAACTAAGAACTGTATTACCTGCCATGTTACTCTAACTAAAAACTGTATTACCTGCCATGTTACTCTAACTAAGAACTGTATTACCTATCATGTTACTCTAAGTAAGAGCTGTATTATCTGTCATGTTACTCTACGTACTGTATTACCTATCATGTTACTCTAAGTTAGAACTGTATTACCTATCATGTTACTCTAACTAAGAACTGTATTACCTACCATGTTACTCTAACTAAGTACTGTATTACCTGTCATGTTACTCTAACTAAAATCTGAATTACCTGTCATGTTACTCTAAGAACTGTATTACCTGCCATGTTACTCTAACTAAGTACTGTATTACCTGCCATGTTACTCTAACTAAGTACTGTATTACCTGCCATGTTACTCTAAGCGAGAACGGATCAACTGCATGCACTTCTATATGTTGTGGTGACAAGGATGGTCCTGTAATAAACCAGATGTAAATCAATCAAGTGCCATGCCTGCTGGCATAGGCGATCATGTCTCTCCACACCTCTCTCTGCTTGGTGCATGTAATCAGTTCTGATGTCAATTTTGTGTCAAACCATGATGTCAGGCCATCCAGCATCTTCTCCTCTGTCTTCCATGATCTCTCCTCCTTTAATTTTACCCGTTGTTACCAAATGTTTTAAACGTTCTCTTCGCATTATATGCCCGAAGAACCTTGAGTGTTGGATTCTTATTCTTTTGATAAGGTTTCTTTGTGTGCAGGCCTGATTTAAAACCTCCTCATCAGTTTTCTTTGCTGTCCATGGAATTTTCAGCATTTTTCTGTAAAACATCTCTGTGGCTTCCAATGATCGTATTGATTGTTTATTCATTGTCCATGATTCGCTGCCATACAGAAGTATTGGATCAATATAGCATTGGAGTATTCGTTTTCACTGTGTCATTGGTAGTCTTCTTCTTCTTCTTTGTGTTCGTTCTTTACGACCAATTTTAATCACTCTTTGTGATATGTTTGATCTTTGCCAAGAACATGTATATGTTGCACATTGGTTTGGTAAGCCCTAAATGCATAGACTTCTTCATATTTAGGACATGTGCATTTGATTTCAGCCAAACCTCTTTAGTCGCCTCTTACGACATGCGTGGCAGGTAACAGTAGTTCTATTCTTTACACCCACAATTTGGGCCCCAGTAACCACTTGGGTGTTATTGGTAGTGAATTTACGCATAGTGTGTTTTTCATTTAAGATGCTTTCGCTTGAGCTATTCTACTCCTAATCTCTGTTTAACACCTGCCATCTGATGTCAGGAGTGTTCCCAGTTACTTGAGTCGATGGACTTGTTTCAGTATTGTGTTATTTATGTTGATATTACATATTGGTGTTTCCTGATTCTTGGAGACAACCATTACCTCTGTTTTCTTTATATTCATGCTTAATCCTTTCTTTTCACTTTCTCTCACTAATATTTCTATCAAGTCTTGTAGATCTTGTTCATTTGTAGCTATGAGAATTGTGTCATCAGCGTATCTTAGATTGTTCATGTTTTGCCCTAACTGTTATTCCTGCCTCAGATGTAAATACAAACAGTTTAACACAAAGATGGTTCTGGTAATAATGTAAATAAAACAGCATGACATAGATAGAGTAATAAGAGAAATATATATAAAGCAATGTGACATAGAAAGAGAAAATGGAGATATGTTGGACATACATTTAGGAGAAATGATCAACGAATATCAAAGCAGGCATTGAAGTGGGAAGCAAAGGGTTCAAGAAAGAGAGGACGACCTAAGGAGACCCTGAAAC
The DNA here is from genome assembly GCA_020796225.1 of Arion vulgaris. Lineage (NCBI taxonomy): Eukaryota > Metazoa > Mollusca > Gastropoda > Stylommatophora > Arionidae > Arion > Arion vulgaris. The sequence goes on from CM036770.1 coordinate 27,277,645, forward strand.
GAACTTTGCTGAGAGAGGCAAGAAATATCGGTCGCAGTTCCAAGGAGGAGATTGAGCGAGTTGCCCAGGATAGAGCGGTATGGAGAAATTACTTGCAGGTCCTATGTAGCGTATAATGGTACGAGAATAATTATTATTATTAATGTGACATAGATGGAGATATGGAAGAAATACCAATAAAGCAATGTGACATAGAATATGAATCAGACAATCAAGTATCTTCGGGCATATAATGCAAGGAGAAGATATAGAGCATATTGTGACAACAGGTAAAATTGAGGGAAGGAGTGATCATGGAAGACAGAGGGAGAAGATGTTGGAAGGTCTGACATCGTGGTTTGACAAAAGATCGACATAAGAACTGATTAACTACACCAAGGGGAGTGAGTTGTGTAGAGACATGATCACCTATGCCAGCAGGCATGGCCCCTGATTGATTGATAGTCGATACAAGAAATTCAATTGTTAGGATTAAATGTTGCTATTACTTACTAGAAGATAATATAGAGACAAGTCATTCATTCAACGTTAGGACCGCCAAGTGGTTACGGGCACAAATTTGGGGTGTAAAGAATAGAACCAATGTTACCTGCCACGCATGTTGTAAGAGGCGACTATGGAGGTTTGGCTGAAATCGGATACATGTGTCCGCTAGGAAATGCTAACCTGAAACAAATGCTTGCAGAAAACGGATTCATCAGGCCGTAAGGCGCATAACATGGTGCAACAACCCCTCACAATGAGGAATGGGATAACGGATTCTACGGTCGCCAATCTGCCTCGAAGATTTAGCCACGCTGTAAGAATGTCAGACCTAAAATCATGAGGGTGGTCAAAACTTACTGCATGAAGAGGTCGGCACAAACAGGGAAGCAGAAATCATAGGAATTATATCCTACAGAACTGCCCCGTATGCAGACTTGAGAAGAAAGAGGTGGCCCACTACACTAGTGTCCAAGACAGACTGTATGGTGTGGCTGAAAATCTGAGGCAGTCGGCTGCCTTTATTAGAGAATCTGAAATCCCAATCTAGAGAGAATGCAGAAGAAGAATTGTTAGGACAGACAAATATGCATCCTATTGTTAGGATTAAGTGTTACCGTTACTTACTAGAAGCATGTGTATGGAATGTTACTTACTAGAAGCAAGTGTGTAGAATGTTACTAGAAGCATGTGTGTGGAATGTTACTAGAAGCATGTGTGTGGAATGTTACTTACTAGAATAAAGTGTGTGGAATGTTACTAGAAGCATGTGTGTGGAATGTTACTTACTAGAATCAAGTGTGTGGAATGTTACTAGAAGCATGTGTGTGGAATGTTACTTACTAGAATCAAGTGTGTGGAATGTTACTAGAAGCATGTGTGTGGAATGTTACTAGAAGCATGAGTGTGGAATGTTACTTACTAGAAGCAAGCGTGTGGAATGTTATGGATGTGTAGTTCCCCCACAAATATTGACCGCTGTCAATGTTACAGGCACGGACTTGCACATGATAATCTGAATAAGGCATTAGTGGTGACAGTGACATATCATTACTAGGGAACAGTGGATCTGTTATGTTCATGTAGATGTGATCTGAAAAGTGAGACAAGAAAAAAATGTAAACATTATTTGAAATATGTTTTATTTGTTGCTGCTGTTGTTGCTGCTGTTGTTATTGTTGTTGTTGTTTGTTGTTGTTGTTTGTTGTTGTTGTTGTATGTTGCTGTTGTTGTTGATGATTATTGTTGTTGCTGTTTGTTGTTGCTGTTGTTGTTGCTGTTGTTGTTGTTTGCTGTTGCTGTTTGTTGTTTCTGTTACTGTTGTTGTTGTTGCTGTCACTGCTGTTGCTGTCACTGCTGTTGTTGTTTGTTGCTGTTCTTGCAAGTGTACACATACTAAAGGCAATTTCAAATTTGAGCTCTAAGCTTTTGTATTATAACAAAATTATTTATATCCAGGAAAACAAATTCACACAAGACCTTGAATGTTTGAGACTTCTGTAGATGGCAGCCACTTATGATATTGTCGTCAGTTTGGACAATTTCTAAGAATAAGTTAGTCACAAATATCTTTCTTGGTTAAAATGTTGATAGAAATTCACTTCTGTACACTACTGTGGGATACACTTCTGTACTCTCTAATGTGATAGTCACTTCTGTACACTACTGTGATAGTCACTTCTGTACACTACTGTGATATTCACTTCTGTACACTGTTGTGATAGTCACTTCTGTACACTACTGTGATAGTCACTTCTGTACACTGTTGTGATATTCACTTCTGTACACTACTGTGATATTCACTTCTGTACACTACTGTGGGATACACTTCTGTACTCTCTAATGTGATAGTCACTTCTGTACACTGTTGTGATAGTCACTTCTGTACACTGTTGTGATAGTCACTTCTGTACACTGTTGTGATAGTCACTTATGTACACTGTTGTGATATTCACTTATGTACACTGTTGTGATAGTCACTTATGTACACTGTTGTGATAGTCACTTCTGTGCACTGTTGTGATAGTCGCTTATGTACACTGTTGTGATAGTCAATTCTGTACACTACAGTGATAATCACTTCTGATCTCTCTGATTTAATAGTCACTTCTGTAGCTTGCTATGATAATCTTGATAACAATTTACAAATTGGATAAATTCTTGTTATGTAAATGTTATTTCTTGTTTGTTATCAAAAAGGTGAGGAAACAAAGACACAACTTACCTTGCACTGACACATCACTGACTCTTCTATATCTGAGTTCATACATCCTGATTATTCCCTTAGGTGAAGCAGGCACCTCCCAGGTCAGGGTTGCACTAGATGAGGAAATAGATGATGTCTGCAGATTGACAGGTGCTGAAGGATCTGAAAATCAAATAGTTCTAAATTATAACTACACTCTTGTCTAGCTTAACAGTTAAAGGGTCACTACGGGGCTATTCGTTACTGATTGACAAAAGTTGTTAGCACACCTCTAAATGTTATGCGATCGACATCATGGCACATTGAGCATTTCTATGCATGCTCTATCCTCCGTTGCAGCAGCCATCCAAAGTACATTTGCTCACAGTACACATTAGTATACATTCTCTCTCTATCGTGAAGATGACACTGTCTGGCATGTCCAAACTTAACTCCTAATTCTCTAATCGGCACAGTGTCTGAGACTTGCCTGTATCACATAAATGAAAGCATATCGCATTGATGACATCGGCTCTGTCCATACTTCTGCCCGCTTGAGTGGGGGCATTGTTTGCAAGAAAGTCAGCATGCTCGTTACTCTGCACTCTAGGATGTCCATGTGTGTACTTTCTCTAAATATCCCTATTGATGATGAAATAAACACCAGAATCTCCAAGATGAGCAGCACATTTAACAGATTATACACTAATACCTGGCACAGAGGTGGCATTAATTTACAAACAAAGCTGAAGGTGTACAGAGCTCATCTTAAACATAGATTATATATCAGCAGTATGACAAGAAACTAAACCACTTTCTCATTGTCTGCCTAAACTTATATGAACATTGGAAGACAAGATAACATCACAGATATCAAAGTCCTTGACAGAGAGGGTCTTCCTAGTATTTATACAATCTTGATACAGTCACAGACTGACTAGGCAGGTCGCATAGTTCATAGTCACAGACCTACTAGGCAGACACATAGTTTACATGCCAGACAATCAGCTGTCAACAAAGGCTTCTATTTGGTGAGCTGCAGAATGGTAAATGGTCTCATGGCGACCAAAAGACAAATTTCAGAGATATGCTCAGTATCTCACTTTAAACATTTTTTTATAAACTGTCTTGTGGAACGCTGCTGCACAGGGCTGAAAGGTCACAGAATATTGCACCATGGTGCAGTGGTCTGTGAAGTATCCAGAATGGTGATCTGGTTTGTAAGGTATCCAGAATAGTGATGTGGTTTGTGAGGTATCCGGAAGGGTGATGTTGTTTGTGAAAGCTAATGCTCCTTGATATGCAGGTCCTGTAGGATGTCTGTTTTTTCTCTTTTCTGTCCAGGATGTTCTAAAACTTTCTGTAACACCTTGTTCTAAAAACTTTCTGTAACACCTTGTTCTAAAACTTTCTGTAACACCTTGTTCTAAAACTTTCTGTAACACCTTGTTCTAAAAAACCTTTTCTTGTAACACCTTGTTCTAAAACTTTTCTGTAACACCTTGTTCTAAAAACTTTTCTGTAACACCTTGTTCTAAAACTTTCTGTAACACCTTGTTCTAAAACTTTTTAACTTGTTCTAAACTTTGTAACACCTTGTTACAAAAGCTTCAACTTTGTTTTTTAATGTTTGTGATATGGTCAACAATTCTACATGATGGCAATACTAATTGTGAGAAACATTTTTGACTTACTAGACTGAAGAGTAACTGCAGACTTGACATTGCTTGGTGGACCAGTTCCAACATCGTTGACAGCAGATACAGTGAACATATACTCAGTGGCAGCTTGTAAACCCAGTACTCGTGTTGTGCTTTCATTTTTCTTATTTCTCAATGTATAAACACTCACTGTTTCCCTTGTTCTGAGAAAAAGCAATTTAAAGAATATTCAGTGTTTTTTTCCTCTTGGCATAGTGGCAGATAAAGTTGTTCTCTAATCTATTCAGATAATGTTGTTCTCTAGTCTATTCAGATAATGTTGTTCTCTATTCTATTCTATTCAGATAATGTTGTTCTCTATTCTATTCAGATAATGTTGTTCTCTAGTCTATTCAGATAATGTTGTTCTCTATTCTATTCAGATAATGTTGTTCTCTAGTCTATTCATATAATGTTGTTCTCTATTCTATTCATATAATGTTGTTCTCTAGTCTATTCACATAATGTTGTTCTCTAGTCTATTCAGATAAATTTGTTCTCTAGTCTATTCAGATAATGTTGTTCTCTATTCTATTCACATAATGTTGTTCTCTAGTCTATTCACATAATATTTATACATTTGTGATCAGCCATAGCATGACAAGGAAGTGATACCTATGTGTTTAATCATGTATGATATTACTACTTTGTGTTTGATCTCATGTATGATATTACTACTATGTGTTTGATCTCATGTATGATATTACTACTATGTGTTTGATCATGTATGATATTACTACTATGTGTTTGATCTCATGTATGATATTACTACTATGTGTTTGATCATGTATGATATTACTACTATGTGTTTAATCATGTATGATATTACTACTATGTGTTTGATCATGTATGATATTACTACTATGTGTTTAATCATGTATGATATTACTACTATGTGTTTAATCATGTATGATATTACTACTATGTGTTTAATCATGTATGATATTACTACTATGTGTTTAATCATGTATGATATTACTACTATGGGTTTGATCATGTATGATATTACTACTATGGGTTTGATCATGTATGATATTACTACTATGGTTTGATCATGATGATATTACTACTATGTGTTTGATCATGTATGATATTACTACTATGTGTTTAATCATGTATGATATTACTACTATGTGTTTGATCTCATGTATGGCATACTAGAAGTATCATCTGATAGAATTTGGAATCAAACATGGTAGAAGTATGAAATATGGATGAATAATGGTGTAAAATCAACAAGCCATGATTTATGCAAGCTAGAGGCCTGCTCACATTACAACCAAGATCAGTCTAACTCCATCATGAAATTCATTCTAACTACATCATGAAACTCATTCAAAATACATCATGAAACATTCAAAATACACCATGAAACTCATTCTAACTACATCATGAAACTCATTCTAACTACATCATGAAAGAGAGTCGCGGTAGCGTAGTTGTTAGTGAACTCGCTCTAAAGCTAGTGGTCCGAGTTCAACTCGCAGTGGCTGGAATTTCCCACGATGGCTTTCAGGTAGATCAGCCTCAACTGGTCAGACATGCTCTGAAAGTAAGGTCGTGTGTGATGACTACATCACCCATCGTGTGTCGCAGTCAAAAATACAGCCTAACACTGTATTGCTATATAACATACCACAAGGTTGAAAGGTTCTTCTACTTTATTTACATCATGAAACTCTACAAAATACATCATGAAACTCTATTCTAACTACATCATGAGACTCATTCAAAATACATCATGAAACTCATTCCAATTATCATGAAACTCATCCTAAACTAGGATGTACTTACTTTTTCCAAAAGGAAATTGTCAAGTTATCAACTCTTTCAGAAGTATCTCCATGCTCCGGCCACTTCCAAAGCAAATATACTGCATCAGAAGAGACTGGAAGTGCCTGCAGCAGTACCGGAGGTGATGGTTGCTCTGATGATATAGCAACAAATATATTGAGACAATACTTGGTAATAAGCATGTATGATTATGGATTAGTGAGAATCATTATCATTGCAGTCCGGCCATGTCCATAGTTGCTCAGATCTTCTCCTCAACATTTTCATCAGCACAGGGTGACTGATCATTTAATGTTATGTGTTGGTTGATCAAACATCTTGTACCACTAGCACAGTGTTCATGCCTGGCGGTTCCTAGTTTTCAGTCACATCTCTTTCACTCTGGAAAGGGATGCTGTTTCAATTTGTGTCTGTAGAACAAACATTAATTCCATCTGCTTCTCTTATAGCAGTGATGATGTCTGACCTGTTCATTGCCAGTCCCTTTACACTTACTGCTGTGTCAGCTAGTCGATCTGCTTGCTCACTGTCTATCATGCCTGCATGACCTGGTACAAAAACAAATGTTATATGGATAATTTGTGATGTTTAAAAGCCGAAGGATTGACTTCATTGCATCGGGTTTTACCCTCTCCGCAGAACTGGCATGCCACCTGCCAAGAGTTTTGCACAAAGCACAAACTCCATAGCTCCAGCAACAATCCTAGGGGTCTCTGGAGAAAAAACTGCACTCGTGAACAGAATGGCGCAGTCTGGACTCGAACCCATGACCTTCAACTCACAAAGCAAAGGGCTTAACCACTTAGCCACAGAGACGTTGTGATGTGTTAAATGTGTAGAACCATTCATGTAGTATGTAGCAAGACTAGATTTTCTTGAGCATGTTTATTGAGTCACTTAGAACACATGCATGTTTGTAATCCTGTGTGCCAAAGCTAGCTTAATGTCCTAGTCACCGCCATGTTTCCGTTGTAAGTCTACTCGTTGTTACAACAAAAGCAATTCTTGCCTTTTTAACAGTTATGCCTCTTGAGCTTGCTGTGAATTCTTGTAAAAACCCTTTCAAACAGAATATATTTTCTAAATGATTGGAAAAATAGCAGAGATGAAGTCAAAATTGAACACAGAGATGAAGAACAACATTAAGAAACTGACATAGAAATGCAAGATGACATTCAGCAATGGGCACAAACATGAAGAACAACATTTAGAAATGGAGAAATAAATGCTGAACAACATTTAGAAGTGGACAAAGAAATGATGAACAACATTTAGAAGTGGACAAAGAAATGATGAACAACATTTAGAAGTGGACAAAGAAATGATGAACAACATTTAGAAGTGGACAAAGAAATGATGAACAACATTTAGAAGTGGACAAAGAAATGCTGAACAACATTTAGAAGTGGACAAAGAAATGATGAACAACATTTAGAAGTGGACAAAGAAATAATGAACAACATTTAGAAGTGGACAAAGAAATGCTGAACAACATTTAGAAGTGGACAAAGAAATGATGAACAACATTTAGAAGTGGACAAAGAAATGATGAACAACATTTAGAAGTGGACAAAGAAATGATGAACAACATTTAGAAGTGGACAAAGAAATGCTGAACAACATTTAGAAGTGGACAAAGAAATGCTGAACAACATTTAGAAATGGACAAAGAAATGCTGAAAAACATTTAGAAATGGACAAAGAAATGCTGAACAATATTTAGAAATGGACCTACAAATATATGTTTGTGTTCCCAAAATTACTTAGAAATGGAAGAATTCATGCTTATAACAGAAAAAAACAAATTGAGAACAACTTGCAGATAAAATAATTTTCATGCAGAATAATAACATACACTGAGAAGCATAATGATGATGATGGATTTCTGTTAGTCTTGAGAGACAATGCCCAAGTTGAATTCAAGACAATACCCATAATTCGCATCTATGTGTTCCCAATGAGAATATGCATGAACTCAGAAGTCTTACATCTGTTTCTGTGTTTGTGTCGTGCCATAGTTTCTTCGTGCTGACCACCCCTGGAAAGCCATGGCTAGTCGTCTTCTAACTTATTTCAATGGATTCTGTCTATGTATATATTAAATAAAAGTGGGGATATAACACACAGTCTCTGCAGTATCAAATATGGCCACATTATTTGACTAATGTTAATATGATGGTGGCGTCTGTGGCCTATAGTGACTCTGTCTATTAACCCTGACGTTCTGAGTTTTAATCACGCTGCGGACAGTTTGGTTGCAAATTGTTTCGTGTGGATTTTTACAAAGGACGATGGCACCACCGTTCAGAAAGCAATGGCAAACTACTGAACATAATAATGCCTATAAAAATCACAAACAGCGTTAAAAAGCTGGGGTTGATTCGCAAAGTCCTGTAAAGGATATGCAATTAACTTTTTAATATGATAGCCACATTATAGCATAACTCACCATACACAACATATGCTCACTATACACAACATATGCTCACTATACACAACATATGCTCACTATACACAACATATGCTCATAATACACAACATGTACTCATAATACACACTATGTACTTTATATACACAACATATGCTCATAATACACAACATGTACTCATAATACACAACATATACTCACCATACACAACAACAGAAACTATTTGTTTCTCCTGTCCAGCAGCAGAAGATGCCCAACATTCATATTGTCCAGAGTCATTTTTCAAGGCATATTCCACAACTATTACACCCATTTCAGGTAATTTAACTCTTCCATTTAGAGATGCCTGAACAGGTTTATCAAGGCAGGTCCATATCACTATAGGTGTGGGAAAGCCAGATGCAATACAGGAAAGGTAGAATCTTGTCTGTATTCTTACAGGTGTGTCAGGAAAGTGTATTTCTTTAATTCTAGGTGCAACTACAATAGCAAAAAGAAAAAGAAAATATGTAAGTATACTAGAAACAATAGAACTGCAATGACAAATAAAAAAAAAAAATCATAACTACTCGTCAATAAATAAACATATATATCTTAATATATATAATAATTTATATAATAATTTATATAATAATTAATATAATAATTTGAAGAAATCTGGACAACCTATTAGAATAAAAAAGTTAAAAAGTAGTAGAAGTAAAACTAGAAGGACTTGTATAAATGAAACAACTCGAATGGCGTAGTCTACGGGCGAATGGCGTTAAACGGAATACGCTGCGTAGTGGCAGTGTTTGACGTAGAAAGATAAACAATAGAAGCAAAATTAAGTAATAAATAGAGGCAGACATTTGTAGATAAGATAAGGAATGAAAGCGACAAGAATAGAATAAATAGAGGCAGATATTTGCAGATAAGATAAGGAATGAAAGCAACAAGCAATAGAATAGATAGAGACAGATATTTGTAGATTAAATAAAGGCAGACATTTGCAGATAAGACAAGGAATGAGAAATAATGAGAGGAAATAGAATGAAAAGACAACAAGACTGTATGGTTTTAACATCATGAGTTTACCCATTAGGCTTATAGAAGCTTTAGATTGTACAAGTCCAGCCAAACTATGTGCTACACATGTGTACATGCCAATAGAGTCCCAACTTAAGACCAGCAACATCAGCGTATTATTGTTATTATTCAACTGAACATTAGTTGGCAACTGTGCTGAAGACTGCAAATAAATAGTCGATATTAACATTGTGATCTCATTGTATTTCTTATATAGGGTGTTCAACTTAAAAGCAGCCCGTGAATGGAGCTAATCTGGCATATATGTATGGAAATGGAAAGGTTCAGTTATGACATAGTATAGGTCAAGGTTGTGTGACGGTGTGTAATTGAAGTGCGGGAAGGGACGATGAACAAATGTGACGTAGGAAGAGCTAGTCAGAACCGGTTTAAATAGTAAATAAACACAACTCAATTTGTACCTGGCAACTATTGAATTGTCAATGGGGCTGCAATTATCTTGAACACCCTGTATAATCAAAGGGTCCAAAGGAGAAGAACCGACTTAATTGCACTGAGTTTCCCTGTATGACTCCATCACTGTCGGCAGAGATGACATGCCATCTGCCAAGAGTATTGCACAAAGCACAAACTCTGCAGCCCTGGCAACTCTTCTCCTTCTTTGCATTCGTTTTTTACTACCAATTTTAATCACTCTTTGTGATGTGTTTGATCTTTGCCAAGAACGTGTATAGGTTGCACATTGGTTTGGTAGGCTCCTAAATGCATAGACTTCTACACGTTTAGGATACATGCATCCGATTTCAGTCAAACCTCCTTAGCCGCCTCTTACAACATGCGTGGCAGGTAACAGTGGTTCTATTCTTTACACCCCAAATTTGGGCCCGGTAACCACGCGGCTCTGGCAACAATCCTAGGGATCTCATGAAAATATTGCACATCTGTCTCAATCAGGATACAAACTCACATCCTTTAGTACGAGAGGCAAATGACTAAACCACTTCGTCATTGAGATCCCAGAACTTCTTACGTAATCATAAAACAATCAACTACAAAATGGGAATTCATGTGTTTCTTATAATGGTGTTTGTTTTAACAATTTGTTTAACATGATGGATAAGGGTAAAAAGAATGTGTTCAGAAGTTGAAAATGTGTTCAGAAGTGAAAGGAATGGTGTTCAGAAGATGAAGAAGGTGTTCAGAGTGAAGGAAAGGTGTTCAGAAGATAAAGAAGGTGTTCAGAAGATGAAAGAATGGTGTTCAGAAGATTGAAGAAAGGTGTTCAGAAGATGAAAGAATGGTGTTCAGAATGAAAGAATGGTGTTCAGAATATGAAAGAGGTGTTCAGAATATAGAAGAAGGGTGTTCGGTAAGTTTGATGAATGTGTTCAGCGTTGAAGGAAGGTGTTGAAGATGAAAGAAGTGTTTGAATTGAAGAATGGTGTTCGAATGAAGAAAGGTTTCAATGTGAAGAAGTGTTCTGAGTGAAAAATGTCAATTTTTGAACCTCAGAAAATTTCACTGTAGTACAATCATGTTACTTATCTGAATCTGCCACATTTATTGAAACCCTACCCCATGAAAAGATGAAGCACTTCTGAAACAAATGTCTGAATATCATATTTCACATGACCAAGTTTGTTACTTAACTTTTATGACACAAATTTGACAGTATTGCATTGTTCCCCAAACCTGTTTTCATAATCTCTATACAGAGAAAGAAATCTAGACTTTAACAGCAAGATTGATATTATCTATATACCAGAGCTAAACATGGACAATGAGCAAAGTGCAGTCACAAAAAATAACTACATGTTAGATGCGTTGTCTGCAAAAAGTTACCAACAACACCAGAAAAGACAGAGTCACCAACATCAGCATAAGAAAGAAAGTTTTCACAGAACCTTGCTTAAATTACATTGAGAAACAAAGAATGAAGTGGTTTGGCCACTTAATAAGAAGGCATCCAAACTCCACAGTATACAGATTCTTTTACAACAGAACTTCGGGAAAGAAGGCAAGAGGAAGATCATGAAAAAGATGGTTAGATGGCATAACAGAATCCTGTCAAAGAGCAAAAATAACAAATACCCAAGCCACCAGAACAGCGCAAGACAAAAACAGAAAACCACGACACTGGGCAACATCCCGGTAGCAGTGTGATGACAGAAGAAGAAGAGAAAGAAATATAGAATTTAACAGCAAGATTGATACTAGAAAAATATGCAAACATAATCTACTTACATTATATAACCAATGGATACCTGGTATAGGATTTCCATTTGCTTGGCAGCTCAACGTCACAGATGCACCAATCGCAGCCGTTATATTGGTTGGAGCTTGTACTATGAATGGTGGAACTTTAACAAAATTTCAAATAATTAAAACATATTTATTTCTTACAGAAAGCAAACAGTTAACACAGAAACAAAAATAATTTATTCCTATGGAAATACAATTTTTGTTTTTACTGTGAATTGTGAGCATAAACGTATTATTGAACACTTAACACATTTCACAAAACAAATGCTATGACTGTTAAAATACATTTCACAAAACAAATGCTATGACTGTTAAAATACATTACACAAAACAAATGCTACAATATTAAAATACATTTCACAAAACAAATGCTAAAATGTTAAAATACATTACACAAAACAAATGCTCAAATGTTAAAATACATTACACAAAACAAATGCTATGACTGTTAAAATACATTTCACAAAACAAATGCTATGACTGTTAAAATACATTTCACAAAACAAATGCTAAAATGTTAAAATACATTTCACAAAACAAATGCTAAAATGTTAAAATACATTACACAAAACAAATGCTATGACTATTAAAATACATTACACAAACAAATGCTATGACTGTTAAAATACAAGACACAAACAAATGCTATGACTGTTAAAATACATTACACAAAACAAATGCTATGACTATTAAAATACATTTCACAAAACAAATGCTATGACTGTTAAAATACATTTCACAAAACAAATACTAAAATGTTAAAATACATTACACAAAACAAATGCTAAAATGTTAAAATACATTTCACAAACAAATGTAAATGTTAAATACATTACACAAAACAAATGCTTGACTATTAAACACATTACACAAAACAAATGCTTGACTATTAAATACATTACACAAAACAAATGCTATGACTGTTAAAATACATTACACAAACAAATGCTATGACTGTTAAAATACATTACACAAACAAATGCTATGACTGTTAAAATACATTACACAAACAAATGCTACAATGTTAAAATACAATACACAAACAAATGCTAAATATTAAAATACATTACACAAAACAAATGCTATGATGTTAAAATACATTACACAAACAAATGCTATGACTGTTAAAATACATTACACAAAACAAATGCTATGACTGTTAAAATACATTACACAAAACAAATGCTATGACTGTTAAAATACATTACACAAAACAAATGCTATGACTGTTAAAATACATTACACAAAACAAATGCTATGACTATTAAAATACAAACACAAACAAATGCTATGACTGTTAAAATACATTACACAAAACAAATGCTACAATATTAAAATACAAGACACAAACAAATGCTTCAATATTAAAATACAAGACACAAACAAATGCTTCAATATTAAAATACAAGACACAAACAAATGCTAAAATATTAAAATACAAGACACAAACAAATGCTACAATATTAAAATACAAGACACAAACAAATGCTACAATATTAAAATACAAGACACAAACAAATGCTATATATTAAAATACATACACAAACAAATGCTATAGATGTTTACTGGACAAAATAAAATAAACATAAAGGAGATAAAGAAGTCTTTCACTACAAACATGAAAATTTGGCAACTCAGGGAAGCAGATCATTATATGAATTACAAATATATTCACCATGGACAATAAGCCAGCCCAATGAAGATGTATTCCCTGCTTCATTAGAGCCAACACAAGAATAAGTCCCAGCATGCTGCGGTTGTACATTCTGTAAATAGAGATCAGGATATCTGGAGATCCAAGTCAGATTGCCAACAGATGCCATTTTACCTTGTAGAGAAACTCTCATTTCATCTGTGAAAGATAACATTAAATGATACTTATTTTTTATACATCTTTCAGAGAGTATGAGTTTCATTAATTCGTTTCATTGAAGTAATCATGTGTCTCCATTCATCTCATTTCTTAATCTTCTCTTCCCAATTGTTGACTCTTATTATTTCTAGGTCTACTTCAGTGTTGTCTCTCCATCGTTTTCTTGGTTTGCCTTGTGGTCTCTTCAGAGGTTACACCAGGAGAAGTTACACCAGCAGAGGTTACACCAGCAGTACAATAATGACCCAGTTTAGAGGTTAATATATGAAATGCCTGTATTCCATCTGATCAGTTGATCAGTTTACAAAATATATCAAATTCTTCATCAACTATCAATTTGCTAGTAACCATTAGGGACATGGTTATGCATGTCAGAGTTACTTGGAATTGACTATTGCAGTTAATGTCAGACATTTCAACCATCATCCATTGATTCTCAAGTTGATCTGAGCCTTCACTAACTTCCTTTTCATGTCTGTGACAAGATAGATATATTCGTCATCTGTTCAGTGATACTAACAATTATAGCAATATCTCATCATCATCAAGGTGCGTATCCTTTGTAGGACGTTGCTCTCTTTGCAGCACATCTGAAATTCACTCTGTCTCTAGCCAGTTCATCCACTTTGTCGATGGTCATATTCATGGTTTCTTTAATATCTTGTAGCCATCTTCTTCTTGGTCTGCCTCTGCATCCTGGGACCCAGCCTTCTAGTATTGTTCTTTCCAGGCCATCGTGACGCTTGATGTGACCAAATTATGTAATATCTATACACTCATATTCCACCTTGTTGTTTCTGATGCTGGTAATTAAAGACAACTTACTAAAAAACCACTGAATAGTTGGCATCGGATCACAGACCACAGGGCATACAATGAGTATTGAGTCACCAGATCTTGTTATAAGTTCTCCAATAGGCTTCAGCGAGACCGGTGCAACTGTGAAAAATGTAGAGTTTAGAATTACACATAAATTCATAAAAATATACAAGTCACTTATTATTTGGAGTGTTGAATGCCTTCATTTTGAATATGTGTGAGTCATTCACATTGTGATCTTGATGTACTGAGGATGCCAAGTCTGTAATCTACCTTGGACATAACCAGTTGATGAAACAGGAGGACAAGTAGTCACTGTTAAAGGTGTGCAGCTACCATAACCTTAAGAGCCGCAAACCCCACGCTTATAACGTTCTATCATTTGTTCAACATGATGTTTGAAAGATAAAATATGATCAAATGTTATTTCAAGATAGTGCAACCTTCTTCTTCTTCTATGTGTTTGTTCTTTATGGCCAGCTTTAATCACTCTTTGTGATATGTTTGATCTTTGCCAAGAACGTGTATATGTTGCACATTGGTTTGGTAGGCCCCTAAATGCATAGACTTCTACATGTTTAGGACAACACTTGCATCAGATTTCAGCCAAACCTCCTTAGTCACCTCTTACGACATGCGTGGCAGATAACAGTGGTTCTATTCTTTACACCCCAAATTTGGGCCCTGGTAACCACTCAGACGATAGTGCAACCTGTCAAGACATTCAATAATATGTCCATCTCTTGGTAGGTCAACCCTGACTATAGAATTATTCAAAGTGCACTACAAAATACATGCCTTTTCAGGATTGACAGTAAGATCCAGACTCCCTGCACCAAAGCAAGATGGTATGCAATGTTCCCTGAATGTCTTCAACCATTTCTTGTCTATCTGATCCAGTTCTATATATTAAGATGTCATATGCAAAGTTAATGTCTGACCCAACCCGGTTGGTTGTACTTTTGTTACATTTGCTATGGAGATATTGAACAACATGGGTGATAGAGGGGAACCCTGTGGTAATCCATCGCACAAACATGTAGGGTCTGACAGCTATGTTTCTAAATGTAGAGCTATAGTTTTCTCTATCAAAGAAGCAGCTATCCAGTTCTCCAGCCAAGGATTAACCAAACATTTTAGCAAAGAACATATCATGATTGAAAAATTCACCTTGTCATATGCATTCTCTAAGTCAATTTTTTTTTTCTGATCAAGAAGCACTTGAGCTTTCAGCTCTTCGACTCAGTGCCATGGACATCGTAACCCTTCGGTTTGGTGCCACGAACACTGTAAATCTGGGGAACCTGTGGATTTTCTGCCAGCCCACGGAATTGAACCCGCACTCACAGAGGGGTTGTCACACGCAGTCCAAGCGCTACAAACATGCTGGGCAGGCGGGCGTACATTTTGAACATAAATTACCTTCTTCTTGAGTTGCTGACATGAATCACTTGATAAACACATATTCACACAAATGTTAAATTACCTAATACCCTGACAACGGCAACTGCAGAAGTGTGTCCAAAATAATTTCTTGAAAGACACGTGTAGTGACCTTCCCATTCCTTTCCAACATTTGCTACCCACAACTCCTGTCCACGATTGCTGTATTCAAGAAATACAAATATTAGAATTTGTTAGTATAGAGGTCACGGTAATCCAGTAGTAACTTCTTCTTCTTCTCCATATCGACCACTTGTTAACCACTCTTTGTGATTTGTATGTGATCTGAGCTTAAGAGCGATTGTACATTGTACCAGTTATGCGCCTACAAGTAGACCAGCATATTCGATTTCTGCTACGCTTTATATTTACTAGGTTAGCTTCCATAGGCCCCTCCCTCAGTCGTCTCTTACATTACTTTGTAGGTCGCAGTGTTACTATTCTTTGCTTCCCTTGAGAACCCCAGCAACCCATGGACATACTAGTATCAAATATACTGATGGTGTCACGTATCAAATATACTGATGGTGTCACGTATCAAATATACTGATGGTGTCACATATCAAACACTTTTCACGTCCGAGTGGTTACCCAGGTCCAAATTTGGGGTGTAAAGTATAGAACCACTGTTACCTGCCATGCATGTTGTAAGAGGCGACTAAGGAGGTTTGGCTGAAACCGGATGTATGTGTCCTAAACATGTAGAAGTCTATGCGTTTAGGGGCCTACCAAACCAATGTGCAACGTATACACGTTCTGGCAAAGATCAAACATATCACAAAGAGTGATTAAAATTGGTCGTAAAGAACGAACGCAAAGAAGAAGAAACACTTTTCAGTACTAGACTTGCAAAGAGAACAATAGCTATGATTTATTCCAAGCCGGTGGTCTGAAATAAAGCCCACCATATTACAGAACTACATCTGCAGTCATATGTTACACCTGCAGCTCTATGTTACATCTGCAGCCCTATGTTACACCTGCAGCCCTATGTTACATCTGCAGCCTATGTTACACGAAAGCCCTATGTTACACCTGCAGCGCTATGTTACATCTGCAGTCCTATGTTACACCTGCAGCGCTATGTTACATCTGCAGTTCTATGTTACACCTGCAGTCCTATGTTAAATCTGCAGCCCTATGTTACATCTGCAGCCCTATGTTACATCTGCAGCCCTATGTTACACCTGCAGCTCTATGTTACACCTGCAGCGCTATGTTACATCTGCAGTCCTATGTTACATCTGCAGCCCTATGTTACACACAAAGCCCTATGTTACACCTGCAGCGCTATGTTACATCTGCAGTCCTATGTTACACCTGCAGCGCTATGTTACATCTGCAGTCCTATGTTACACCTGCAGTCCTATGTTAAAGCTGCAGCCCTATGTTACATCTGCAGCCCTATGTTACATCTGCAGTCCAATGTTACATCTGCAGCCCTATGTTACACAGAAAGCCCTATGTTACACCTGCAGCGCTATGTTACATCTGCAGTCCTATGTTATACCTGCAGCGCTATGTTACATCTGCAGTTCTATGTTACACCTGCAGTCCTATGTTAAATCTGCAGCCCTATGTTACATCTGCAGCCCTATGTTACATCTGCAGCCCTATGTTACACCTGCAGCTCTATGTTACACCTGCAGCGCTATGTTACATCTGCAGTCCTATGTTACACCTGCAGCGCTATGTTACATCTGCAGTCCTATGTTACACCTGCAGTCCTATGTTAAATCTGCAGCCCTATGTTACATCTGCAGTCCTATGTTACATCTGCAGCCCTATGTTACACCTGCAGCTCTATGTTACCTGCAGCCTATGTTACACTGCAGTCCTATGTTACACTCTGCAGCGCTATGTTACATCTGCAGTCCTATGTTACACTGCAGTCCCATGTTAAATCTGCAAGTCCTATGTTACATCTGCAGTCCTATGTTACACTGCAGCCCTATGTTACATCTGCAGCCTATGTTACTCCTGCAGTCCTATGTTACACTCTGCAGTCTATGTTACACCTGCAGTCTCATATTACACCTGCAGTCCTATGTACACTGCAGTCCTATGTCTCATCTGCAGCCTATGTTACATCTGCAGCTCAATGTTACACTGCAGCTCAATGTTACACTTGCAGCTCAATGTTACCCTGCAGCTCAATTTACACTGCAGTACTATGTTACATCTGCAGTCCTATATTACACCTGCAGTCTATGTACATCTGAAGCTCTATGTTACATCTGCAGCCCTATGTTATACACTCAGTTCCTATGTTACACTGCAGCTCAATGTTACACCTGCAGCTCAATTTACACCTGCAGTCTATGTTACACTGCAGCCCTATGTTACTATGCAGTCCTATGTTACCTGCAGTCATGTTACACTGCAGCCCTATGTTAACCTGCAGCTATGTTACACTGCAGTCAGTTACATATGTAGCATCTATGTTACACCTGCAGCTTCTTATAGTCTATACCTGCAGTCCTATTAATCTTTATATGTATATAACTTGTAAATTAAAAGCATTTATGTCAATGTACTTTATGTTCACATCAAGCTAACAGACACACTACAAGTCTAGTACTTACATTTGTAATGTAACAGACACACATACAGTCTAGTCACATTCGTATAGAACACTCATCTAGTACTACATTGTAATGTAACAGACACTACAGTCTAGTACTACATTTGTAATTAAGAATCATCATCTACATTTGTTATGTAACAGAGACACACTACAGTCTAGTACTACATTTGTAATGTAACAGACACATGACAGTCTAATACTACATTTGTAATGTACAGACACACTACAGTCTAGTACTACATTTGTAATGTAACAGACACACTACAGTCTAGTACCACATTTGTAATGTAACAGACACACTACAGTATAGTACTACATTTGTAATGTAACAGACACACTACAGTCTAATACTACATTTGTAATGTAACAGACACACTACAGTCTAGTACCACATTTGTAATGTAACAGACACATTACAGTCTAGTACTACATTTGTCTTCATACACATTAGAATATGTAATAAAAATGAGATACATTATACATCTTCCGATCAGCTTTAGTATCTAGACTGAGAAAAAATGACTAACCCAGTTGTATTGACAAAATACTTACAGTAGAGAGACTTTACCACTTAGAGGTAGAGCCTTGTCTTCAAACAGCCAGGATGTTGTAGGTATGGGATCAGAGTCAACCAGGCAGGTTAAGTGCAGTAGCTTCCCTTTAAGCACTGTAGTACTCATAGGAGGCTGTATCATTACTGGAGGTCCTATACAAAGATATTTGTATCATTACTGGAGGTCCTACACAACAGATATTTGTATCATTGCTGGAGGTGGTAGACAAAGATATATGTATCATTACTGGAGGTGGTAGACAAAGATATTTGTATCATTACTGGAGGTCCTACACAAAGATATTTGTATCATTACTGGAGGTCCTACACAAAGATATTTGTATCATTACTGGAGGTCCTACTAAAGATATTTGATCATTGCTGGAGGTCCTAGACAAAGATATTTGTATCATTACTGGAGGTCCTACACAACAGATATTTGTATCATTACTGGAGGTGTAGACAAAGATATTTGTATCATTACTGGAGGTCATATACAAAGATATTTGTATCATTACTGGAGGTCTCACACAGATTTATCAGCTGAGACAGATATTTGTATCATTACTGGAGGTGGTAGACAAAGATATTTGTATCATTACTGGAGGCCCTACACAAAGATATTTGTATCATTACTGGAGGTGGTAGACAAAGATATTTGTATCATTACTGGAGGCCCTACACAAAGATATTTGTATCATTGCTGGAGGTGGTAGACAAAGATATTTGTATCATTACTGGAGGGCCTACTCAAAGATATTTGTATCATTACTGGAGGCCCTACACAAAGATATTTGTATCATTGCTGGAGACCCTACTCAAAGATATTTGTATCATTACTGGAGGCCCTACTCAAAGATATTTGTATCATTTCTGGAGGCCCTACACAAAGATATTTGTATCATTGCTGGAGGCCCTACACAAGATATTTGTATCATTACTGGAGGTCCTACACAAAGATATTTGTATCATTGCTGGAGGTCCTACACAAAGATATTTGTATCATTACTGGAGGTCCTACACAAAGATATTTGTATCATTACTGGAGGTCCTACACAAAGATATTTGTATCATTGCTGGAGGTCCTACACAAAGATATTTGTATCATTACTGGAGGTGGTAGACAAAGATATTTGTATCATTACTGGAGGTCCTACACAAAGATATTTGTATCATTACTGGAGGTCCTACACAAAGATATTTGTATCATTACTGGAGGTGGTAGACAAATATATTTGTATCATTACTGGTAAAATATATGATTCAAGAGTAAGTACAATGGTAAAATATATGGTTCAGAGTGAGTACAAAGCAAATATCATCAGTTGAATTACATGAAATTATAATTGGTATGGTATTATTGTTGAGACACATAAAGTGACCATCTATCTATAGATGAATCAAATATTATAAAGAAACGAAGGTGGAAATATTTAGGTCATGTTCTTAGATCAGACAAAAAGAGACTAAATCGACAAGTCCTTATGTGGTTATCAGTTGGGAAAAGACAACGTGGAAGACCTAAGACCACTCTTTGAAGAACAATCCTATATGAAAGTAAACTATTGGGTTGTAAAACCATACAAGATCTCCAACTTCTAGCAACGAACCGCATTATATGGAGATCTAAAACCTCTGCCCTATGTGCCGCCTTTAGCATGAAAGGAACAAACTAACTAACTATCTCATCATCAAATAGCTTGTCCTGAGCAGAACTTTGCCACCCCAATAGTCCTCGGAATGCTCTCTCTCATAGGCCAGATGTCCTGCCTCTGCAGCCGTCATATTCAAACCATCAGTTACATCCTGAATCCATCTTCTCCATGGTCTTCCTCTTCTTCTCTTTGCTGGTATGCCTTCTTCCATGATGGTTTTCTCCAGCCCTTCATGTCTTTTTATATGTCCAAAATATCTCAATTTTCTCTTTCGTATTTGTAGCATCAGCCAGTTTTCTTTGATTTTTGAGTTCTTTTTGGATAGATCTATTTGTTCTCTTCTCTGTCCAAGGTATACGAAGGACTCTTCTGTAACACTTATATTCAAAAGCACATTTATGTTTTTCCACTGTTTTATTAAATATCCATGCTTCACACCCATACGTTGCCACTGGGTATATGCATGCTCTCCGTTCATGTCAACTTTATGTAATGAAAAAGATCTAATGGATAGATCTATTTGTTCTCTTTTCTGTCCAAGATATACGGAGGATTCTTCTATAACACTTATATAACTAACTATCTATAGAAAGTTAATTGTAGGATGCACAATAACCAAAGTAGTAAAGTTATAACATTAGAGATATATGAAACTTGTAATGTAAGTCAACGTTATTTTGACTTTACATGAACTGTTGTAGCAGTTGTAGCATGGGTAACAATTGTTTCTATGTGGATGACTGTTGTAGCAGTTGTAGCATGGGTAACAATTGTTTCTATATGGATGACTGTTGTAGCATGGGTAACAATTGTTTCTATATGGATGACTGTTGTAGCAGTTGTAGCATGGGTAACAATTGTTTCTATATGGACGACTGTTGTAGCAGTTGTAGCATGGGTAACAATTGTTTCTACATGGATGACTGTTGTAGCAGTTGTAGCATGGGTAACAATTGTTTCTATATGGATGACTGTTGTAGCAGTTGTAGCATGGGTAACAATTGTTTCTATATGGATGACTGTTGTAGCAGTTGTAGCATGGGTAACAATTGTTTCTATATGGATGACTGTTGTAGCAGTTGTAGCATGGGTAACAATTGTTTCTACATGGATGACTGTTGTAGCAGTTGTAGCATGGGTAACAATTGTTTCTATATGGATGACTGCTGTAGCATGGGTAACAATTGTTTCTACATGGACTGTTGTAGCAGTTGTAGCATGGGTAACAATTGTTTCTATATGGATGACTGTTGTAGCAGTTGTAGCATGGGTAACAATTGTTTCTATATGGATGACTGTTGTAGCAGTTGTAGCATGGGTAACAATTGTTTCTACATGGATGACTGTTGTAGCAGTTGTAGCATGGGTAACAATTGTTTCTATATGGATGACTGTTGTAGCAGTTGTAGCATGGGTAACAATTGTTTCTATATGGATGACTGTTGTAGCAGTTGTAGCATGGGTAACAATTGTTTCTATATGGATGACTGTTGTAGCAGTTGTAGCATGGGTAACAATTGTTTCTATATGGATGACTGTTGTAGCATGGGTAACAATTGTTTCTATATGGACGACTGTTGTAGCAGTTGTAGCATGGGTAACAATTGTTTCTATATGGACGACTGTTGTAGCAGTTGTAGCATGGGTAACAATTGTTTCTATATGGATGACTGTTGTAGCATGGGTAACAATTGTTTCTATATGGATGACTGTTGTAGCATGGGTAACAATTGTTTCTACATGGATGACTGTTGTAGCAGTTGTAGCATGGGTAACAATTGTTTCTATATGGATGACTGTTGTAGCAGTTGTAGCATGGGTAACAATTGTTTCTACATGGACTGTTGTAGCAGTTGTAGCATGGGTAACAATTGTTTCTATATGGATGACTGTTGTAGCATGGGTAACAATTGGTTCTATATGGATGACTGTTGTAGCAGTTGTAGCATGGGTAACAATTGTTTCTATATGGATGACTGTTGTAGCAGTTGTGCCTTGGTCACAATTGTTTCTATGTGAACTATTATAACCGTTGTATTCTGGGTCACAATTGCTGGTCACATTTAATAGAATAACTAACATGTTGATTGATACTGTAATAATTATAATAACTAACATATATATATATTAAAATGACAATTTCACATAAAATTGAATAACTATGATTTCTGAATGTCTAAGAAATGAATATCATTTTCTGGAATTTATAAATAAACATAGTTATCAAAGATAGAAACTCAAAGAATGATACAAAATTGCATTACCTTCAACTCTAAGTCTGGCAACTTCTGAAGTTCTGCTTGAGGGTCTTGTGAGATTGTTAAAAGCAACGCAGTAGTAAATACTGTTATCACTTTTCATTACAGAGGTTATATAGAGGTCACTGCCAACTACCTTGACCCTGCCTAACTGAAGATGAGTAGGCAAGTAATTCTTGTACCATGTAATGGTCGCAGGAGGAATGCTTTCAGGTGGGTTACATTTCAGAACAACATCTTGTCCATAGACTGCATAAGTATCTGATGGATTTGTAAGGAAATTGATCCCTAGAACTGGAGAGGAAACATGTAAGTAGAACTGTGAAAAAAACAATAATTTCAGACAGTGTTAATCACACCATTGCATTAGATACAAACATCAACAGGCACATCAGATAAAAAAACATTAACAGGTACATCAGATTGGTTATTGGTTATTAAACTGACGTCATTACACTCTGGGCAGACCCATAGGTGCTCAGTCTTCCCCAACAGATATCGAAGAGTATGCATACTGATGGTTCCTGTGGCTTGCTGATTAAACACACCTCTCATTCTGCCTCTCAGGCAGCCAGCTTGACTTGAACAGTGGGCAACTCCAAACTGCCTAAATCGCTAGATCGATTCAACATCGATTATAGTGTCCTCATCCAACAGACAGTCGCGAAGAGACCAAAGAATATCCCCTTATCCATCTTCAACTCCCCAACAATCGATGCTGTTGATGCAAGCCTGTCCGCTCTCTCATTACCGTAAACACCCGCATGCCCAGGACAGTATATCCACGTAAGCCGCTGGAGGTTAGAAACTTCTATAGACGACATCCACTCATACCGAAACCTGCCCTTCTGGATCTTGTGAAGCATCGACTGAGAGTCAGATACAAACACCAACATTCACGTCAGATACAAACATCCACAGGCACATCAGATACAAACATCAACAGGTACATTAGATACAAACAACAACAGGCACATCAGATACAAACATCCACAGCCACATCAGACACAAACATCAACAGGCCCAAAACCCAACTAAGTTTCACAAGACAGGTTATAGAGAAAATTATTAACAATTGATTAAAATGGTATCTAGAAAAAAAGCTTCCAGCAGCAAGCAGTCTTCAGACAAAAGATATCAACATAAGACAAAGTCCCTCACATTGCATAAGACAAAGTACCTCACATTGCATAAGATAAAGTCCCTCACATTGCATAAGACAAAGTCCCTCACATTAGATAAGACAAAGTATCTCACATTGCATAAGACAAAGTCCCTCACATTGCATAAGACAAAGTACCTCACATTGCATAAAACACTGAAGATGTCTATTAGAAAAACAAGAAGTACCCAGGCAGTGTTGGTAGACAGGAAGAAAGAGGTACCCAGGCAGTGTTGGTAGACAGAAAGAAAGAAGTACCCTGGCAGTGTTGGTAGACAGGAAGAAAGAGGTACCCAGGCAGTGTTGGTAGACAGAAAGAAAGAAGAACCCTGGCAGTGTTGGTAGACAGGAAGAAAGAGGTACCCAGGCAGTGTTGATAGACAGGAAGAAAGAGGTACCCAGGCAGTGTTGGTAGACAGGAAGAAAGAAGTACCCAGGCAGTGTTGGTAGACAGAAAGAAAGAGGTACCCAGGCAGTGTTGGTAGACAGGAAGAAAGAGGTACCCAGGCAGTGTTGATAGACAGGAAGAAAGAAGTACCCAGGCAGTGTTGGTAGACAGGAAGAAAGAAGTACACAGGCAGTGTTGGTAGACAGGAAGAAAGAAATACCCAGGCAGTGTTGGTAGACAGAAAGAAAGAGGTACCCAGGCAGTGTTGGTAGACAGAAAGAAAGAGGTACCCAGGCAGTGTTGATAGACAGGAAGAAAGAAGTACCCAGGCAGTGTTGGTAGACAGGAAGAAAGAAGTACCCAGGCAGTGTTGGTAGACAGGAAGAAAGAAGTACCCAGGCAGTGTTGGTAGACAGGAAGAAAGAGGTACCCAGGTAGTGTTGGTAGACAGGAAGAAAGAAGTACCCAGGCAGTGTTGGTAGACAGGAAGAAAGAAGTACCCAGGCAGTGTTGGTACCCAGGTAGTGTTGGTAGACAGGAAGGAAGAAGTACCCAGGCAGTGTTGGTAGACAGGAAGAAAGAGGTACCCAGGTAGTGTTGGTAGACAGGAAGAAAGAAGTACCCAGTCAATGTTGGTAGACAGGAAGAAAGAAGTACCCAGGCAACCCTGGCAGTGTTAGTTCTACATATGAACACCACAAGCTGTACTTACATGCTACAACTATTTCTACATATGGTGACTTTGTTGAACCTTTCGAGTTCTCTGCTACACATGAGTAATTGCCACCATCTTGTGTACTCACTGGTGAGAAACTAAGACTGTAATTTGATAGGACTAACAACCGCTTGGAGTTTTCCACTTTATATGGACCTATATACCAACTAATTGTAACTTGCTCCGTTAATGTCTTTATCTTGCATGGTAAAACTAGTCTCTCTCCGTCAGCAATAATAATTTGTTGTGGAAGGTTCCATTCTATCGTAGGAGTTGTATCACTTGCAATAACTGTATTATGTACAATAAAAATATCAACAACAAAGATTCAGGAAAGTAAACAAAACTTTTTCATTCAATTTTAATTTCTTAGAAATTGTCTAGTATTTTACTCTATGTATTTCTATTAGAAATTGTTTAGTATTTTACTGTATGTATTTCTATTAGAAATTGTCTAGTATTTTACTGTAGGTATTTCTATTAGAAATTGTCTAGTATTTTACTGTAGGTATTTCTATTAGAAATTGTCTAGTATTTTACTCTATGTATTTCTATTAGAAATTGTCTAGTATTTTACTCTATGTATTTCTATTAGAAATTGTCTAGTATTTTACTGTATGTATTTCTATTATAAATTTTCATGGGGCTGTTGTTTTATCTGACTCTCAGTCGATGCTTCACAAGATCCAGAAGGGCAGGTTTCGGTATGAGTTGATGTCATCTTTAGCAGTTTCTAACCTCCAGAGGCTTACGTGGATATACTGTCCTGGACATGCGGGTATTTACGGTAATGAGAGAGCGGACAGGCTTGCATCAACAGCATCGATTGTTGGGGAGTTGAAGACGGATAAGGGGATGTTCTTTGGTCTCTTCGTGACTGTCTGTTGGATGAGGACACTAAAATCGATGTTGAATCGATCAAGCGATTTAGGCAGTTTGGAGTTACCCGTTGTTCAAGTCGAACTGGCTGCCTGAGAGGCAGAGTGAGAGGTGTGTTTAATCAGCGAGCCATGGGAACCATCAGTATGCATACTCTTCGATATCTATTGGGGAGACTGAGCACCTATGGGTCTGCCCGGAGTGCAATGACGTCAGTTTAGTAACCAATAACCAATAACTATTAGAAATTGTCTAATATTTTACTGTATGTATTTCTATTAGAAATTGTCTAGTATTTTACTAAATTTGTATTTCTATTAGAAATTGTCTAGTATTTTACTGTATGTTTTCCTATTAGAAAATATATTTATTGCCTGTTCTTCATTTCTAAATATAAATGTTCACGGGTAAATAATTCATATCAGATTAACACATTAACTACCAAGTGCTGCAATATAAGAGAGAGAGAGAGAAATTCAGTAGGACAGTTGAGATGACAAAGTTCTGCTTAGGACAAACTATTGAATGATGATAACCATATCTAGTGATCTATCTTCAAGTAACCATATCTAATGACAGACTCAAAACATTTCCGAGGATAAAAACTAAAACTTATGAACAAAACAATGCTTTTACTTATTAACAAAACAATGCTTTTACTTATGGACAAAACAATGCTTTTACTTATGGACAAAACAATGCTTTTACTTATGGACAAAACAATGCTTTTACTTATGGACAAAACAATGCTTTTACTTATGGACAAAACAATGCTTTTACTTATGGACAAAACAATGAATTACAAAGAAGACTGAGAATTCAAGAATAATATTTAAATATTAAAAGAGAAAATTTGGAAGAAAAGTACACACATTTATAAGTGATATTAGCTTGCTGGCTCCGCACTTCCTTCTTAAGAATGTTATTGAATGCCACACACTGGTACCAGCCCAGCATCACTGATGAAATCCTAAATGTCAACTTCATTGAGAGTTGAATACTTAATCTTGAAGTATCATAATCTCCATAAGCTGCAGTTAAACTTCCAAGTCCTGTCAAGACTTCTCCATTCCTCAACCAGTGAACCTGGAACAGATCAGAAAGAAAGAAAGTGACAATGATGAGGTCAATGAATGAAAGCTTAAAAATGATACTTTAAAAAACCAACAAACAAAATGAGTCTTCTTTTGTGTTCTCACTAGATTGGGATTTCGGATTCTCTAATAAAGGCAGCCGACTACCTCAGATTATCTGCCACACCATACAGTTTGTCTTGGACGCTAGTGTAAGTGGGTCACCTCTTTCTTCTCAAGTCTGCATACTGGGGCAGTTCTGTAGGATATAATTCCTATGATTTCTGCTTCCTCGTTTGTGCCGACCTCTTCCCGCAGTAAGTTTTGGTCACCCTCATGATGGTAGGTCTGACATTCTTACTGCGTAGCTAAATCTCTGATGCAGATTGGCGACTGTAGAATCCGTTATCCCATTCCTCATTGTGAGGGTCGTTGCACCATGTTATGCGCCTTACGGCCTGGTGCATCCATTTTCTTCAAGCATTTGTTTCGGGTTAGCATTCCCTAGCGAACACATGTATCTGATTTCAGCCAAACCTCCTTAGTCGCCTCTTACGACATGTGTGGCAGGTAACAGTGGTTCTATTCTTTACACCCCAAATTTGGGTCCGGTAACCACTCAGGCAAAAATGAGTCTGAAACTGTGCTTCCAAATCTGTATGATATTTGAGGTAACAAAATGTCAAATTGTGGCTCTTCTTCTTCTGTTCATCTATCCAATTGTACACTCATATCAATCAATCAAGTGTCATTCCTGCCTGCATACACGATCATAATAATATAATAATTCCTCTCGAACCATTACACAGGGCCTGCAAGTAATTTCTCCACACCGCTCTATCCTGGGCAACTCGCTCAATCTCCTCCATGGAACTGAGACCGACATTTCTTGCCTTTCTCAGCAAAGTTCGTTTCAGGGTCTCCTTAGGTCATCCTCTCTTTCTTGAACCCTTTGCATCCTACTTCAATGCCTTATCTCTCCTTGGCGCAGGTAATCAGTTCTGACTACGATCTTTTATCAAACCATGATGTCAGACCATCCAACATCTTCTCCCTATGTCTTCCATGATCTCTCCTTTCCTGAATTTTACCTGCTGTGACTAAATATTCCAAACCAACTCTTCGCATTATATGCATGAAGAACCTTGATTGTCTGATTCTTATTCTTTGTATAAGGTTTCTTGTGTGGGTCTGTTTTAAAACCAAATCATTTGTTTTCTTCGCTTGTATGGAATTTTCAACATTAATCTATAAAACTGTATCTCTGTGGCTTCTAGCGATCTTATTGATTGCTTGTTCATTGTCCATGATTCACTGCCATACATAAGTATTGGTTCAATATAGCACTGGAGTATTCGTTTACTCAGACATGACTTCAGAACCACTGTAGCAGTTATGGATAACAATTTGATTGTTATAATCCACATAATGGCTATTATTGATTATGTTTGCTGAAGGATTATTTTGTTGTTTTTGTTGTTGTTGTTGCTGCTGTTGTTGTTGTTGTTGTTGTTGCTGTTGTTATTGTTGTTGTTGGGGTCCCTAGGAATTATAAGTTTTCTTTTTTTGCCTACTTAGAGAGTACTTGTGTTAGTTTAGTTTGGTTGATATGAAAACTAGAATTATGAAAGGAATTAAACATAACCAAAATATATATTTCAAGTAAGTATGATCACTCTTCCATAAGATTAGTGAGGATTATTATCAGAAGAGAGAGCCGCAGTAGCGTAGTTGTTATTGAACTCGCTTCTCAAGGCTGGTGGTCTGGGTTCAACTCCCGCAGTGCGCGGAATTTTCCCGACCTTGACGGCTCTCAGGTCGACCCAGCCTCATCTGGGTATCAGACATGCTCTGGGAAGTAAAGGCGGCCGGCGTGATGTTGACCACATCACCCATCGTGTGCCGACGGTCAATGAAAAATACAGGCCTAACACTGTATTGCCCTATATACCACGAGGTATGAAAGGGTTCCTTTACTTTTTACTTTTATTATCAGAAGACTCTAGACAAGTCCATAGGTGCCCCATTACATAATTCTATCAAATAAGATTCTAAACAAGTCCATAGGTGCCCCATTACATAACCATATCAAATAAAACTCTAAACAAGTCCATAGGTGTCCCATTACATAACCATATCAAATAAAACTCTAGACAAGTCCATAGGTGTCCCATTACATAACCTTATCAAATAAAACTCTAGACAAGTCCATAGGTGCCCCATTACATAAGCCTATCAAATACTAATACTACAGTTCATGGTTACATACAACATGTAAACAGATGGCTGTATCTGAAATTAAAAAGCATAAAAATCTATTTCTGCCATTAAAAGTTGCAACAACTGCAAAGTTTAATGCAATCAAAGCAAATTTTTTATCACGGATATGGCTGTGTATAACTGGTGAGCCATGGTAACCATCAGCAGTCCCAACGTTCACCATCTGCTGCATGGGACTGAACACCCATGAGTCTGCTAAGAGTGCATTGAAGTTGATTTGGTTAACCATTAATCATATGCAATTTATTCTCTCCCACAAGGATGTGGTTCTCTGACAAGGATTTGGTTGGCCCACAAGGATGTGGTTGGCCCACAAGAATGTGGTTGTTCCACAAGGATGTGGTTCTCCCACAAGGATGTAGTTGGCCCACAAGAATGTGGTTGTTCCACAAGGATGTGGTTCTCCCACAAGGATTAGGTTCTCCCCCAAGGACGTGGTTGGTCACAAACTTCATAACAAATTTATTCTTCTGCTGCATTCTCACTAGATTGGGATTTCGGATTCTCTAATAAAGGCAGCCGACTACCTCAGATTATCTGCCACACCATACAGTTTGTCTTGGATGCTAGTGTAAGTGGGCAACCTCTTTCTTCTCAAATCTGCATGCTGGGGGCAGTTCTGTATGATATAATTCCTATGACTTCTGCTTCCCCGTTTGTGTCGACCTCTTCCTGCAGTAAGTTTTGGCCACCCTCATGATGGTAGGTCTGACATTCTTACTGCATGGCTAAATCTCCGAGGCAGATTGGCGACTGTAGAATCCGTTATCCCATTCCTCATTGTGAGGGGTCGTTGCACCATGTTATGCGCCATACGGCCTGGTGCATCCGTTTTCTGCAAGCATTTGTTTCAGGTTAGCATTCCCTAATAACAAATATCGAAACACGTACAAAGTACTATAGTTTTACAAAATACAGAAACAGTGACGATAAACAGCAACGTTTAGACCAAAAGGCCTTTATCAAGCAAAAGGCCTTTATCAAGGCCTAATAACAAATATAATAATTAAACAACTCAAACCTGAAGAGATGGTGCACTTCGTCCTGTAATGCAGGTGAGTTCAACATCTTCTCCCTCACTGCTCTCCAGGGATACAGGATGAATGATAAATGTATTAATGTCTGCAATGAACAGAGAACATGTGTATTTAACTTTTAATACATCAGTCTAAAGCAAGACAAAATGTCTGTGTATATTAATATTTGTGGTGTGCTCTCTTTCATCATCATCATCAGGTGCCGTGCCGGCTGGCTTAGGCGATCATGGATCTCCACAAATCTCTGTTGTTGGTGTTTGCTATCAACTCAGATGTTGACGCTCTACCGTGCCATGAAGTCAGGCTACCCAAACTTTTCTCTCTCTGTCTTCCTCTGTCTCGTCTACCCTCGATTTTACCGGTTGTCATAATGTGTTCTAAACCTCCTGTCCTCATCACATGCCCGAAAAATGATGACTGCCTCTTTCTTATATTGATGATAAGCTTTCTCTGTGTCTTGATCTCATTCAACACCTTAACATTACTCATTTTAGCAGTCCATGGGATTTTCATCACTCTTCTGTAAAACCGCATTTCTGTGTCGCTCAGAGATTTTTCAATCTGTGTGTTCATTGTCCATGACTCGCATCCATATGTCAGTATCTCTCTTTCATTCAATACAAATAAATAAATGAACATGGTGTTTATTGTGTCACACTTTTGATTTATGCTTGACCATTTAGAGAATAGTTGGCTGCTTGACCGCATACAGAATAGTTAGATGCTTGACCATATACAGAATAGTTGACTGCTTGACCACATACAGAATAGTTAGATGCTTGACCATATACAGAATAGTTGACTGCTTGACCACATACAGAATAGTTGGCTGCTTGACCACATACAGAATAGTTAGATGCTTGACCATATACAGAATAGTTGACTGCTTGACCACATACAGAATAGTTTACTGCTTGACCACATACAGAATAGTTTACTGCTTGACCACATACAGAATAGTTGACTGCTTGACCACATACAGAATAGTTGGCTGCTTGACCATATACAGAATAGTTGACTGCTTGACCACATACAGAATAGTTGGCTGTTTGACCACATACAGAATAGTTGGCTGCTTGACCACATACAGAATAGTTGGCTGTTTGACCACATACAGAATAGTTGGCTGCTTGACCACATACATAATAGTTGCTGCGTTGACTATATACAGAATAGTTAGCTGCTTGACTATATACAGAATAGTTAGCTGCTTGACCACATACAGAATAGTTGGCTGCTTGACCACATACATAATAGTTAGCTGTGGAATAAGTAGATGATCTTTCCAGTGGACTCAAACCTCCAGGAGCTTGAGTACATCTATTGTTGCAGACATGCAGAAGCTGCAGAAGCTGAGAATAATGAAAGAGCTTACAGTTTGACTTCAAAGAACTGAACTTCGCCAGTTTATATAGTTTTACTGCAGTCTCCCCCTTTATCAAGAACTATAGTGGGAATATTAGATATTGGTTGCTGAACTGACATCACAGCACTCTGGACAGTCCATAGGTGCTCAGTCGTGCACAGCAGATTTCAAAGGGTATGCATATTGATGGTTCCTGTAGCTCGCTGGTTAGACACAATTCTCTCCCTCCTCCTCAAGCATCCATCTCTATTTGTACAATGTGTAATTTCAAACTCTTTAACATCCTCTATTGATTCAACGTCTCCAATTAACACCTCCAAAACAGAAGTCATGACAATAAGTAGGTCAACAGGTCAACTAAATATACACGTGAATAATGTCAAAATACAACAGACTCTGGAATTCAGATATCTCGGGAGTATATTCACAGTAGATGGAAAGATGGACAGAGAAATCGAGACTAGATGCTAGAAGGCAAATGCAGTGACATACCAACTGTCACCACTATTAAAACATCCAAGCATTAACATGGCAGTCAAACGACAACCGATAAACTAAATATTTATTCCAACTCTCTGCTATCAGTGCCAAACATGGCCCTGACTAAGACACTAGAAAGAAAGATTACAACATGTGAAATGAGATGTCTACGAAAAGCTGTCAACGTTACAAGGCGAGATAAAGTGAGAAACAATATCAGAAGCATAGTTGGTACTATACCATGCATACAGTACATCGAGAAGCAAAGACTCAAGTGGTTCGGCCATCTAATTAGAATGGAACCACATTTACTACCATCACGTGCCTATAATAATCGACACTCAGGCACAGAGCACGAGGCAGGCCAAGAACAAGATGGATAGATAACATCTCAGAGTCCCTGGAAAGCATGGACTGACAACGTCAAGCGCAACACACCTGGCACAAGATAGGAAACTAACTCTCCCCACGACGCTCACGGCAAATGTGGTTAAGATAAGATAAGTTAAGATAAGATTCAACGTCAATTTTAGTGTCATCATCCAACAGTAGGACGCCAAGAGACCAAA
Organism: Arion vulgaris; assembly: GCA_020796225.1. Lineage (NCBI taxonomy): Eukaryota > Metazoa > Mollusca > Gastropoda > Stylommatophora > Arionidae > Arion > Arion vulgaris. The sequence goes on from CM036770.1 coordinate 27,310,663, forward strand.
GAACATCCGGCTTATCCATCCTAAGCTCCCTTGAAAAGTTGGAGCTCTAACCACTTCCCTGTACAGCTGGACCTCTATCTACTTGTCTGCAGTTGGACCTCTATCTACTTGTCTGCAGTTGGACCTCTAGCTACTTGTCTGTTGTCTGTACAGTTGGACCTCTAACTACTTGTCTGCACAGTTGGACCTCTAGCTACTTGTCTGTTGTCTGCACAGTTGGACCTCTAACTACTTGTCTGCACAGTTGGAGCTCTAACTACTTGTCTGACAGTTGACCTCTAACTACTTGTCTGCACAGTTGGACCTCTAGCTACTTGTCTGTTGTCTGCACAGTTGGACCTCTAACTACTTGTCTGTTGTCTGCACAGTTGGACCTCTAACTACTTGTCTGTTGTCTGCACAGTTGGACCTCTAACTACTTGTCTGTTGTCTGCACAGTTGGACCTCTAACTACTTGTCTGTTGTCTGCACAGTTGGACCTCTAACTACTTGTCTGTTGTTTGCACAGTTGGACCTCTAGCTACTTGTCTGTTGTTTGCACAGTTGAACCTCTAGTACTGCTACAGTTGAGCTCTAGCTACTGACTGAGACAATGTTCCAGCCACTTGACATCTAAGCAAGTTCTCTGACATATCTTACACAATATCTCAAATAAAACATACACAACTCACATGCTTCAATGACTATGGCCATCCCATTCAATGTTAGTGTCTCCACTGCCAAATCTGCATGTTCACCGTCTATTGTTTGTTGCTGTATTAAAGAGGTGACAATACAGGAATAATTTCCCAGCTCGTTGTAAGAAACCGTTGAAATAAATAAGGAATTGTTGAAGAACCTTGAGGCCTTGCTAGTCAAGCTTCCACCATTCAGTGTCCACATGTAGGAGAGTACAGCTGAGGTGTCAGTCCTCCCTGAGATTTTAGCCTGGCAAGGCAAAACTATGTCATGTCCAAGGGCAACTGCCCTATTTTGTGGCATATTAACCCATTCTAAAGAAAGAATAAACAATGTCATAAAGAGATCAAGTAATTTGACACAAGTATTGTAACATCGTCAAGTAGTTGGATGCAAGTATTGTAACATCGTCAAGTAGTTGGATGCAAGTATTGTAACATCGTCAAGTAGTTGGACGCAAGTATTGTAACAGAATCAAGTAGTTGGACACAAGTATTGTAACAGAATCAAGTAGTTTGACACAAGTATTGTAGCAGAATGAAGTAGTTGGACGCAAGTATTGTAACAGAATCAAGTAGTTTGACACAAGTATTGTAACATCGTCAAGTAGTTTGACACAAATATTGTAGCAGAATCAAGTAGTTGGACACAAGTATTGTAACATCGTCAAGTAGTTGGACACAAATATTGTAACATCATCAAGTAGTTGGACACAAATATTGTAACATCATCAAGTAGTTGGACACAAATATTGTAACATCGTCAAGTAGTTGGACACAAATATTGTAACATCGTCAAGTAGTTGGACACAAATATTGTAACATCGTCAAGTAGTTGGACACAAATATTGTAACATCCAGTAGTTGGACACAAATATTGTAACATCCAAGTAGTTGGACACAAATATTGTAACATCGTCAAGTAGTTGGACACAAATATTGTAACATCGTCAAGTAGTTGGACACAAATATTGTAACATTGTCAAGTAGTTGGACACAAATATTGTAACATAGTTGATATTTTACTCTGAATCACCATATTTTTTTTTCAAGTACATCATTTTTATCTTATTTACATGAATTTTCTTTACTTTTATAAAAATATAATGTACTTGTTCTAAATTCATCAGCAATTTCCCACAGTTTTATTACAACCATCTAATCCAGATAACATTGAGTTGATTACTTCCTCTTTAAATCTAGTTATCTCCCATCCATAAACTAATAATACAAATTCTCATTTTAATTTTTGGTTTAATAATAATAATAATTCCTCTCGTACCATTATACGTTACATAAGGCCTGCAAGTAATTTCTCCATACCGCTCTATCCTGGGCAACTCGCTCAATCTCCTCCATGGAACTGAGACCGATATTTTTTGGTTTGCCTGCTACAAATTTAAATGTACTCATGTGGCCTAATTTGACTAATCTAATTTATATTTGCTTGTTTTTCTTATCACCAGTGTCCCTCACCACTCGGTCAAGCTTTACTCCAACTTTAGATGTGCGTGTAATTTATATCTTCAAGTTAAGGATCAAGCTTTTACTCCTATTTTAGATGTGCTTATAATTTATATCTCCAAGTTAAGGATCAAGCTTTTACTCCCATTTTAGATGTGCTTGTAATTGATATCTCCAAGTTAAGGATCAAGCTTTTACTCCCATTTTAGATGTGTTTATAATTTATATCTCCAAGTTAAGGATCAAGCTTTTACTCCCACTTTAGATGTGTTTATAATTTATATCTCCAAGTTAAGGATCAAGCTTTTACTCCCATTTTAGATGTGTTTATAATTTATATCTCCAAGTTAAGGATCAAGTTTTTACTCCCACTTTAGATGTGCTTATAATTTATATCTTCAAGTTAAGGATCAAGCTTTTACTTCCACTTTAGATGTGCTTATAATTTATATCTTCAAGTTAAGGATCAAGCTTTTACTCGCAGTTTAGATGTGTTTATAATTTATATCTCCAAGTTAAGGATCAAGCCTTTACTCCCACTTTAGATGTGCTTATAATTTATATCTTCAAGTTAAGGATCAAGCTTTTACTCCCATTTTAGATGTGTTTATAATTTATATCTCCAAATTAAGGATCAAGCCTTTACTCCCACTTTAGATGTGCTTATAATTTATATCTTCAAGTTAAGGATCAAGTTTTTACTCCCACTTTAGATATGCGTGTAATTTATATCTTCAAGTTAAGGATCAAGGTCTGTTGTTAAACTGCATACCGTGTGCACAACAAGAATTTCGGCCCAAGCTGGCCTTGAACCCTAGAATTTCTACCAAACGGAGTCATTATCACAGTGTGTTATCAACTTCCCTATCTGTAACCACACACACACTGTAACTATAGGCAACAGAAAGTATCAACTCTACCAGCTGTGATGTAACCATAACTTTAACTATAGGCAATAGAAAGTAATCAAAAAAGAGACTGTAATAAAACTATAGGCAACAGAAAGTAATATAAAAGAGACTAATAAAATTGTCAGTACTGTTCACAGAAAGTATCAAGTAATGCTTACCTAGATAAGGTTGTGTTGATGTTGGGCAGAACACGATGACATTGATATAGACAATTAGAAGACACCTCCAACTGATCACATACATGGTAGTCTGCACATCATCTCTTACTAGCACTGCCAGCAGCTTCCTACACAACTGTTTCTCTCATTCTGAACATTAGCAAAACATGGTATTATGATATTGTAAATCAGCAGAACATGGTATTGCAGATCAGCAGAACATGGTATTATGGTATTGCAGATCAGCAGAACATGGTATTATGATATTGCAGATCAGCAGAACATGGTATTATGATATTGCAGATCAGCAGAACATGGTATTATGATATTGCAGATCAGCAGAACATGGTATTATGATATTGCAGATCAGCAGAACATGGTATTATGATATTGCAGATCAGCAGAACATGGTATTGCAGATCAACAGAACATGGTATTATGATATTGCAGATCAGCAGAACATGGTATTGCAGATCAACAGAACATGGTATTATGATATTGCAGATCAGCAGAACATAGTATTGCAGATCAGCAGAACACGGTATTGCAGATCAGCCGAATACTTATCTATGTTATCTTATCATAGTTGTAATTAGGTGAGTAATGTGAATGTAATAATTAATGACCACATATACAGGTATTCTACAAGTAACCAAAAATTGAAATTGATCAATTAGTTACTACATATGAAATAGGGACGAGAAATGATCAATTAGTTACTACATATGAAATAGGGACGAGAAATGATCAATTAGTTACTACATATGAAATAGGGACGAGAAATGATCAATTAGTTACTACATATGAAATAGGGACGAGAAATGATCAATTAGTTACTACATATGAGACAGGAAACAGAAATGACAGTGGAGAATGCTTCAGAAATAATAATATGATAATAGAAGAATTATTTTGAATATAAAGATATCCCCAAAACTATGTGGACTCTGTTAGACAGCCATACAACTAACCCTAGAACTTTGTCAGATAGCCATACAACTAAACCTAGAACTGTCAGACAGCCATACAACTAACCATAGGACTTTGTTTGACAGCCATACAACTAACCCTAGAACTTTGTCAGACATCCATACAATTAACCCTAGGGCTTTGTCAGACAGCGAAACAACTAACCCTAACCTTGACCCCACGGCAACTGGAATAAACTGGAGGGTTTCACATTCGATACATATGTTATTAGTGACCACTATCCTGTGCTATGCAAGCTGTAAATAATACTCAGATGAGTACAGGGGGAGAAAACAATGACACGATGACGCACATGCATCAACAATATCTGATACTGAGATCACCCGATGACGCACATACATCAACAATATTTAATACTGAGATCACCCGATGACACACATACATCAACAATATTTAATACTGAGATCACCCGATGACACACATACATCAACAATATTTAATACTGAGATCACCCGATGACGCACATACATCAACAATATCTAATACTGAGATCACTGGATGACGCACATACATCAACAATATCTAATACTGAGATCACCCGACGCACATACATCAACAATATCTGATACTGAGATCACTTGACGACGCACATACATCAACAATATCTAATACTGAGATCACCCGACGCACATACATCAACAATATTTAATACTGAGATCACTTGATGACGCACATACATCAACAATATTTAATACTGAGATCACCCGACGCACATACATCAACAATATTTAATACTGAGATCACCCGACGCACATACATCAACAATATTTAATACTGAGATCACCCGATGACGCACATACATCAACAATATCTAATACTGAGATCAGCCGACGACGCACATACATCAACAATATTTAATACTGAGATCCCCAGACGCACATACATCAACAATATTTAATACTGAGATCACCCGATGACGCACATACATCAACAATATCTAATACCGAGATCAGCCGATGACGCACATACATCAACAATATTTAATACTGAGATCCCCAGACGCACATACATCAACAATATCTAATACTGAGATCAGCCGATGACGCACATACATCAACAATATTTAATACTGAGATCCCCAGACGCACATACATCAACAATATCTAATACTGAGATCACCCGACGATGTACATACATCAACACTATCAAAAGACTAACTATAAAGGAAGATCTGAAAGTGGTTTGGATGGGACATACATTAGAAATGCAGAAGACCAGACACACAAATTAATCTTAAATGTATTATGGTAGGCAATTGAGGTAGGAGAAGACCTACAAAAAGATGGAGATAAACTGTTGACAGATAAAGATAAGAGGCGGGAATGACCTGAATTAGCTAAGCAGGCGTGCTCATGACAGTTCTGGTGTTGGGTGAAACTTGTTGATGACGTATGCATCAAGGGGAGATAAGAGAAGAAGATATGCATATCGCACAAATAACGACACCAATAAGTAGTCCTACTAATCTATTTGATATATAAAGTTAATTGCATATCCTTTACAGGACTTTGCGAATCACCCCAGCTTTTAAACGTTGTTTGTGATTTTACTAGGCAATATTACGTTCAGTAGTTTACCATTACACTGTATAAGAACATTTCAAGCCCATATCGGGCTCACTAGTCATCTACGCACACACAGACAAACATAACGTAACTACATTCCCTTGGATGAAAATGTGTGTGGTCATCATCACCCGTGATGGACGAGCATCAGTTTGCCATTGCTTTCTGAACGGGTGATGCCTTTTGTAAAAATCCACACGAAACAATTTGCAACTAAATTGTCCGCAGCGTGATTCCAACTCAGAACGTCGGGGTTAATAAACCGAGTCATTATCCCTCAGGACACAGACGCCACCTATTTGATATAACAGAGATATAATTAGCAATGGGACATCAAGAGGTGGACATGCAACAGCCTGTTAGAGTGTAACATCAAGAGGTTGACATGCAGCAGCCTGTTAGAGTGTAACATCAACGTGGACATGCAGCAGCATGTTAGGGTGTAACATCAAGAGGTGGACATGCAACAGCATGGTAGGGTGTAACATCAAGAGGTGAACATGTAGCAGCCTGTTAGAGTGTAACATCACGAGGTGGACATGCAGCAGCCTGTTAGGGTGTAACATCAAGAGGTGGACATGCAGCAGCCTGTTAGGGTGTAACATCAGGATCAAAAACAGAATTTGCTGAACATACAATACAGCCAACCTTTGATGTGCAAATGGAAAGAAGTAAGTTACATTGTCATGATATGCCAACGAATACTCGTTCCTAGGTTACACTCGTTACTTTCGGATGCAACAATAATAGGTAGTCAGGAAACGAATAGTTACTATTCACATATCACTACAACTTAGAGGTCACACACAGTTACACAACAATCAAGATACATCACACATACACATTTACACAACAATCATGACACACCACACATACACATTTACACAACAATCAAGACACACCACACATGCACATTTACCCATCACTTAGACAACATGACATATACATTTACATATTCAGTATATATATATGGAACTGCAGTAAAACTATTTGATTGGCAAAACACGTAATTACAAAGTACTGTAGTTACATTTACACACGTACACAACAATCAAGACACACCACAAACATTTGCATCATCGTGACCCTATGATAGTGAAATTAAACTAGAAAGTCACCAGACAACAAAGACATCAACTAATCACTAGAACACGTTTCTTGCTGCACCAGACAACAAAGACATCAACTAATCACTAGAACACGTTGCTTGCTGCTCCAGACAACAGAGACATCAACCAATCACTAGAACACATTGCTTGCTGCACCAGACAACACAGACATCAACTAATCACTAGAACACGTTGCTTGCTGCACCAGACAACAAAGACATCAACTAATCACTAGAACACGTTACTTGCTGCACCAGACAACAAAGACATCAACTAATCACTAGAACACGTTGCTTGCTGCCCAGACAAAAAGACATCAACTAATCACTAGAACACGTTGCTTGCTGCCCAGACAACAAGACATCAACTAATCACTAGAACACGTTGCTTGCTGCTCCAGACAACAAAGACATCAACTAATCACTAGAACACGTTGCTTGCTGCTCCAGACAACACAGACATCAACTAATCACTAGAACACGTTGCTTGCTGCTCCAGACAACAAAGACATCAACTAATCACTAGAACACGTTGCTTGCTGCCCAGACAACAAGACATCAACTAATCACTAGAACACGTTGCTTGCTGCTCCAGACAACACAGACATCAACTAATCACTAGAACACGTTGCTTGCTGCTCCAGACAACACAGACATCAACTAATCACTAGAACACGTTGCTTGCTGCTCCAGACAACACAGACATCAACTAATCACTAGAACACGTTGCTTGCTGCACCAGACAACACAGACATCAACTAATCACTAGAACACGTTGCTTGCTGCTCCAGACAACAAAGACATCAACTAATCACTAGAACACGTTGCTTGCTGCACCAGACAACAAAGACATCAACTAATCACTAGAACACGTTGCTTGCTGCACCAGACAACAAAGACATCAACTAATCACTAGAACACGTTGCTTGCTGCACCAGACAACAAAGACATCAACTAATCACTAGAACACGTTGCTTGCTGCTCCAGACAACACAGACATCAACTAATCACTAGAACACGTTGCTTGCTGCTCCAGACAACACAGACATCAACTAATCACTAGAACACGTTGCTTGCTGCTCCAGACAACACAGACATCAACTAATCACTAGAACACGTTGCTTGCTGCTCCAGACAACACAGACATCAACTAATCACTAGAACACGTTGCTTGCTGCTCCAGACAACACAGACATCAACTAATCACTAGAACACGTTGCTTGCTGCTCCAGACAACACAGACATCAACTAATCACTAGAACACGTTGCTTGCTGCTCCAGACAACACAGACATCAACTAATCACTAGAACACGTTGCTTGCTGCTCCAGACAACACAGACATCAACTAATCACTAGAACACGTTGCTTGCTGCACCAGACAACAAAGACATCAACTAATCACTAGAACACGTTGCTTGCTGCTCCAGACAACACAGACATCAACTAATCACTAGAACACGTTGCTTGCTGCTCCAGACAACACAGACATCAACTAATCACTAGAACACGTTGCTTGCTGCTCCAGACAACACAGACATCAACTAATCACTAGAACACGTTGCTTGCTGCTCCAGACAACACAGACATCAACTAATCACTAGAACACGTTGCTTGCTGCTCCTGTTTGCCTAGATCCCAGTTGTATTATTGTAAAACTGACGTCACTTCTATGCTGTACTAAAAGCCCAGGGACATCTCAAGTGAATTCAAGTGTAGAATTATTGCTCAGTGATCGATGATGTATCGATTAGCAAGTAACTGCGCAGGTAATGTGTGTGTCACCCAAGAAGAGCCAAGAAACGGTGCCAGCATATCTCCTGTCTGCGCGTGGTTAAAACAGTATGGGACAATCGTTATAAATCTTTCAAGCGTATCACATGTTCGGAAAATTAAGACTGTGATTAATGAAATTGTGATTGGCAAATCGAAATGAATTTATTCTCATTGAATGTTACGATCGATGGCTTCAACCTATCCGTTTACCACTCACATGCTTTCAATGTCATATATTTCTCCTTCTCAAACTATCATCATGAGGCGTCATAGATCAGACTCTATCAGCTGTATTTATGCAACAGAGACATCGCTCATTTATGCTATATTTAATTCTTCATTCCCATTTCAAGATAGCAGAATCGTTGCCGAAGCTACCGTGTAGGCGCACTTCGCTGACTTTATAAGAAACGTAATGAGAAACAATGTATTGTAAATGTATTAGATATAGAAAGTATAATGAGAACCAATCTATTGTAAATGTATTAGATATAGAAAGTATAATGAGAAGCAATCTATTGTAAATGTATTAGATATAGAAAGTATAATGAGAAGCAGTCTATTGTAAATGTATTAGATATAGAAAGTATAATGAGAACCAATCTATTGTAAATGTATTAGATATAGAAAGTATAATGAGAACCAATCTATTGTAAATGTATTAGATATAGAAAGTATAATGAGAACCAATCTATTGTAAATGTATTAGATATAGTAAGTATAATGAGAAGCAATCTATTGTAAATGTATTAGATATAGTAAGTATAATGAGAAGCAGTCTATTGTAAATGTATTAGATATGGAAAGTATTTTGAAATCGCGAATGTCAGCACTCGTCATATAGTTAACACACAAAAATAGACTAGACAACTAGTCCTTGAATAAATAAAATTGAGGATGGCGTTTAAATGTGAATGATGAACTTCACTGCACCCAGTTTCCCATATGGTTCCGCCTTTTTTCGATAAAATGGCACGCCACATGTCAAGAGTGTTGCACAGAGCACGAACTCCGTAACTCCAGCAATAATTATATGTATTTCCTTCCCCCAAAAATGTATATGTCAACTGAAGGACGCCATCCTTATTCGAAAACACAATCTTCAAACGCAAGGCAAACGCTCTAAGCATTTTGCCACAGATATGCTCCGCTCTTCAATGCTCCCACACATTACACACGAAGAAATATACACACATTGCTATATCACCGATGTATGCCTCATTGTCGTGTTTTTGTTTGGCTGTTTATGTTGTAGTGATGAGAGTTGATATATCACCGATGTATGCCTCATTGTCGTGTTTTTGTTTGGCTGTTTATGTTGTAGTGATGAGAGTTGATATATCATTGATGTATGCCTCATTGATGTGTTTCTGTTTGGCAGTTTATGTAGTAGTGATGAGAGTTGATATATCACTGAAGTATGCCTCATTGCTGTGTTTCTGTGTAGCTGTTTATGTAGTAGTAATGAGATATATCACTGATGTATGCCTCATTGTCGTGTTTCTGTTTAGCTGTTTATGTAGTAGTGATGAGATATATCATTGATGTATGCCTCATTGCTGTGTTTCTGTTTGGCTGTTTATGTAGTAGTGATGAGAGTTGATATATCACTGAAGTATGCCTCATTGCTGTGTTTCTGTTTGGCTGTTTATGTAGTAGTGATGAGAGTTGATATATCACTGAAGTATGCCTCATTGCTGTGTTTCTGTTTGGCTGTTTATGTAGTAGTGATGAGATATATCACTGATATAGGCCTCATTGACATCTTGTCTTGATTTTCTATCTAGTTTTCTTGTATCTGCTGTGAAAATATTTCCCAGATATTTGAATTCTGTGACTAATGTGATGTTTGCATTGTTCTCATTTATGTTAATCTGTCATCACTAGTAGCATTGTCCTAGTAAGTCTATTCTGCGCGCGCTCACGTGCATACAAACTATGCGTCAGAGAAAAAAACAACAGCAAAACAATGCTATTCATATTTGTCATTACACCGGACACCGCACACTCAATAAACACTTATATAGACTAGGAATAAGTCAAACAGCTCTCTGCTAGTATCAGCAGGTGGAACAGACACCAGAGCATATCCTGCAAGACTGTCCTCTCCTGGGTGAGCTGAGAAGCAACATGTGGTGGCCACACCCAGTCGACCTGAAAACTAGGCTTTGGAGAAATCTGACAGACCTGAAGCTGACTGTCCAGTTTGTGGTCGCACAGTAAATTAAGCGCATGACCAGAGATCACTGAAGAAGAAATCTGACAGACCTGAAACTGACTGTCCAGTTTGTGGTCGCACAGTAAATTAAGCGCATGACCAGAGATCACTGAAGAAGAAATCTGACAGACCTGAAACTGACTGCCCAGTTTGTGATCGCATAATTGCATGACAGATGCTAGAAATACTGAAAGCGCCGATCGAAATTACCATGAAGAATAGCTGAAGAAGAAATCTGACAGACCTGAAACTGACTGCCCAGTTTGTGGTCGCACAGTAAATTAAGCACATGACCAGAGATCACTGAAGAAGAAATCTGACAGACCTGAAACTGACTGCCCAGTTTGTGGTCGCACAGTAAATTAAGCGCATGACCAGAGATCACTGAAGAAGAATAAAGAAGAATTAACCAATATCTAACCTCTCTCCCCCTCCCCACCTCCTCTAACAAGTACTCGCTCTCTTTCTCCTTCCATGTTATTTTCCAGATAGGTTTTTTTAACTCAAACAACTGTTATTGTTGTAACCAGGTCAGATCAATCACCAGCGCGTGTGTGTAGTAGATGTTTTTCTTAGTATTTCTACCCGCATAGAATAGATTGTCTATACTAGATTGCAAATGAATCATTTAAATTATGCACTGAGAACGCAGGACAATCATGATGAATTATTCAAGAACGTCACGTAAAAACATCACGGAAGAACAGCATGTAAGAATGCCAAGATTAATTTAACCAACAAAAAAACAACAGTAACCCAGGAGAAACAACAATATATTTCATTTGTAATTCAAGATTGACAATGATTATGAGGAAGAATATATGTGCTTTTAAAGTGTTACAGACGAGTCATCTGCACAACATGGACAGAGAAGAGAACAAATAGATTTATACAGAAGGAACTCAAAATTACACCTTGAGGAGAAATGATCAACGAATATCAAAGCAGGCATTGAAGTGGGATGCAAAGGGTTCAAGAAAGAGATCGACCTAAGGAGACCCTGAAACGAACTTTGCTGAGAGAGGCAGGAAATATCGGTCTCAGTTCCATGGAGGAGATTGAGCGAGTTGCCCAGGATAGAGCGGTATGGAGAAATTACTTGCAGGCCCTATGTAACGTATAACGGTACGAGAAATTATTATAACTCAAAATTAGAGAAAACTGGCTAATTCTACAAATAATAATGAGAAAATTGAAGCATAAATAGATATAATGGGCTGAAGAAGACAATTATGGGGGTGTGCATACCGACAAAGTAGAGAATTTTGATTCTGAGTGCGATATATGATCTGTGCATGCTATCTACGACGGCAGGAGACCTGACCTATGAAGTTCTGTAGGACTGTTAGTGTTGTAAAGTTCTGTTCAGGTCACGCTACTAGATGATGATGTTGATGATGATGATGATGATCATCATCATCATACAAATAGTACAAATAATAAATATGAATAGAAAATAAAAACAATGGCTATGTTTCTCCCATGCAAAGGGTTCAAGAAAGAGAGGTCGACCTAAGGAGACCTTGAAACGAACTTTGCTGAGAGAGGCAAGAGGTATCGGTCTCAGTTCCATGGATGAGATTGAGCGAGTTGCCCAGGATAGAGCGTTATGGAGAAGTTACTTGCAGGCCCTATGTAACGTATAACGGTACGAGAGGAGTTATTATTATGTTCCTCCCAAGATAATAATCAAGTGTAGTTGTAAAGAATATATAATAATGAAATGTAGTTGTAAAAAATATATAATAATGAAGTGTAGTTGTAAAAAATATATAATAATGAAGTGTAGTTGTAAAAAATATATAATAATGAAGTGTGATTGTAAAGAATAATGAAGTGCAGTTGGAAAGAATATATAATAATGAAGTGTGGTTGTAAAGAATAATGAAGTGCAGTTGGAAAGAATATATAATAATGAAGTGTAGTTGTAAAGAATAATGAAGTGCAGTTGGAAAGAATATATAATAATGAAGTGTAGTTGTAAAAAATATATAATAATGAAGTGTGGTTGTAAAGAATATATAATAAATAACAAATAATGTAACTGTCACAAAAATCCAGTAGAAATATATCAGCTCAATCAAATATACAAATATGTCTGCATCCAGGTGACTTCTATTGTCGTTGGTCATACACGTGTACCTGACCCGGTCCAGCAGCTGATTTGTTGTACTCGTCTAGCGTTTTATTTCACATTTCCCATTGTTGAATGACGTCATGAAATGATGTGTAAATATCTAACGCTGCTGAGCATCGCACTGGTGTGTCTCCCCTCCCCAATCCATATTCAACACTTTCTTCCTCTCTCAATATATGCTTTTAGAAGTCTGTCAACATTTGATTAGAGGTCACCTGCTGCATGTTCTGTCAACTTTTGATTGCAGGTCAACTCCTGCATATTCTATCAATTTTTGATTGCAGGTCAACTCCTGCATGTTCTGTCAACTTCTGATTGCAGATTAACTCCTGCATGTCCTGTCAACTTTTAAATGCAGGTCAACTCCTGCATGTCCTGTCAACATTTGATAAGAGGTCAACTCCTTCATGTCCTGTCAACTGTTGAGTGCAGGGTAACCCCCTGTCAACTTTTGATTGCAGATCAACTCCTGCATGATCTGTTAACTTTTGATTGCAGGTCAACTCTTGCATGCACTATCAACTTTTGATTGCAGGTCAACTCCTGCATGCTCTGTCAACTTTTAATTGCAGGTCAATTCCTGCATGTATAAAATAGCTTATTCAGGTCAGATAAACATATCAATATCTTGTGATGTAGTCGTCTGCGACGAGTATCCTACCATAAGACAGCAAGAAGAAATGCTGCCCTCAACAAACAACTAACTTATTAGTTAAATTATGGTCTGACATCGGATGCACATCTCCTAAACGTGTAGAAGTCTATGTGTTTAGGGGCCTACCAAACCAATGTGCAACGTATACACGTTCTTGGCAAAGATCAAACATATCACAAAGAGTGATTAAAATTGGTCGTAAAGAACGAACGCAAAGAAGGAGAAAGAAGTTAAACTATCAAATAGTGCATCGATCTATATACATATGTAATACTTTTCTATAGAACTGAATTTGGGTCAGTCGTCATGTTTTTGCGTGACATTTGAACCTCAGCAAATTGTAACTAACTACAGATGTCAAGGTCATTGGTCTAACGTTTACTTTTTTCTAGCAAGGACTACTACCACTACTACGTCAGACTAATATTGTAGTACACAGAGTATCAATGGTACAACGAGTATCACTACTACTACTACTGTGGCTACTCAATCACTACTACTACTACTACTGTTACAACAACTACTAGATACACTAATATTAATTAATATAATGAATATTACAATCACCAGTCAACGGATGCCTATTGACACACATTTCTACTTACTGTCCACACGCGTCAATCTATGGAAACCGTGTCTGAAACTATCTTGCAACGCATGAGTTCACGAATTCGATTTGATGCTTAAAATAAATGTGAAACTGCGCTGTCATAGTTGGTGTGTGTGGCTTCTATCTGAATCTCACGCTTCAAGCTTCCACACTGAATCAATAGCATGCAGCATGAAATATAAGAATACAAGAACTTCGATTAGCAAGGCCAGTTTTATATCCACTGCTATCGCATCTGACCTGGGTCAGACAAATTGTATATTGTGTATCATTTAAAAATAAATAAATGTGAGATGGACATACACTTTAGTGTTGTACGAATGTCGATAAACTTGTAAATTAATTGGTTAAACATCGCCATGTGTGGATAGCAAGCAGTTGCAGTTATTAGGAGTAGCAGTTATTAGTAATATCAGGTAGTAGTAGTAGCAATAGTAGTAGTAGTAGTAGCAATAGTAGTAGTAGTAGCAATAGTAATAGTAACAACAGTAGTAGCAATAGTAGTAGCAGTAGTAACATTAACAGCAATAGTAGTAGTGGTAGTAGTAGTAGTAGCAATAGTAGTAGTAGCAATAGTAGTAGTAGCCAGTTATCAGTTATCAGAGGACTATCATCATAGCACTCCGGACATGTCCATAGGTGCTCCGATCTCCGCCTCAGCAAATCCAGCAGCGTCCATCGGCCCAACACACCAGTCTGATGTTGATTAATCAGTCTCTTTGCATATTTGGTATGCCGTTCTTTACAGGCTGCACCAATCTTGACACCTATCTCTCTCAATCTGGTCAGCGAGTGGGACTCGCAACCCTGAAACTCTTCTGTTCGAAAAGACTCTCGCAGTGCGTTAAGAATGTCATTTCGGTCCAATTGCAGCCCCTCGGATACTGTGGCCATACCAGCCAATCTGTCAGCTCGTTCATTACCCTGACTCCTGCGTGTCCAGGGACAAAAATGAAGGTTATTTCTTTGATCTCAGTCTGTATCAGTACCTCCACCCTGTTTCGTCTCACCATTCCTGTTTCAACTTTACGAATCATACTCATGGAGTCACTGAGTATAAAAACACGCGCGAAGTCATGAGATGACAACCACGTCACCGCCTCTGTAACCGCCCGTACATCCATCGTCAAACTACTTGTGGTTGTCGCGTACGCCCCACTGGCCTCTCCTATTATTTTTCCTCCTGAGCGTGCAGAAAAGGCCCACACACGGCGTTGTTGACGAATGACTGAACCATCGGTGTAGATTACTGCATCTGTTTCATTGACGTGGTCATTCAAGAGAGCATCAACCTCCGCGTTGATTAGTGGTGGATTATTTTATTCAGTTTTTCTTAATGGATGTAATGACTGTAAAAGCAGTCTGAAATTGGGGTGAAACAGCGATCCATTCCTCTCCTGGTTCGATTCCGGAAGGTTCACATATGTTCCCAAGGGTACCTTCTGCCTGACTCAGCCATGATCTGCTTCTCTTGAGTCTACAACCTATCTCCTTACTGAGTTCTTCATGGAGGGGATGGTCTTTGTTTGCGTTGATTTTAAGATAAGATCGAACCCTCCAAGTCTCAATTCTGGAGCAATAGTGGGAGATCAAGAAGGAATCTCAGTGACACGCCTAGTGTATCTTTGGTGCATCCCAGAATGATGCGCATAGCCTCATTCTGAATTCTTTCCAGTCTCACTATCTGCGTAGGACTAATCGTTAAGATAGCACATGCATATTCTATACATGACAGAACGAGGCCTTGGTACATGAGCACAAGAAGGCGTTGCTCAATGTTAGCAGCGGCCATGATTTTCAGAACGGATAGTGCGTTGCGACCCTTCGCAATAACTTGGTCGATGTGGTCCCTAAAGCACAGACTGCGATCAAACTTTATACCCAGATAGCTTATAGACGCTTTTTGAATGATTGTGTGACCGTCTATTTTGACATTTGGTGTTTCAGACTTTACAATTGGTTGTTTAGAGAGAACCATGATAGCACAGCTTTGGTGTGGTTTATCGTTGCACCAGAGACATCGCACCAGGCCATGATGCGGTCACACTCCTCCTGTAGCGTATTAGCAGTTTCCTCCCTGTTTCTTCCCTGTCTGTACACCATGATGTCGTCTGCAAATGACATTGTCCTTCCCCTACCAGATAGTTGCTGTTGTGTAATCATTATGGTGAATACATTGAATAATACTGGAGATAGTGGGGACCCTTGTGGTCGGCCTGGTGAAATTGTTGTTGGCGCAGAGTACCAATTACCACACTTGAGTGTCACTTTTCTCTCGAACAAGGCCTTTGCAATCCATCTAATGAGCAGCGTATCGATGTTGAGTAGAGTGAGCAAGTGTATAAGCTACGTGATTGGAACTTTGTTGT
Source organism: Arion vulgaris (assembly GCA_020796225.1). Taxonomy (NCBI): domain Eukaryota; kingdom Metazoa; phylum Mollusca; class Gastropoda; order Stylommatophora; family Arionidae; genus Arion; species Arion vulgaris. Next base: position 27,327,299 of record CM036770.1, read on the forward strand.
AAGCATCCTCGAGATCAAGTACAACTGCGCATGTCTCCAACCCAGCCTGAAAACCTTCAAAGACGTCATATGCAAAATAGTAGCAATAATAGTAGTAGCAATAGTAGTAGTAGCAATAGCAATAGTAGTAGCAATTGTAGTAGTAGCAATAGTAGTAGCAATAGTAATAGCAATAGTAGTAGCAATTGTAGTAGTAGCAATAGTAGTAGCAATAGTAGTAGCAATTGTAGTAGTAGCAAAAGTAGTAGTAGCAATAGTAGTAGTAGCAATAGCAGTAGTAATAGTAGTAGCAGTAGTAACAGCAATAGTAGTAGTAGCGACATTCGGCAAACTAAGAGGGGAGCGTGGGACAAAAAAAAATTAACATTGCATGCGACGATTCAAATATATCGAGCATGTGTAACTAGCACTTTACTATATGGCTCAGAAACATGGACAGCCTACTTAAAAAAGGGGTTTTAAAGCCGAAGGATTGACTTCATTGCACCGGGCTTTACCCCATATGGCTCGGTCCCTCTCCGCAAAAATAACACGCCACCTGCCGAGAGTATAGCACAAAGCACGAACTCCGTAGCTCCAGCAACAATCCTAGTGGTCTCTGAAAAAAACTGCACTAGTGAACAAAACAGCGCGGTCCGGATTTGAACCCACGACCTTTGACTCACAAGGCAAAGGGCTTAACCACTAAGCCACAGAGACCCCAGGCACGAGAGAAGACTTCTTTCACCTTCAATGTCTCCGCAAGATTATGAACATCAGGTGGTATGACAAGATAACTAACTCTGAAGTATTGCAACGTGCAAACTTGCCTTCTATCATGGGCATGCTCAGCAGTAGACGACTTAGATCGCTAGGGCATGTGCGAAGAATGGACAATGGCCGCATTCCAAAACAAATGTTGTTCTGTGAACTTTCGGAGGAGAAGAGGCACCAAGGCAAACCACTGCTCAGATATAAAGATGTCTGCAAGGCCTCAATGGATAACTTTTCTATCGGTTCCAGCAAATGGGAAAAACTGGCTAATGATGATCGAGATATATGGAAAACAACATTGCGCAAAGGTGCAGAATATTTTGAAGAGAGACTTAAGGATGAGCTGATAGATAAGAGAGAAAAGCGAAAACTCAGAAGTTGTTTATATTTGTGTAAAATATTTGCCAATTGACCGTCTGTAAAGACGAAAAAGGCCTTATAGTAGTAGTAGCAGTGGCGGCTCGTCATTAAGGGCCAGTGGTGCCGGATCCACCAAAAATAACGTATAACGTGTATTTATTATTTTATAAATTAAAATATAGCAACTAAACAAAATTTCTCCGAAACAAAAATGTCTGGCCCCACCTTCAAAAATGATCACGAGCCGCCACTGAGTAGTAGCAATAGTTGTAGTTAACACTAAAATATAAATAAATGCCTTGCTAAGGCTGGAAATGAATATAAGGACGTTATTAGTGAGACAGATTTTGATAACTAGAGAAAGTCGAAGAAAGTTAATGTCATAACATACAGGCCCATCTGTGTATTGGCGATGTATCTACGTGAGAATATAACATAAAGGCACTTCTGTGTATTGGCGATGTATCTACGTGAGAATATAGCATAAAGGCACTTCTGTGTATTGGCGATGTATCTACGTGAGAATATAACATAAAGGCCCATCTGTGTATTGGCGATGTATCTACGTGAGAATATAAATCGGACATTCGATCACACATGAACATTGTAAAAAGGACGATAAGATAACAGAATAGATAAAAGCGTATACGAAAGATTTGTCTGTATAAATTTACCAGTCTTCCCCACGGTGGAAAATATGTTCGATCTTTGCCTTGTTAGCTTTGAGAATATGTTTCTAAGTGTTATATAAGATAAGATGATATCTCTTTCGCGATCACCTCCCAGACCGATGTACCAGATTTCCCCATAAATTCTATTCATGTGGAAATCTGATTCATGCAGTCTTAACATTGGTGTGTTTTACGTCACATTTTCAGCGCTATTTGGAGCTCTGGTGCTTATCCTTCGGCGATGTGTCCGGTTTCAGCCAGCGTTTACTCGGTTCGCTCTCCGTTCTACAGCCATCTAGTGTATTTTACGGTGTGGGGTAGCTAGCCCCACGTCCAACCTCCTCAGTCGCCTCTTACGAAATGCGTGGTAGGTAACAGTGGTTCTATTCTTTACACCCAATTTGGGCCCCAGTAACTACTCGGGCGAGATAAGATGATATGTAACGTTTCTTAGCATTGTGGGGAAGGTCTTCGTACGCCTGGTACTAAATAGGCTACAAAAGCTAGCGAACCAAGTATACCCTGAGTCACAATGTGGATTTAGATCCAACAGATCCAATATCCACATGTTATTCCCTTGAGGAGACAACTGCATGAGAAATATCACGAACAAAGAATGCCACTGTACATTGCTTTCATAGATCTAACAAAAACATTTGACCTGGTGAGTAGAGATAGCTTCTTCAAGCTTTTGGGAAAAAAATCGGCTGCCTTCCTACACTGCTTAAAATCATAACATCATTTCATAACAACATAAAGGGTTCAATGATGTTTGATGGGGCCTCCTCCAGCGCTTTTCATATCAACAGCGGCGTCATAGCAACAGGGGTGTGTACTTGCACCCACACTATTTATTATATTTTTCTCCCTGCTTCTCTCTCATGCTTTCGAATCAGCCGAAGAAGGTGTATTTCTCCACACAAGATCAAATGGAAAATTCAACATGGCGCAACTTAAAGCAAAGACCAAAGAGTCACCATCAGGGAACTTCTGTTTGCCGACGATGCAGCATTAACATCACACACAGAGGAAGGGTTACAACACATCATGGACAGATTTGCTGCAGTATCAAATGAATTCGGTCTGATCATCAACCTGAAGAAAACAAATATCATGTTCCAGGATATTAGTAGAGCCACATCTATTAACATTAGTAGTCATATGCCAGAAGTAGTCAACACGTTTACATACCTTGGCTCTATCATTAGCAGCAACTTCTCCCTCGATGATGAAATTAGTAGTCGCATTGGGAAGGCCTCCACTGCTATGTTTAAATTAGCAAAGCATGTATGGGAAAACAGAGCACTCACACGAAACACCAAGACACAAGTATATAAGACTTGTGTTCTCAGCACTTTGCTGTATGGTAGTGAGACGTGGACACGAACAACTTTATGAGCACACAAATTGATATTTTATGGGCATACAAAGTGCCATGTTATGAGCACACAAAGTGATATTTTAGGGACACAGAATAACATGTTATGAGCACACAAAGTGATATTTTATGGGCATACAAAGTGCCATGTTATGAGCACACAAAGTGATATTTTATGGGCACACAAAATAACATGTTATGAGCACACAAAGTAATATTTTATGGGCATACAAAGTGCCATGTTATGAGCGCACAAAGTGATATTTTATGGGCACACAAAATAACATGTTATGAGCACACAAAGTAATATTTTATGGGTATACAAAGTGCCATGTTATGAGCGCACAAAGTGATATTTTATGGGCACACAAAATAACATGTTATGAGCAGACAAAGTGACATTTTATGGGCATGCAAAGTGCGATGTTATGAGCACACAAATTGATATTATATGGGCACACAAAATAACATGTTATGAGCAGACAAAGTGACATTTTATGGGCATGCAAAGTGCGATGTTATGAGTACACAAATTGATATTATATGGGCATACAAAATAACATGTTATGAGCACACAAAGTGATATTTTATGGGTATACAAAGTGCCATGTTATGAGCACACAAAGTGACAAATTGAGATGTTCTTTCTGAAAAGATTAGGAATGAGAAAAGAATTACTGAATGAAATAAAGAAAAGAAAAGTTTAATATGCTGAATCTGAGTAAGCTGAATCTGAGTAAGCTGAATCTGAGTAAGCTGAATCTGAGTAAGCTGAATCTGAGTAAGCTGAAACTGAGTAAGCTGAATTTGAGTAAGCTGAATCTGAGTAAGCTGAACCTGAGTAAGCTGAATCTGAGTAAGCTGAAACTGAGTAAGCTGAAACTGAGTATGCTGAATCTGAGTAAGCTGAATCTGAGTAAGCTGAATCTGAGTAAACTGAATCTGAGTAAGCTGAATCTGAGTAAGCTGAATCTAAGTAAGCTGAATCTGAGTAAGCTGAATCTAAGTAAGCTGAATCTGAGTAAGCTGAAAAGCCACTGCAAGATTAAACATAATAAATATCAATTCAAATTCCAACAAATTTTCACAGTCCACAAAATGACATTGAGGATCCTCGCTGGTGCTACAGAATATGGGCACCGAGATCTGCTGTGCAGAATGAGATCGAAACACACATGATTATCAGAACGTAATGATGACGATTTTATCAATAAATGAATCAAATCAATCATGCAATAAATATGCACGATGACAAAGATAAATATCTGTTGTCTAGCTATCAGCTGCAGGTGATGAGCACGACATATTGATTGTGTAGACAGCTGTGTTCATTAGAGCAGCATGTACATGGAAATCTCTGAGATGACGAACAACATTAGATACAACTTAAATATGGAAATTAAGATACAGAGATATAAATAGAAGCGACGTTTATGGATGAGGTTAAATAGCAGAAGTAAGATCTTAGGTCAACAGTGACCAGGATTGAAGACTTTTACTTTGCAGCAGAATAATTAGCAGACAAACAACAATATTGAAAAAAGATAATTAAATGCGCAAAAAGGAATGTAAACATTGTGAAAATGAATATGGTTGCTGAACAAAGAAAGTTTTCAATAATGGCGGCTCCATGAGGTATGCTTTAAATACACATAAATTAAGCACAGCACAATACTGATCACTGTTCAAAAATAGCAGGTGGTAAAAATTTTGACTACTAGTGGTATTGATCTCATTTATTGATACACACTGATGGCTGCTGCAGCGGAGGACAGAGCACGAATGGGAATGTCCAATGTGCTAGGACGTCGATCGCATAACATAACACAACATTTAAGGATTAAGGTTGCACATAATCAACCTGATATATCCAGAACATGGATGAGTTCAAATCTGCACTACATGGTTGTCAAGCTCACCTATTTCATTGTGAGAATAATGCACACTTTGTAGACATCTTGCAAAGACAAGTTATAAAAACAAATTTGTGAACCAGGAAAAAAGAAAGATTATTTTACAGCTTTGATAATGAGAATCTGAGGCACAATAGTTGTTTTTTTTCTCCAGTCTACAAATCTCTGAGATTAAAATGTTCATGCAGACTTGTGTCATGTATGTGAACAATTCAGTTCAAGATTACATCACAAGTTTACTCTCTAAATATACTTTGTGTGTGATTCACGTAGAGCTCACAATTTTCTTCACTTCTGAGTTTCACTTGTGTGCTACTTCATAAATGAGAAACTAATTCCAAACCAGTTCAGCAAAGATATGTGGCATAGCTCTATTTTGAATATAATGATTTAATGATTATAATGCTTTAACTAGAGCATAACAGCAGCAGAGTGAGGGTATACATTTATTACTAATAAGGCTGTAGGCTTTAGAGATAAAAAATGCTAGCATGAACTATACGTTATGAGCAGTGTAAGAGAAATTCATATTCTCTATTAGTGGCATTGATCACAGATATTATACAAACTTTCCATTCAATTTGTCACAGATATTATACAAATCTTTCATTCAACTTGTCGCAGATATTATACAAACCTTCCATTCAACTTGTCACAGATATTATACAAGCCTTCCATTCAATTTGTCACATATATTATACAAATCTTTCATACAACTTGTCACAGATATTATACAAATCTTCCATTCAACTTGTCACAGATATTATACAAATCTTCCATACAATTTGTCACAGATATTATACAAAACTTCCATACAACTTGTCACAGATATTATACAAATCTTTCATTCAATTTGTCACAGATATTATACAAATCTTTCATTCAACTTGTCACAGATATTATACAAATCTTCATCAACTTGTCACAGATATTATACAAATCTTCCATACAACTTGTCACAGATATTATACAAATCTTTCATTCAACTTGTCACAGATATTATACAAATCTTCCATTCAACTTGTCACAGATATTATACAAACCTTCCATACAACTTGTCACAGATATTATACAAATCTTTCATTCAACTTGTCACAGATATTATACAAATCTTTCATACAACTTGTCACAGATATTATACAAATCTTCCATTCAACTTGTCACAGATATTATACAAATCTTTCATTCAACTTGTCACAGATATTATACAAATCTTCCATTCAACTTGTCACAGATATTATACAAATCTTCCATACAACTTGTCGCAGATATTATGCAAACTTTCCATACAACTTGTCCGTAAAAGATCTTAAGAATGTTCTGGTCAAATACTATCTTTAACCAAGAACTGCTTGCACAGTGTCAACAAGAGAATATGAGCACAATCATCCAAAAGAGATGCTTGAAATGGATCAAACATGTCATATGCATAAAGACTAACTCTTTCATGAAAACAGAACTGAGATGTATACCAGAGGGTAGATAAAAACATGGAAGATCCAAACGACCTGCAGGAGAACAGTAGAACAAGAACTGAAAGATATTAATCACAGTTGGAATACAATACAGAGGACAGCCAAGAATAGAGATGACTGGTGTTCATTTATTGCTGCCCTAAGTGCCAGGGACATCACAGGTTAGAGGGAAAGAACTTATATAAACTATAAGAACTGTAAGAGAGTTGCATATATTTATTAGCAAAAACAGACTTTATTGCACTCTGGAGATAGCCATGCAAGCAAGCATACACATATTACTGAGCCTGCAGCGTCTGAGCTGGCTCAGACATATCATGAGTGATAGTAGAATCTCAAAGGTCATCTTATACGGCCAACTGGTACTGGGTGCCCACTACTATGCTTCACGGAGATGTGCAAGAGTGATGTAACTTTTTGCTGAACAGATAGAGAAAATTGGGAACAGCTGGCCAGAGACAAGCAGGCATGACAAGATGCAGTGAGTGATTGCACAAAATGAGGAGAAACTCTATCACATATCAAGACAAAAGAGCAATCGGCATAGAAACCATCTTCTACAACAGCTCCAGTCACAGAATTTACCTGCAACAAATGTGGCAAGGGCTGCCACTCTGTCCATGGTATATGATCAACAAATAAACAGTGTACAGGTATTAAGAGCTTCCGAAAAAACAGACAAACACAGGATTCGAACCACTTACCCTCATTTCTTATGACACCCATCACCTAACCTAGCAATATGAGCGCCCTTACGAACACAACCAGCGAGCCATTCTAAAAATGACTCACGGGTGTCTTTCTCAAACGCTTCGTTACAACTAGACACAGAATAATCAGGTAAGGTTCGATCGAACAGCGTTTGCACAAACACATGCTATAAGCTTATTGCGCTTGTATATATTTGAGATAAGACAATATCATGCATACACGCATATAACAAACATGCATACATCATTCAAAGTAGCTTCAAATTTATTATAAGATGAGAACATGGAGTTTTTTTGCAAGAACCCCAGTGCTTCCTCTGTGGTTCTTGCAAAAAACTTCTTGTCCATGGTATACGGAGGACTCTTCTGAAACATTTGTATTCACATATGTTTTTTTACTATCTTGTTAAATGTCCATGTTTCACACCCATACATTGCCACTGGAAATATACATGCTCTAAGTATTCTGATTTTGAACTATGCTAGCTGGAATAATTAATTACCTTTTCATAAGCAAGATTGATTTGTTCATATATTCTAATATGTATGCATGTTACCAATGTACTGTTCTTCAAAATCATTACAACAAATTGTTTCTGTATCTAATCATGCCAAGTTAGGCTTTAATTCAACTCAAGAAACAAGAGAAGGTAAAATAGGCTTGAGAATTTCTGGTTGAGTACACCTAGAACAGGTAAACTACAGAACACATCTTTCAAATAAACTACCAAAAACATAATGCTATTTTGTCCAGATATAATGTTATACATGTTTAATAACCTGCATTTTTCCCTTGGTAATATATGGCCGTGAGACATGGAACATTGACAAAGCAGCGGAGAAGATCATTAATGACTTTGAATGAAAATACTACAGAAGTGTACTTAGAATATCATGGACAGAAAAAGGACAAATGCTTCTGTTCTGCAACAGCTTGATGATAGAGTTGGCTATTAAAGAGCATAACATCAAGGAGAATTAAATATTTCTGACACATCAAACGATATCAGTGCCTAGAGAAGATAATTTTGGAGGAAATGGTGCCTGTAAGAAGAACGAGAGGGAGACCTAAAAGATTATGGGTGCAAGATGTCATTGACGATCTGAGAATGACTGCTGCTGACGCCGGTCAACTTGCACAGAACAGAAAGATTTTCAGGACTGCTGTCATGGTAGCGAAGTTTCGGAAGGGACAAGCTACTTGATGATGATGAATGTTATGCATGCTTTGGTGAGTTAGGAAGGTGCATTTTAGTCAGAAATACAACTGATCACATGTCCAAATGTTGTCTAAGACCAAGTACTTGAGGTCAGCAACTTAGTGAGTAATGGTTCAAATCAGTGAGACACTAAATGCATTTGAGTTGCCATTGTGCAGTGACCAAGACGATAGCGGCAACAGGGCATTAACTTAATGATTAATTAAGAACATCTTGAACCCGACGATGGAGTAGGGCGGAGGACTGACTAGAGATCAAATCTTTCAAACGAGCTACAAAACTACAACTTAAACTTCATCTTTTATCCAAGATCTTTACTCATATACTGCATACGATGTTTATAATGAAACATGTTTCATCATAATGAAATGATAACTCTAGGATACATTTCTCAAAATACAAGCTCTAATTTACTTTTAAGTCCTACATTTATTTAATACATCTGGATTAATTGATAGTGATTGAAGTCAAAGCATTTATCAAACTTTCAAAGTATCACTGATTGAAAAATGCCGGCAGGTAAGTTGCAACTTGCAATAGAATGTCACTATTCAATAGATAGTAAATAAATTGATCGATTTGATATCAGCGGTCAAATAAAAATGATTACAACAGGTCTACGATATTACAGCAACTTCAATTTACACATTGAGTTACAAGTAAAACCATTTCAATGTAATATTGTAATGAAATGAGTAGCAATGTGGTAATATTAATTACAATCTGCAAGAGTAATTACTGGGCATACATACTGCATAACTCCATTGAACTCATTGATAAGATAGAAAACATTCATGAACTGAACAAAGATTATCCTACCTTTGACTTTGGTGACTTTGACGGTTTGGACAGTAGTAACGTACACTAAAGTTGTAAGGACATTGACACCACCTCCCCCTTCTTTGCCCAAACATGACATTTCGTTTCGTTATAGACTTGAAAGTATATGCTATAACCAGTCTCTTGTACGTGTGTACTTATTTCCGTACAAGTTTTACTTGTTCAGTTGTAAATAAAGTCACGTGACAAGATCACATGACTTGTTTTTGTGTGTCGTCTGAAAAGTTTATCAGATCTTGTGGACGTTGGACATTACTTACTGATTTGATTATCATGGTAGTTTGTTAGCAAATAATGAAACAGTGGTGATCGTTTTTGTCATTTTGGATGTGACAGATACATCTGCACAACTTGTCTTCAGATTGTTCAATGTGCAGTAAGTTTGTGTGTAAGTGTTAACTTATTTTTACTTACAATATTTGAATATTATTACTTAACTATTTTAGTATTTATTGACTATTATTATTATGAAGTTTACTTACTAATCCAGAAGTTATCGGCCACTAAACAATTTAGTAATGTCGTAGATGCTATCCCATCCTGTGAATACTAAATAACCTATTAAGTTATATGTGCAACTACTAGTAGCTACAACTAATAAATGTATCTTTTTCTTCTTCTCTTCCACCATTTACTTCTTTATAGAAGTGTTGGGGTGAAACGTAGTCGTAGTGATTTTGTGTGTGCGTGTCTTAAGACCCTTTGTAAGCTGACATTCATGTTCGTAAGGCTGTTCTTGATGCCGTCGCTCCATCTTTGCGTGGTCTTCCTCTTGCTTTGTACTCATTATACTTTTTCTGTGTGGCTCTCTGTGGTAGGCGATACCAGGGCATTCTGGCCAGGTGTCCAAACCATTTAATCTGTTGTTATTTTATGAATTGCATGACTGGTTTCACATCCAGTCTCCTCCTGATTTCTTCATTTCTAATTTTGTCTCTTATTGTCACACCTGCAGCTCTTCTAAGATACCTCATCTCTGTCGTTATGATTTTCCGCTCATTAGCTGCTGTTATTGGCTATGTTTGACACTGGTAACATAGTGTTGGCCAGAAAATCGTTCTTATGAGATTTGCTTTAGTTGTTAGCGGTATAAAGAGTCTTTATGTGACAACAGTGGTGTTACCTGTCCCAGTACTTGGTTAGCTTTTGTGCAACGATTGCTGATTTTGCTATCGATACTTCCATCTGCTGTGAAAATTGCTCCAAGTATTTGGCCTCAATTGTTTGTTTTATGTCTACGTTCTGGAGTTTTATTGTAAGGCTTTCTGGTTGTCTACTTATTGCCATTGTCTCTGTCTTTATTATATTTATTTTCATGTTGTACTCCTCACCCTTGATCCTTCCTTTCGTTCGCTTGAAATATGTCTATATATTCAATGTTGTCTCTGTATGAACTTCACTGTCTTTTGTAGCTCACACAGAGGTCTGTGTAGTTTTCTGTCGAGTGTTGTTTCGTTAGGCCAGTGAGTTTGCCTCAGTATATCATATTCGGGGCAGTCTTGAAGTATGTGCTCTGCAGTCTGGTGTGCCTGTCCACATGTACACATGGCTGAATTGCCAATCTTGAATTTTGTATACATGTGGCTGCAGAGCTAATTGTGTCCTGTTCTAAGGCGCAGAATGACAACTTGTTCCAATCTGCTCATATTATAGTAATCGTCTTGTGTTGGTATTTGTGGCTTTCCTCACCCTTGATGTTAACTAAGCTCAAATGGTTCTGTTGAGATTCTTCGTTTTCTGCAATCGGTACTTGGTTATCTGCAAATAAAAGTTCTGAAATATTATTTTCTTCCTCTGTTCCTGCTTCTCTACTTATGTTGTCCATGTATGTTATAAACAGCAGTGGGGAGAGCACACATCCCTGTCTAACTCCTGAGTTTACTGTGAATGTTTTTGAAGTTCCGGCTTTTGTTCTTATGTAACTTTTATTTAAAATGTATAAACTCTTGTAGACCTTGATGAGATGCTTGCTGATTCCATATTTTCTTAAATAATCTCATAGTTTGTTTCTATCGACTCTGTCGAAGGCCTTTTACTGTGAATATTACATCGGTACAGCTTCTATTTCGTCTGAAACCCATCTGTGCTTCTGAGAGTTGTTCTTCAATTGTTGGCTTTAGTCACTTTTCAATGATCTTAGCATACATTTTTCCTATGTGACTTAGTAGTGAGATTTCCCTATAGTTATTACATTCCTTCTTGCTGCCTTTGTTTTTCCAAATTGGTGTGATTATTGCTGTTTGCCAATCTTCTGGTGTTTCTTGGTTCTCCCATACGATTTGGAAGATTCGTCTAACCCATTTTGCTCCTGCCTCTCCAGCTGCTTTGATGGCTTCTGCAGGTAAATCATCTGTGCCTGCTGCTTTGTGTTTTGGTGCCAACTTTATTACATTTTCTACTTCTGCTAGTAGTATTTCTTGTTCTAATTCCTCTATTTCATCCTCTGTGTTATAGCAGTGTATTCTCCCATAAGTTTTATCACAATTAAGTAGCTCTTCAAAGTAGTTTTCCCATCTTTCTAATATTAATTTTGGCCCTAAGATAGGTTGTCCTTTTTTCGTCATTTAAAATTTCTGTTGGGTTGTATTCTTTATTGTGCTGTTTTATTCCTCTTACTTTCCTGTAATATTCTCTTGTTGCTGTTCTTTCTTCTTCTACCAGCATGTTTCCAAATGTTTCCCATGCTTTTTTCTTTGCTCTTTTTATTGCTTTTTGTCTTTTCCCTCTGATTTGTCTGTAGATTGCATAATTTACATCAGTTCTGCTTTTTAGCCAAATAAATAATAAATGTATTATAACTTCAAAAAGAAAACTTGGATTGTGGTATCTGTGATGCTCCTTTTCGTCTATCACATTCGCACGTGTGTTGCTGGAGCCCGCAACTGAAGCAAAGAATAGTAACACTGCTGAGCCACAAGTACAATATAGATGGAGACTGCAGTAAAACTATGTAGAATGGCGAAACATGTAATAACAAAGTACTGTAGTTTTACAAAACACAAAATACAAAAATCTGTGTATTGTCATTGTTTTTGTATTTTGTAAAACTACAATACTTTGTTATTATGTGTTTCACCTGAGCTACAAGTACAAGGTAAGAGGCGACCGAGGTAGGGAACTATGGAAGCTACCCTAGTAAATAAAAATCGTTGCAGAAATTGGATGTGCTTGCCTACTTGTTGTTGGCACATAACTGGCACAACGTACAATCGCTCTTAGGTTCAGATCATACAGATCACAAAGAGTGGTTTAACAAGTGGTCAATATGGAGCACTAGAAGAAGAAGTATATCACGTTGATAAAGGTTTTGGTATGTCTGAAGCTGATTTGTCACCAGTACTGCATCGAGACATCACGTTTTTTTCCATCTACACATGTAATGTACACCTCTTCCCATTCTCTAGCTTGTCATGATTCTTTAACATTCTCCCAACTTCTCAGCCACACCTGCTTATGTAGCCAGAGTTATGATTTTCTTGACAAGAGTCCAAAAGATCGCAAACTTGTTCTGCAGATACCTATACCCTGACAATATTCTTGTGGTTCACACAGTTAGAGCAACTTTCTGCAGAGCATATTCTATATGAAGAGAGATCACTAATCAGTATGGTTAATGAGAAAGATTATATGGTTATTGTAGGTGACTGTAATGAGAAAGATTATATGGTTATTGTAGGTGACTGTAATGAGGAAGATTATTTGGTTATTGTAGGTGACTGTAATGAGAAAGATTGTAGGTGACTGTAATGAGGAAGATTATTTGGTGACTGTAGGTGACTAATGAGGCAGATTATTTGGTGACTGTAATGAGGAAGATTATTTGGTTATTGTAGGTGACAGTAGGTGACTGTAATGAGGAAGATTATTTGGTTATTGTAGGTGACTGTAATGAGGAAGATTATTTGATTATTGTAGGTGACTGTAATGAGGAAGATTGTTTGGTTATTGTAGGTGACTGTAATGAGGAAAATTATTTGGTTATTGTAGGTGACTGTAATGAGGAAGATTATTTGGTTATTGTAGGTGACTGTAATGAGGAAAATTATTTGGTGACTAGGTGACTGTAATGAGGAAGATTATTTGGTTATTGTAGGTGACAGTAATGAGGAAGATTATTTGGTTATTATACCACACAGTCGGTAGCAAATCAGTGAAAAGTATAACAAACATTGTATAGTGAATATGCTAAGAGACTGAACCACTTGTATACATGTTGTCTGTATTATGATTAGGACATGCTGGAGTGTGGGATAACGAGCGTGCTGACTTTCTTGCAAACAATGTCCTGACTCAAACGGGCAGAAGTAGGGACAGAGCCGATATCATCAATGCGATACGCTCTCAATTATGTGACATGTGCAAGTCTCAGACACTGGAACGAGTTTGAGAATTAGGCGTTAAGTTTGGACATGCCAGACAGTGTCGCCTTCGTGGTAGAGAGAGAAGATATAGTAATCAACTTCTCATGGGTACGGTGAGCAAATGGACTTTGGGATGGCTGCTGCAGCGGAGGACAGAGCATGAATGGGAATGCCCAATGTGCCATGACGTTGATTGCATAACATAACATGATTAGATTGGCATTATAAGGTAGCTGGTACTGAAGTCATCATAATCGCTAAAGTACCCAGTATCTACAAAAAAAAGTGAATCATGGCATATCCTTTACAGGACGTAGCCATCAACCACAGTAAATAGTCGTTGATTTCTAGGCACCACTTATACGTTCAGTAGTTTGCCATTGCTTTCTTAACGGTGAGGCCTATTTTTACTTTTCGTAAAAATTCCACGGAAACGAATTTGCTTCCAAACTTGCCCACAGTGGAGTTTGAACCAGGTACGCTTGGGTTTGTGATCGAGCTTACTACTGCTTGAGCTACAGGTGCTCAACATCACTACAAAAGGTTAAAATTTGATTAGCAGGCTTTGACAGACTTATTACATCACATGACACCAAAATAACTATGCAGTGGATGCCTGGACATTCAAATACACCTGGAAATGACAAAGCAGATAGGCTAGCCAAGAAAGGGTCAACACATGAACAACCAATCACAGCAACAACTCTTCATACAACATAGCAAATCCTAATGACAACAAATAAAGAAATTTGGCTGAACAGATGGGCCATGGGAAACACAGGAAGAGAGGTATATGGCCAGCCCTAACTTTAATGACAACATCAACCACCTTACAAGAAGAGATCAGAGCACCATTTTTAGACTCCAAACCCAACACATAATACTTAATAAGCACTTGAACAGAATTCATCCACAACACACTCCAGAGTGCCAACTGTGCACATCATCATGAAACCGTTCACCACCACCTCTTCAAGTGTCAAGCACTAGAAGACATCAGAAAGACCCTCCTTCCTCCAAGGCCAGATAAATGGAACACATTATACGGAACAAAAGAACAACTTACAAACACATGCAGATACCACTACATAGCATTGGGCCAAAGGACAAAAGCTCAAGTGCCGCTGGATCATTGAAGAAGAAGAAGATTAGCAGGCTATGCCTTTTGTATGCCTGACATCTACCGAAGCATGCTAATTTACAATAAGCACAGCCATTTCTTTCACGATAATTAACCAAATGTATATCAATGCTATTTCTACAGAAAGTATTCTGTGAAAAGAAAGTTGTGATTAACAAGTTAGTCAAGACGATGGATGTAAGTTTCACTACAAATGTTGAAATGTCTTTTAGTACATACACCTTAAATAAGTGCCATCTCCACATCTAAGGCTGTTGTCTGGTCATAGTTGTTCACTACCACAGACAGATGTTTGGTCACCTTTTAAAACGTCTGTCCCACTTGTAGAGTTGTCTTACTTTTTACTGCTTCAGAAATTTCTTCCTTTTTGTATGGTTTTTTGTTACAGTAGTGCCACATATTGCTATAGCAGCTAGTGCCTTCACTAAATTAATGAATATCTGGCAATCTCAAGACCTTAGTATATGCACAAAAGTTAAATTATTTAGGTCATGTGTGATTCCTGTACTGACCTACGATTGTGAAAGTTGGAAATCAACAAAGAAAATTGATAAGAAACTGGACAGCTTTGAGAATAAATGTCTCCGAAAATTATTAAAAGTAAAATTGAGTGATTTCGTTTCTAACAACACAGTGAGAGAAAGAACACACCAACAACCCATTTTAAATATTATAAGGAAACGAAGGTGGAAATATTTAGGTCAGGTTCTTAGATCAGACGAAAAGAGACTAAATCGACAAGTCCTTATGCGGTCACCAGTTGGGAAAGAAAACGTGGAAGACCAAAGACCACTCTTCGAAGAACCATCCAACAAGAAAGTAGACTTTTGGGATGTAAAACCATACAAGATCTCCAACTACTAGCAACGAACCGTATCACATGGAGATCTAAAACCTCTGCCCTATGTGCCGCCTTTGGCACGAAAGGAACAAACTAACTAACTAACTAACTAAGTGCCATATATTTTTTTTAAACAAAATATTTGGTACAGAAATCCACTGTTGTCCACTCATGGGACCAGACATACAGGAATAAAATGACATCCATGTAAGTGAGATTTGATCCCTGCAACCATGTGCCATGCCTGACGGTGATGTCCTCTCTACAAGTAGTGAGATTACATCTCCACCAATCTTGTCTTGGCGTCAGAGACAATGTCATATCATGGTTATTTTTACATTTTCTGGAGGAATGCAAAATCCCATGCTCTTGTAGAAATCACTGACGTCACTTAACCTAGATCAGCGAGGTTTTCCTTTTCCTGCGGTGAAATTGTAGACAAGTACCGATATTTTGACCCAAAAGTTGTGCCCACTATTGTTTATTGTTTTGTTTATATTTCTCATTAAATATACAGTTGTCTAGACAAGACAGAATAATATAATAAAAAGAAAGAAAAATCGCCTACTGGCTATGTATACTGGCAAGTCAGGAAGGGGAACAGGCTCAACGAGAGGAATTATACTGGTTCCAGGTGCCCGAGTGGTTACCGGTGCCCAAATCTGGGGTGTAAAGAATAGAACCACTGTTACCTGCCACGTATGTCGTAAGAGGCGACGAAGGAGGTTTGGTTGAAATCGGATGCACATGTCCTAAACATGTAGAAGTCTATGCGTTTAGGGGCCTACCAAACCAATGTGCAACGTATACATGTTATGACAGTTTTGGTGCAGTGTAACATTTGTTGTTTCTAGGTGTCTAATTATCATTTATCTAACAACAAGTGTTAAATTGTCAATATCTTCTAACAACATGCTGAGATATGATATATTTGTTCTATTGATTGTCCCTGCCTAATTGTGTTTCATATTTATATTCTGTTCAATATCAGCAGCTAGTTACTGAACATAATGTTTGTGTACAATAATTCATCGGTGGAAGTAGTTAGATAATATATTATTAGACCAGCAGCTACAGGGTGTTCAAGTTAAAAGCGGCCAGAGTGACAAATCACAAGTTGCCAGTTACTTATAGCGTGTACCTGAGTAGTTACCGGGGCCCAAATTTAGGGTGTAAAGAATAGAACCACTATTACCTGTCACGCATGTCGTAAGAGGCGACTAAGGAGATTTGGTTGAAATCGGATGCATGTGTCCTAAACTTGTAGAAGTCTATGCCTTTAGGGGCCTACCAAACCAATGTGCAACGTATACACGTTCTTTTCAAAGATCAAACATATCACAAAGAGGGATTAAAATTTGTAGTAAAAACAACGCAAAGAAGAAGAAGACTTATTACGGTGTGTCTATTTACTATTTAAACCGGTTCTGACTAGCTTGTCCTACGTCACATTTGCTCATCGCCCCTTCCTGCACTACAATTACACACCATTACACAACCTTGGCATCAGTAAGACATTAGGTAAATAACAATCAACAATGATAGATAAATGGGGAGTGTGTAAGAATCCTAAGATCAAGGAAATCAGATCTGTCAGTTTGGCAAACAAGAGCTGACCAAGATCTTACTTTATTTACAAGTGGGGGTGCCCGCGTGTTCGTAGCGCGTTGGACTACGGGTGACTAGTCCTCTGAAATTGCGGGTTCATCTCCGCGGACTGGCAGAAATACTACAGGTTCCCTAGATTTACGGTGTTCGTGGCACCGAGCCGAAGGGTTACGATGTCCATGACACCGAGCAAAAGAGCTTTCAGCTCAAGTGCTTCGGGAAAAAAAAAACAAGTGGGGTCCTGGTAGGAGCTGCATTACTGCAGTCTGGATAAGCAAGTAGGAGTCAACAAGAAAAGGTAAATCTGGCCTAAAAAGGACATTTCAAACCAAATGAAACAGGTATCGCAGTTCAACCATGAACACAATAAGAACAATGTTCAACACAATCTTTCTTCCAATATTATGCCAAACCTGGACGCTGACATCAAATGATAGAAGAAAACTAGTTACGACAGAGATGAAGTGTCTACGCAGAATTCTGGGAGTAACAAGAAGAGACTGGTTGAGAAATAAAGATATCAGGAGAAAAATAGTGGGTACAACATCAGTACTGAACTTCATCAAGAAACAACAAATTAAATGGTTCAGCCATATAAGCAGATTACAAATAGACAGTTCACCTCAAAGAGCAATGTTACTCTGATACAGTGTATAGAAAGCTGGTAGCCACAGAAGAATAGTAAACCAACAAAGAACCGGTGTTGTTAGTCGCCACACGCTGAGGAAATACTGAGGGTAGATCGGAGCACTTATGGACTAATTGGTTCGACGTGCAGTGATGATGATCCGATGACTAAACTAAACTAATAGAAAGCAAAAGGCTGGCCTCACAAAAGGTGAACCTCAAAGATAACAGAGGTGACGAAAAACACTCTTATGAAGTGCACACAAAAACACATTCTAGAAATCTCTTCTTATCCTGACGCTTTGAGACAAATCAGGATTATAGAAGTGCACACCAAAAGCCGTTCTAGAAATCTCCCTTATCCTGCGCTTTGAGACAAATCAGGATTATAAAGTGCACACCAAAAGCCGTTCTAGAAATCTCTCCTTATCCTGACGCTTTGAGACAAATCAGGATTATAGAAGTGCACACCAAAAGCCGTTCTAGAAATCTCTCCTTATCCTGACACTTTGAGACAAAACAGGATTATAGAAGTGCACACCAAAAGCGTTCTAGAAATCTCTCCTTATCCTGATGCTTTGAGACAAAACAGGATTAGAGAAATGCACACCAAAAGCGTTCTAGAAATCTCTCCTTATCCTGATGCTTTGAGACAAAACAGGATTATAGAAGTGCACACCAAACGCCGTTCTAGAAATCTCTCCTTATCCTGATGCTTTGAGACAAAACAGGATTATAGAAGTGCACACCAAAGCTGTTCTAGAAATCTCTCCTTATCCTGACACTTTGAGACAAAACAGGATTAGAGAAATGCACACCAAAAGCCGTTCTAGAAATCTCTCCTTATCCTGATGCTTTGAGACAAAACAGGATTAGAGAAATGCACACCAAAAGCCGTTCTAGAAATCTCTCCTTATCCTGACACTTTGAGACAAAACAGGATTATAGAAGGGGACACCAAAAGCGTTCTAGAAATCTCTCCTTATCCTGATGCTTTGAGACAAAACAGGATTATAGAAGTGCACACCAAACGCCGTTCTAGAAATCTCTCCTTATCCTGACGCTTTGAGACAAAACATGATTGAGAAGTGACACCAAACACCGTTCTAGAAATCTCTCCTTATCCTGACGCTTTGAGACAAAACAGGATTATAGAAGTGCACACCAAACGCCGTTCTAGAAATCTCTCCTTATCCTGACGCTTTGAGACAAAACAGGATTCGAGAAAAAAGGAGAAAGAAAGAGCTCTTCTTCTTACTTACAACCTTGGAACCAGTCTTCTTCTTCTTTACGTTGTTCTTTCTGACCAATTTTAATCACTCTTTGTGATATGTTTGATCTTTGACAAGAACGTGTATACGTTGCACATTGGTTTGGTAGGCCCCTAAATGCATAGACTTCTACATGTTTAGGACATGTGCATCTGATTTCAGCCAAACCTCCTTAGTCGCCTCTTACGACATACGTGGCAGGTAACAGAGGTTCTATTCTTTACACCCCAAATTTGGGAACAGGTAACCACTCGGGCGCTTGGAACCAGTATAATTCCTCTCGTTGAGCCTGTTCCCCTTCCTGACTTTCCAGTAGACATACACATATGTGTTAGATTTTATTTTGTGCAATATTAATGTGTTTGTTTAATAACAAATATTCTCTTTTTTTATGTATTGTTTGTGCTTCAGATGGACAGCACATCATCTTCGACGTTAGTACCGTCCTGCATAATATTCTCTTTGAAGGATGGAATACTAATTCATGGAAAGGTCTCAATATTTATGTTTTGTCTCTTGCATGTTTTGTCGCTTGCATATTTTAGTTTTCGTCTCCTATGTTTTGTCTCCTATGTTTTGTCTCTTGCATGTTTTATGTTTTGTCTCCTATGTATTGTCTCTTGCATGTTTTATGTTTTGTCTCCTATGTATTGTCTCTTGCATGTTTTATGTTTTGTCTCCTATGTTTTGTCTCTTGCATTTTTTATGTTTTGTCTGCTATGTTTTGTCTCCTATATTTTGTCTCTTGCATGTTTTGTCTCTTGCATGTTTTAGTTTTTGTCTCCTACGTTTTGTCTGCTATGTTCACACACACACATACACACAATTGTTCATCTATATGTATTACGTTCACAGACACACACACACAATTGTTCGTCATTTGACTGTACCCATTTGTGTGTACCCATACGATTATCATATCAGACTCGATGAATATGCTGCAGATAATGGAATTTGGAAGTGTGCGTGTGGAATGGGTGGACATCATTCGGAGATCACATCTCAAGAAAATTACTTGGCTGTACACATCTGGAGTGCGGGGTAATGAGCATGCTGACTCTTGCAAACAATGCCCCAAGCGGGCAGAAGTATGGACAGAGCCGATATCATCAATGCAGTACGCTCTCAATTATGTGACATGGGCAAGTTTCAGACACTGGAGTGAGTTCGAGAATTAGGCGTTAAGTTTGAACATGCCAGATAGTGTCGTCTTCGTGGTAGAGAGAGAGATATAGTAATCAACTTCTCATGGGTACTGTGAGCAAATGGACTTTGCGATGGCTGCTGCAGCGGAGGTTATTGGTTACTAAACTGACGTCATTGCACTCCGGCCAGACCCATAGGTGCTCAGTCTCCCCAACAGATATCAAAGAGTATGCATACTTATGGTTCCCGTGGCTCACTGATTAAACACACCTCTCACTCTGCCTCTCAGACATCCAGTTCGACTTGTACAATGGGTAACTCCAAACTGCCTAAATCGCTTGATCGATTCAACATCGATTTTAGTGTCCTCATCCAACAGACAGTCGCGAAGAGACCAACGAATATCCCCCTTATCCATCTTCAACTCCCCAACAATCAATGCTGTTGATACAAGCCTGTCCGCTCTCTCATTACCGCAAACACCCGCATGCCCCGGACGGTATATCCACGTAAGCCTCTGGGGGTTAGAAACTTCTACAGACGATATCCACTCATACCGAAACATGCCCTTCTGGATCTTGTGAAGCATCGACTGAGAGTCAGATACAACAGCAGCCCCAGTAAATGAAGTGCCAGAGATCCAGTGGAGGGCAGCAGTACGCCTCAACCTTAACGGCGGAGGACAGAGCATGAATGGAAATGCCCAATGTACCATGACGTCGATCGCATAACATAACATTTGACTGTTTTCAGAGAAGTAAATGTACAGAATATTGTATCGGTCTATCATCTAAAGATTGAGTTGTTCTTCTTATGGTGATATTGTATCGTTCTATCAACTCACGATTCCTGTATACTTCTTATGGTGATGTTGTATCGTTCTATCAACTCATGATTCCTGTATAATTCTTATGGTGTTGATGTTGGTCTTGTATTTGTTTTCACTAGATATGGTCATAGCCTCAGTGATTATCTGTACAATGACCGTCATCTACGAGGGTCTCAAGACTATCAAGTCATATCTGATTGTAAGAAGAAAACATCATTTGTTGACAAATGGAGATGAGGATGATAATGGGATACATGCAACTGAAGGCACTTCTTCACAAGAAAATTTGATTTCTTCCCTCAGAATACCAGTTGGAGTTGAACATGTGCAAATAAAAAGTTAGTTCCGAATTTTGTACTTATAGCTTGCCATGTATTTATTTCCATCTCTAACCAGGAACTGTTTGCATATTGCTGTTTTCATCTCTAACCAGGAACTGTTTGCATATTGTTGTTTTCATCTCTAACCAGGAACTGTTTGTATATTGCTGTTTTCATCTCTAACCAGGAACTGTTTGCATATTGCTGTTTTCATCTCTAACCAGGAACTGTTTGTATATTGTTGTTTTCATCTCTAACCAGGAACTGTTTGTATATTGCTGTTTTCATCTCTAACCAGGAACTGTTTGCATATTGCTGTTTTCATCTCTAACCAGGAACTGTTTGCATATTGTTGTTTTCATCTCTAACCAGGAACTGTTTGCATATTGCTGTTTTCATCTCTAACCAGGAACTGTTTGTATATGGTTGTTTTCATCTCTAACCAGAAACTGTTTGCATATTGCTGTTTTCATCTCTAACCAGGAACTGTTTGCATATGATTGTTTTCATCTCTAACCAGGAACTGTTTGCATATTGCTGTTTTCATCTCTAACCAGGAACTGTTTGCATATTGCTGTTTTCATCTCTAACCAGGAACTGTTTGCATATTGCTGTTTTCATCTCAAACCAGGAACTGTTTGTATATTGCTGTTTTCATCTCTAACCAGGAACTGTTTGCATATTGCTGTTTTCATCTCTAACCAGGAACTGTTTGCATATTGTTGTTTTCATCTCTAACCAGGAACTGTTTGCATATTGTTGTTTTCACCTCTAACCAGGAACTGTTTGCATATTGTTGTTTTCATCTCAAACCAGGAACTGTTTGCATATTGTTGTTTTCATCTCTAACCAGGAACTGTTTGCATATTGTTGTTTTCATCTCTAACCAGGAACTGTTTGCATATTGTTGTTTTCATCTCTAACCAGGAACTGTTTGCATATTGTTGTTTTCACCTCTAACCAGGAACTGTTTGCATATTGTTGTTTTCATCTCTAACCAGGAACTGTTTGCATATTGTTTTCATCTCTAACCAGAACTGTTTGAATATTGTGTTTTCATCTCTAACCAGGAACTGTTTGCATATGATTGTTTTCATCTCTAACCAGGAACTGTTTGCATATTGCTGTTTTCATCTCTAACCAGGAACTGTTTGCATATGATTGTTTTCATCTCTAACCAGGAACTGTTTGCATATTGTTGTTTTCATCTCTAACCAGGAACTGTTTGCATATTGCTGTTTTCATCTCTAACCAGGAACTGTTTGCATATTGCTGTTTTCATCTCAAACCAGGAACTGTTTGTATATTGCTGTTTTCATCTCTAACCAGGAACTGTTTGCATATTGCTGTTTTCATCTCTAACCAGGAACTGTTTGTATATTGATTGATTTTCATCTCCTAACCAGGAACTGTTTGCATATTGTTGTTTTCATCTCTAACCAGGAACTGTTTGCATATTGTTGTTTTCATCTCTAACCAGGAACTGTTTGCATATTGTTGTTTTCACCTCTAACCAGGAACTGTTTGCATATTGTTGTTTTCATCTCCAACCAGGAACTGTTTGCATATTGTTGTTTTCATCTCTAACCAGGAACTGTTTGCATATTGTTGTTTTCACCTCTAACCAGGAACTGTTTGCATATTGTTGTTTTCATCTCTAACCAGGAACTGTTTGCATATTGTTGTTTTCACCTCTAACCAGGAACTGTTTGCATATTGCTGTTTTCATCTCTAACCAGGAACTGTTTGTATATGGTTGTTTTCATCTCTAACCAGAAACTGTTTGCATATTGCTGTTTTCATCTCTAACCAGGAACTGTTTGCATATGATTGTTTTCATCTCTAACCAGGAACTGTTTGCATATTGCTGTTTTCATCTCCAACCAGGAACTGTTTGTATATTGCTGTTTTCATCTCTAACCAGGAACTGTTTGCATATTGTTGTTTTCATCTCTAACCAGGAACTGTTTGCATATTGTTGTTTTCATCTCTAACCAGGAACTGTTTGCATATTGTTGTTTTCACCTCTAACCAGGAACTGTTTGCATATTGTTGTTTTCACCTCTAACCAGGAACTGTTTGCATATTGTTGTTTTCACCTCTAACCAGGAACTGTTTGCATATTGCTGTTTTCATCTCTAACCAGGAACTGTTTGCATATGATTGTTTTCATCTCTAACCAGGAACTGTTTGCATATTGCTGTTTTCATCTCCAACCAGGAACTGTTTGTATATTGCTGTTTTCATCTCTAACCAGGAACTGTTTGCATATTGTTGTTTTCATCTCTAACCAGGAACTGTTTGCATATTGTTGTTTTCATCTCTAACCAGGAACTGTTTGCATATTGTTGTTTTCACCTCTAACCAGGAACTGTTTGCATTTTGTGTTTTCACCTCTAACCAGGAACTGTTTGCATATTGTTGTTTTCACCTCTAACCAGGAACTGTTTGCATATTGCTGTTTTCATCTCTAACCAGGAACTGTTTGCATATTGTTGTTTTCATCTCTAACCAGGAACTGTTTGCATATTGTTGTTTTCATCTCTAACCAGGAACTGTTTGTATATTGCTGTTTTCATCTCTAACCAGGAACTGTTTGCATATTGCTGTTTTCATCTCTAACCAGGAACTGTTTGCATATTGCTGTTTTCATCTCTAACCAGGAACTGTTTGCATATTGTTGTTTTCATCTCTAACCAGGAACTGTTTGCATATTGTTTTCATCTCTAACCAGGAACTGTTTGCATATTGTTGTTTTCATCTCTAACCAGGAACTGTTTGCATATTGCTGTTTTCACCTCTAACCGGGAACTGTTTGCATATTGTTGTTTTCATCTCCAACCAGCAACTGTTTGCATATTGTTGTTTTCATCTCTAACCAGGAACTGTTTGCATATTGCTGTTTTCATCTCCAACCAGGAACTGTTTGCATATTGTTGTTTTCATCTCTAACCAGGAACTGTTTGCATATTGCTGTTTTCATCTCTAACCAGGAACTGTTTGCATATTGCTGTTTTCATCTCCAACCAGGAACTGTTTGCATATTGTTGTTTTCATCTCTAACCAGGAACTGTTTGCATATTGCTGTTTTCATCTCTAACCAGGAACTGTTTGCATATTGCTGTTTTCATCTCTAACCAGGAACTGTTTGTATGTTGTCAATAAGAGAATATGAGTACCATTATTCAAAAGAGATACTAAAGGTGGATTGGACATGTGATACACATCAAGACTAACTCTGTCATTGCAACTGCACTGAGATGGACACCAGAGGGTAAACGAAAATGTGGAAGACCGAAAATGACATGAGGACAACAGTAGAACAAGAACTGAAAGAAATGAATCACAGCCGTAACACTGTACAGAGGAAGGCAAAGAATAGAGAAGAATGGTGTGTATTTGTTGTTATCACAGGCTTGAGGGGTGAGAAATCATGTTGATTCTTGCTTGGTTAGCCTAAATAATTATACTAGGATCCACCACATAAAAGTAAAGCAAGTCTTAGCCAGTATGCTTCCTAGCTTAGACACACCAGTATGTTTCCTAGCTTAGACACACCAGTATGTTTCCTAGCTTAGACACACCAGTATGGTTCCTAGCTTAGACACACCAGTATACTTCCTAGCTTAGACACACCAGTATACTTCCTAGCTTAGACACACCAGTACGCTTCCTAGCTTAGACACACCAGTACGCTTCCTAGCTTAGACACACCAGTATGTTTCCTAGCTTAGACACACCAGTATGTTTCCTAGCTTGGATGGACACACCAGTATGTTTCCTGTCTTGGACACACCAGTATGGTTCCTAGCTTAGACACACCAGTATGGTTCCTAGCTTAGACACACCAGTATGTTTCCTAGCTTGGACACACCAGTATGTTTCCTAGCTTAGACACACCAGTATGGTTCCTAGCTTAGACACACCAGTATGGTTCCTAGCTTAGACACACCAGTACGCTTCCTAGCTTAGACACACCAGTATGTTTCCTGTCTTGGACACACCAGTATGTTTCCTAGCTTAGACACACCAGTATACTTCCTAGCTTAGACACACCAGTATGGTTCCTAGCTTAGACACACCAGTACGCTTCCTAGCTTAGACACACCAGTATGTTTCCTAGCTTGAACACACCGGCAGGTATGTTTCCCAGCTTGAACACACCAGTATGATTCCTGTCTTGGACACACCAGTATGTTTCCTAGCTTGAACACACCAGTATGTTTCCTAGCTTGAACACACCAGTATGATTCCTGTCTTGGACACACCAGTATGTTTCCTAGCTTAGACACACCAGTATGTTTCCTAGCTTGAACACACCAGTATGTTTCCTAGCTTGAACACACCAGTATGTTTCTAGCTTGACACACCAGTATGATTCCTGTCTTGGACACACCAGTATGTTTCCTAGCTAAGCAGCACCAGTATGTTTCTAGCTTGACACACCAGTATGATTCCTGTCTTGGACACACCAGTATGTTTCCTGTCTTAGACACACCAGTATGTTTCCTGTCTTAGACACACCAGTATGTTTCCTGTCTTAGACACACCAGTATGTTTCCTGTCTTAGACACACCAGTATGTTTCCTGTCTTAGACACACCAGTATGTTTCCTGTCTTGGACACACCAGTATGTTTCCTGTCTTGGACACACCAGTATGTTTCCTAGCTTGGATGGACACACCATTATATTTCCTGTCTTGGACACACCAGTATGTTTCCTAGCTTGGATGGACACACCATTATATTTCCTGTCTTGGACACACCAGTATGATTCCTAGCTTGAACACACCAGTATGTTTCCTAGCTTGAACACACCAGTATGTTTACTAGCTTAGACACACCAGTATGTTTCCTAGCTTGAACACACCAGTATGTTTCCTAGCTTGAACACACCAGTATGTTTACTAGCTTGAACACACCAGTATGTTTCCCGTCTTGGATACACCATTATATTTCCTGTCTTGGACACAACCATTTCTCTGCTTCCAATGGGGTTGCAGTATAGAAATTCTAATGACAGGAAGTAGTCTGTTGGTAACTTAGAAAATTTTAATTGTTTCTGACAAAAAAATTTGTTTTAAAACATAAATGGAGGGCACTGCATGTATTTTATTTCTAAAAATCCACAATTGATATATGTTTTTTATTGTATTCCTCAGGATAATCCTCTTCTTGTTAGAATCATTGCTGCACATGTTTAACTTTCTCTTTGGGTACATACTGATGTTACTGATAATGACATACAGTGTTTGGTTTCTTCTAGCTGTTGTTGTAGGTAAGTGTATTGATAGTTTACAATTATAATTGTTCTATGATATACAATGTTTGGTTTCTTCTAGCTGTTGTTGTAGGTAAGTTCACCGAATCATTGATTTAATCCACTTTCATCAAATC
This sequence comes from Arion vulgaris, assembly GCA_020796225.1. Classification (NCBI taxonomy): domain Eukaryota; kingdom Metazoa; phylum Mollusca; class Gastropoda; order Stylommatophora; family Arionidae; genus Arion; species Arion vulgaris. The sequence continues at coordinate 27,354,160 of CM036770.1, forward strand.
AGCTTCGCCTATTTCCCAGTTCGGACTAAATTCCTCGTTCTCAATTATATATTTATATAGACACGACTTTTACAGCAAATACTGACGTTACTTTACTAAATCACATTTTGCCATGATATGATATGACATGATATTAGGTAATTAAACATTTCTAATCTCTAGTATCTGATGGGGAACTAACTCTTGCTATCTGGTATCTGATGGGGAACTAACTCTTGTTGTCTGGTATTTGATGGGGAACTAACTCTTGTTGTCTGGTATCTGATGGGAAACTAACTCTTGTTGTCTGGTATTTGATGGGGAACTAACTCTTGATGTCTGGTATTTTATGGGGAACTAACTCTTGTTGTCTGGTATTTGATGGGGAACTAACTCTTGCTGTCTGGTATTTGATGGGGAACTAACTCTTGCTATCTGGTATTTGATGGGGAACTAACTCTTGCTATCTGGTATTTGAGGGGGAACTAACTCTTGCTATCTGGTATTTGAGGGGAAACTAACTCTTGCTATCTAGTATTTGAGGGGAACTAACTCTTGCTATCTGCAATCTTATTTACTAAATGATCATGTTGCTTGTATATTTCTTCTACATTTATCCCCACAGGTTCGGGTGTTGGCTTCCTTATCTCTCATCCACTGAATCAACATTTCACATTCAAGTTTGTAGCATTCAAGACACAGAATACAGGTAGCTGCCATGGAGGTACGACTGTACATCATGTTGGGTCTTATACCATCAGTGCAGGAATCAACCGTCCTTGATTAGCATGCACTCACTTTGTATGTGTGCACTATAGATACACCAACTAACACATTACTCCTTCAAAAACTTTAAACTCTTAGTGGACCAGGGCAAGAGCCATGTTTTTACAAGCCATTTGTTTTTAGAATAAAAATGCTCTTTAGTGTGGCTCCTGATAAAAAAAAAATTATCTAACTCAAAGTCACAAAGTGTGGTGTTTGGTCCACAAATATTTAACTGTCTGTAGGAAGGAAATGAAACAAAGCAACCTACCCATATATAATATATATATAATATATATCAATTAATCAATATATATATATATATATATATATATATATATATATATATATATATATATATATATATATATATATATATATATATATATATATGTGGTGAGTTTTCACAAAGATGAAACAATTAGCTAGGACTTAGGTTTTCTAAATTTCAAATCTATATTTCAGAGACTATGTAGCTGCTATCCTAATATAACAAACCTGAAAAAGTTGCTCAATTTGTATAAATATGTTTGAACTTGTTTTTTAATAATTTTCCAAACTTTATTCATTTCCTTGCCCAATTAGAACAAAAGCTGTGTCATCTCAAACTTTATCCATTTACAAGAGCCCAACTAGAACAATAGTTGTGTCATCTCAAACTTTATCCATTTACTAGAACCCAACTAGAACAATAGTTGTGTCATCTCATACTTTATCCATTTACTAGAGCCCAACTAGAAAAATAGTTATGTCATCTCAAACTTTATCCATTTCCTAGCCCAACTAGAAAAATAGTTGTGTCATCTCAAACTTTATCCATTTACTAGAGCCCAACTAGAACAATAGTTGTGTCATCTCAAACTTTATCCATTTACAAGAGCCCAACTAGAACAAAAGTTGTGTCATCTCAAACTTTATCCATTTACTAGAGCCCAACTAGAACAATAGTTGTGTCGTCTCAAACTTTATCCATTTACTAGAGCCCAACTAGAACAATAGTTGTGTCATCTCAAACTTTATCCATTTACTAGAGCCCAACTAGAACAATAGTTGTGTCATCTCAAACTTTATCCATTTACTAGAGCCCAACTAGAACAATAGTTGTGTCATCTCAAACTTTATCCATTTACTAGAGCCCAACTAGAACAATAGTTGTGTCATCTCAAACTTTATCCATTTACTAGAGCCCAACTAGAACAATAGTTGTGTCATCTCAAACTTTATCCATTTACTAGAGCCCAACTAGAACAATAGTTGTGTCGTCTCAAACTTTATCCATTTACTAGAGCCCAACTAGAACAATAGTTGTGTCGTCGTCTCAAACTTTATCCATTTCCTAGAGCCCAACTAGAACAAAAGTTGTGTCGTCGTCTCAAACTTTATCCATTTCCTAGCCCAACTAGAACAAAAGTTGTGTCGTCTAATCATGTGACTTGAATCTATATATTTCAAATATAGGATAACATTTTTTTTTTATTTTACTATTCAGGAATAGCAGTCAATTTTGTTTATATATTTATTAACAATCAGTACAGTGGGTAGTTCATTTAGACTGGTTAGTCTAAGTACTAGTACATTGGGTAGTTCATTCAGACTGGCTAGTCTAAGTACTAGTACATTGGGTAGTTCATTGAGACTAATTAGTCTAAGTACCAGTACATTGGGTAGTTCATTCAGACTGGTTAGTCTAAGTACCAGTATTATAATGTAGATATTTTTATCTACAATAAGTGACCAGTATTGTAAGTTCAACATGCTTCCAAGTTGCACAATTATATCAAAGTTGGCATACAATGTACATGATTTTGTCTCTTAGTTACATATAGTGGTTTTTATTATTATAACAGAGAAGTTAGTTGAATTGAAATTATTCAACAACATATAGTGGGTTTTTATTCTTATAACAGAAGTTAGTTGAATTGAAATTATTCAACAACATCTAGTGGGTTTTTATTATTATAACAGAAGTTAGTTGAATTGAAATTATTCAACAACATATAGTGGGTTTTTATTTTTATAGTTCAGCAAGTTTTCTTAGATGGAGGTCAATTCTGAATCATCACCAAAGTTACTATATAAATGCTCTCCAACCAAAGTTACTATATAAATGCTCTCCAACCAAAGTTACTATATAAATGCTATGATCAACAAATAAACAAGGAACAGATATTAAGAGCTTCAGAAAAACAAATAGACAAACACGGGACTCGAACCACTTACCCTAGTCCTTACGACACCAATCGCCTAGCCTAGCAATACGAGCGCTTTACGGACACAAAGAGGCTCTGTGTGCTCATCTTATATAAATGCTATTAACTCTTAACCATTGGCAGCTTTTTAAGGTTTTTTCAATATTTTTGATGCCCTGTTCTATATTTAGCAACTATAAACATTCTTTGGTTTGAAAATAGGCATATTATATATGGTTGGAAAGCTAATTGAATAGGCTATCAGGATATGTGGTTTTAACATAAGTGTGATGTAATTTATGATATCCGTGACCTACTTATGAAAAGGCTAAAAATAGATTATTCTACAAATGACAAATTATTTTACAGTCACAAAGAAGGAAAAAAAAAAGTATGATGAATATAATGGAATCTATAAAGAACTAATACTTATGGTAACATACATAAACATTAAATAGGTATATAATTTCTAAACATTGCAAGTAAAAGATATTATTGAACAAAAATATGATTATGCAATAATATTTGATAGACAAAATAATCAGGTAAAAAGTTATCGGGCATCTTGCAAACAGAGTCAAAGTGACACAGGCATAGAATGTTTATCTGACCCAAGCATAGATATTTCAAGAATCACTGGTGTCTTCATCAGGACAGTAATCTGAGTTATTAGAATCCATTTTATCACATATTTGGAGATTTTTGGCCGGAGCAAGTTGGGTGTTTCTACAAAATGGCAAGTGGGAAATGAGGTGTGCTCCAGTCAACGAGATTACGCATCTAAAAAATATATAATTATTTTTTAATTATTTTTATTAGATTATCATATGTTCTGCATTAGATAACATAAATTTTACCAACTTAAGTGCAAAATGGATACAAAATTATGGCCACTAATGGCAAGTGGGAAATGAGGTGTGCTCCAGTCAACGAGATTACGCATCTAAAAAATATATAATTATTTTTAAATAATTTTTATTAGATTATCATATGTTCTGCATTAGATAACATAAATTTTACCAACTTAAGTGCAAAATGGATACAAAATTATGGCCACTTAAATAGGCATGTTGCATCTATCATAAATGATCTAAATCACATTATCCCAATGTTTAAGGGTTAAGGCATCTGTGTAATCATGTTGTCACAAATTGAGCACTTATGTAATCATCCTGAACTGTTTAGCTTATTCTTGCCATATTTTCGTATTATCCTGATTAAACCACCTAAAATGGTTTGCAATTTTTATTTTTTATCACTGACTTGCCATATACACTGATAGTTATCTGTGACTTGCCATATACACTGATAGTTATCTGTGGCTTGCCTTATACACTGATAGTTATCTGTGGCTTGCCATATACACTGATAGTTATCTGTGATTTGCCTTATACACTGATAGTTATCTGTGACTTGCCATATACACTGATAGTTATCTGTGGCTTGCCATATACACTGATAGTTATCTGTGACTTGCCATATACACTGATAGTTATCTGTGGCTTGCCATATACACTGATAGTTATCTGTAGCTTCCATATACACTGATAGTTATCTGTGCTTGCAATATACACTGATAGTTATCTGTGGCTTGCCATATACACTGATAGTTATCTGTGGCTTGCTATATACACTGATAGTTATCTGTGGTTTGCCATATACACTGATAGTTATCTGTGACTTGCCATATACACTGATAGTTATCTGTGGCTTGCCTTATACACTGATAGTTATCTGTGGCTTGCCATATACACTGATAGTTATCTGTGACTTGCCATATACACTGATAGTTATCTGTGGCTTGCTATATACACTGATAGTTATCTGTGGTTTGCCATATACACTGATAGTTATCTGTGGCTTGCCATATACACTGATAGTTATCTGTGACTTGCCATATACACTGATAGTTATCTGTGGCTTGCCTTATACACTGATAGTTATCTGTGGCTTGCCATATACACTGATAGTTATCTGTGGCTTGCCATATACACTGATAGTTATCTGTGGCTTGCTATATACACTGATAGTTATCTGTGGTTTGCCATATACACTGATAGTTATCTGTGGCTTGCTATATACACTGATAGTTATCTGTGGCTTGCCTTATACACTGATAGTTATCTGTGGCTTGCCATATACACTGATAGTTATCTGTGGCTTGCCATATACACTGATAGTTATTGACCAAAAGTTTGTGTTATGAACTCATATTCATTATGATATAATTGTTTCTTTAAATTGGCTTATTCATGTTAGAAAAGCAATAATAATGAAATTGACAATTACTTACATGGATTCAATACTATTCATTTTTATTTGTTGAGTGCATGTTTTCATTATTTTTTTTGGGTGCCGGGTGGGTCAATAAATGCATGCTTTTCTTATTGTTTATAGAAACTTAGCTTTTACATTTTCCAAATATGACATTACATGCCTGTTTTGTTTTTGTTAGTTTGTCAATGAAAATCGTGGCATATCCTTTACAGGACGTAGCCATCAACCATAGTAAGCAAGTCGTTGATTTTCTAGGCACCACTTATACATTCAGTAGTTTGCCATTGCTTTCTGAATGGTGAGGTCTATTTTACCTTTTTTAAAAATCCCACAGAGATGAATTTGCTTCCAAACTTGCCCACCATTGGGTTTGAGCCAGGTATGCTTTGGTTTTTTACACATTTGGTTTTGACATTACAAATTCAAAATGTGGTTGTTGAGTAACTTCAGTATCTAACTGTATTAGACATCATCATCATGTTATCATATGTGGTCTTTGAGTAGTTTCTGTAATTTCTACCTGCCAATATCTAATGAACTTATTATTGGTTATTTCAAATGCAGCATGTTCTAGCACTATCATTACAACAAAATTAAGTGTGTACTTAACAAATGATCTGTGTGTACCCGACACATGATCTGTGTGTCATTCTTATGTTTTCAGTTTTTTTTAATAGAAGTCAAACATTCGTGCAAGTAGATATTTCATTTTGTTAATTATAGATTAAACTTGACACAATTCATCATCATCATCATTGGCCTATTTGTATCAGGAGACAGTAGGTTTTTTCATCACATAGTTTGTACTGGAATGAATCACAATGTCTTGTGAGGTTGTAATGTTCTATTCTGGAGTGGCAATCTTTGCCACAGTTGCTGCAGATGAAACTGGATACTGGAGCTGATACATAGGATGTTCTCTCTCCCTCCTGGACTCTTTTTTGCCTCAATATGTGATTATGTTTTTCTTTTCTCTTTGAATTGCCCCCACTGCTGCTTGCCTGTCTTTGGCCAACCGCTCCCAATTTTCTTTGTCTATGCCACATGAGGTTAGATTACGCTTGCGGGTGTCAATGAAGCATAATAATGAGTGCCCATGCTGTCTAACCTGTTGCGAGTTGACCATAAAGAATATCCTTTGAGATTCTAACATAGCCCATACAGCACATGTGTCCCAGCCATCTCAGATGCCGCAGACTGTATTGACTGGATGATGACAGCAACAGTAACTACCACCAGAAATAGAATTCAATGGACTCTGACAGAGCAACTGGAAGATCTGAACTTCATTGACGATATATATCAAATGTCACAACAACTAGGGCTAAACATTAATTCTGGGAAAGACAAAGTTGATGAGAATTAACAAAACAAACGACAATCTGATCTCCCTGGGTGAAACCACTCTTCAAGAGGTAGACTCATATACATACTTAGACAGCAATGTTGACAAAGACCAAATTGGTTATTGGTTACTAAATTAACATAATTGCACTCTGGGTAGATCCAGAGGTGCTCAGTCTCTAATTAAACAGATATCAAAGAGTATGCATACTGATGGTTCCTGTGGCTCGCTGGTTAAAGACATAGAAGAACGGATAGAGATGTCAGATTAAGAGTACCAATAGCATGAGGAGCTTTCGTAGCACTGGGACATTAATGGAAATCTAACAAAATTAAATCTAGAACCAAAATTGTGCAGGGGATAACTAAAGATATGAAAAACTTAGCATGAGTTGGTTGAGGGGCTATTTACCACCCGGGGCTGAAGAGGTACAAGAGGGAGAGAGAGAGAGACAAGTGTAAAGGGGATAGAGATAGAGTGCTTGCTTTGCAATCAAAAGAGATGATATAAATGCTGTTGATTGTTTTTTAAATAGTGCCATATTTGTACTTACATTGTTAGTCTGTGATGCACTTTTATTTTCTTAATACTATTACAATTTCTATGTGCTCTGATTTGAATTGACCTTTTTTTCCATACTAAATAAACGCAGAATAGTTGCAGTAAAACTGACTTTTCAACTTTTTTTTTTTATTGTGAATTTATTCTTCTTCTTATTTCTATTCTCTAACCCTGTTTTGAGGTGGCGTCTGTGGCTTAGGGGATATTGACTAGGTCTATTAACCCCGACGTTCTGAGTTCGAATCACGCTGGACAGTTTGCTTGCAAATTGTTTTCTGTGGATTTTTACAAAGTAGATGGCACCACCCGTTCAGAAAGCAATAGCAAACTACTGAACGTAATAAGGCCTAGAAAAATCATAAACAGCATTAAAAAGCTGTGGTTGGTTCGCAAAGTCCTGTAAAGGATATGCAATTAACTTTTACTTTTTTAATCATGTTTTGCCTCACAGCGTCAGGATAAGCAGAGATTTCTAGAACAGGCTTTAGTGTGCACTTTGTACATTGCGTTTTTCACTGCCCGTATTATTTCAGTGAACCACTTCCAAATTTTATAACTGTAAATGTTAATTTTAAAATATTTGTTCTCCCAATCTAATATTATTATCAGAGTTAGTTCGTTTGTTCCTTTTGTGCAAAGGCAGACATAGGGCAGAGGTTTTAGATCTCCATGTAATACGATTCATTGCTAGCAGTTGGAGATCTTGAATGGTTTTACATCCCAATAGTTTACTTTCTTGTAGGATTGTTCTTCAAAGTGGTCTTAGGTCTTCCATGTTTTCTTTTACTCAACTTGCGTGACTACTAACACCAAAAAGAGTGATATGCTCAGAGTTTAGTCTCTTTTCATGTCCTGATCTAAGAACATTGATCTAAATATTTCCACCTTTCGCTTCCTGTCATAGTAACTGATATTGATACAGGGTCTAGTTGTCGTTGTGAATTCTATTTCTCTCCATACTTACGTAGTTTGTATCAAACTGCAAATCACTCCATTTTACTTTTAATAATTTTCTAATTGAGACATTTATTCTCAAAGCTGTCCAGTTTCTTATCAATTTTCTTTGTTGATTTCCAACTTTCACAACCGTAGGTCAGTACAGAATCACACATGACCTAAACAATTTAACTTTTGTACATATACTAAAGTCTTGAGATTGTCAGATATTCGTTAATTTAGTGAAGGCACTAGCATTTTCATTATCAGAGTCTATTGTCTATTCCCAGGTGGAAGATGTAGTTGGCTGTCCACTCTTGCCGTTAAGCGTAGGGATGGGAGCTTTAATTTGCGTTCTAGGGCTAGATAAGTCGCCCTTGTTGTGTTGTATCCGTGTTTGTTAGTGTGGTCTTGATATTGTCTATCCATCTTTTTTTGGTCTTCCTTTAGCTCTAGTACCCGATATCTTTTTATTGTATGCTGTTATTGGTGGTTGGTTGTATTTCATTCTCATTAAATGTCCAAACCACTGCATTTGTTGTCTTTTGATGTATTCGTTGCATGAAGTTATGCCCACTCTACTTCTGATGTCCTCATTTCGTAGTCTGTCTTTCCTGGTGACTACCACTGCCTTCCTCAAGCATCTCATTTCACATGTGGTAATTATCAGAGTATACATCATAAATATAACAAATTATAATCTCGAATAGTGTGCTGCAATTAATACTTGCTTTTCTCTGTGTGTGTGGATAAGGTTGTTCTTGTTAGGCTACGCCAGTTGTCTGAGTGTTGGAGTTCTAATGTGACAAAGGAAACTGGCCACCACATTATTGTGGACCTAGTATTGTGAGGTCTCTAGCATATCAAACCCCTTGCAGCATATTATAGCAGTAGTTTAGTTTACTACTGAAGCAAAGCAGCTTGTCCATTTGATGTAACAATGATAAATAATAAGTAACATTCTTGAAATATATAGTGGATCATTTAGTACATCTTGGACATTGACAGTAGGTGTTGTACATCTTGAACATTGACAGTAGGTGTTGTACATCTTGAACATTGACAGTAGGTGTCATATCTTGACATTGACAGTAGGTGTTACATTGAACATTGACAGTAGGTGTTGCATCTGACATTGACAGTAGGTTCTGCATCTTGGACATTGACAGTAGGTTAGTACATCTTGAACATTGACAGTAGGTGTTGTACATCTTGGACATTGACAGTAGGTGTCGTGCATCTTGGACATTGACAGTAGGTGTTGTACATCTTGAACATTGACAGTAGGTGTTGTACATCTTGAACATTGATACCTTTGTACTCTAGACCATAGATTCCCAAACTTTTCGGCCTACCGCCCACTTTGCACAGCGTAAACGTTGTAACGCCCCCTCCACATTATAACAGTTTGCTAACGCCCCCCTCCCACATATATACATGCTCTATTTTCTCTTTGACATAAAAAATTGATATATTTCTGTTCTTCTTCTTTGTGTTCGTTCTTTACGACCAATTTTAATCACCTTTGTGATATGTTTGATCTTTGCCAAGAAAGTGTATACGTTGCACATTGGTTTGGTAGGCCCTAAACGCATAGACTTCTACACGTTTAGGACATGTGCATCCGATTTCAGCCAAACCTCCTTAGTCACCTCTTACGACATGCGTGGCAGATAACAGTGGTTCTATTCTTTACACCCCAAATTTGGGCTCCGGTAACTACTCAGGCGAGAAAAATATATTTCTGTAATAATAATAATAATAATAATTCCTCTCGTACTGTTATATGTTACATAGGGCCTGCAAGTAATTTCTTCATACCACTCTATCCTGGGCAACTCGCTCAATCTCATCCATGGAACTGAGACCGATATTTCTTGCCTCTCTCAGCAAAGTTTGTTTCAGGGTCTCCTTGGGTCGACCTCTTTTCTTGAGCCCTTTGCATCCCACTTCAATGCCTGCTTTGGTATTAATACATGGTCAATTATCAAATGATCATATGCATGAAATAGAAAATTGATGAAAAAATGGATCGTGTAAGACGGGCATAAGGAATTACAATGTAGAATTCAAATTGTAAATGATTATTCAATCGCAAAATCACGAAAATAATTTATTTTAAAATATTTATTATTAATTTCTCCTTTAAGGAGTCACCGACACTTAATCGCCTGAACACCCCCCAAATTCTTCTGAACCCACTATTTCTCCCCTAGAATGTTTCATTGCCCACTGGGGTGGTACCCCACTTTGGAAACGCTGCTCTAACGTTACAAATTGTTCTCATTACCTTTTAAAAGTAGGTATGCTACATTGAGTATACGATATATTTTTGTCTAGAGTTAAAAAGTGTTCTTGTTAAAATTGTTATAATTATATTTCACATCTCTGTAGAACTGTCCAATGTCAAAGTTCATTTAGCTGTAACGATATTTTTTTGTGTGTTCTTTTCAGAAAATAAATCATTTTTGACTAATTCAAATAATGGGGACTATCTGTCTACACTTGTTTCAAGTTGTTAACATTTATGTTTTAAATTCAGACAATTTTTGTGAGGGCAACATTTGTGTACTTGAATCCTTTGTACAATTTCTGTTGGTCTATTATCTACTGACTTTGTTGAAATATTTTCTTTTTTTTTTAATTTTCTTGTGTTTTACTGCTTTGTCTTCCATGTCTTCTGTCTATCTTTGTATGGCTTGTGTTTGTTTCTTCTAGTGGATAGTTTGATTTATGATGAAGTGATAACTTTGAGTCATATGATAACAGACAAATCAAACTTTGAATTATATGATAACTGAGACAAATCAAACTTTGAGTTATATGATAACTGAGACAAATCAAACTTTGAGTTATATGATAACAGACAAATCAAACTTTGAGTTATATGATAACAGAGAAATCAAACTTTGAGCCATATGATAACTGAGACAAATCAAACTTTGAGTCATATGATAACTGAGACAAATCAAACTTGCTTCAAAGTTGATCAGATCTCAGTTAGACAGCATATTATTTTAAACATAAACACTTGAAGTAACTCTCCTTCTATGTTACTGACATATTACTAGTTTTGTTTTGTTTTAGACAGTCAAATATTCAATAAATATTTCAGCAGCTTGTAATAAACAATGATATTTCTGATAATATTTGGCCTTTTATTGGATTACTTGGGTGCAGGGTGCTGACTCTCATTCCATGCTTTGGAAGGTCCAAAGTGGCAGGCTGCTACTTGAGTGCATATTTATTGAGGTCTCCATAAGCTTACTTGGATTTACTGTTCTGGACATGTGGGTGTTTGTGGCAGTGAGAGAACAGGCAGGCTTACATCAATCATCGGGGAGGTGAAGATGGATTGCGATGATGACCTTCAGTTTCTCGCTGACCGTATGTTGGATGAAGACACTAACATTTATATTGGATCCATTCAGTAATTTAAGGAGTTTGGAATGATGTACCGCCCGAGTGGTTACCAGGGCCCAAATTTGAGGTGTAAAGAATAGAACCACTGTTACCTGCCATGCATGTCGAAGAGGCAACCAAGGAGGTTTTGCTGAAATCGGATGCATTTTTCTGCTAGGGAATGCTAACCCGAAACTGCTTGCAAAAAACGGATGCACCAGATCATAAGGCGCATAACATGGTGCAACAACCCCTAACAATGTGGAATGGGATAACAGATTCTACGGTCGCCAATCTGCCTCAGAGATTTAGCCACGCAGTAAGAATGTCAGACCTACCATCACGAGGGTGGTCAAAACTTACTGGGGGAAGAGGTCGGCACAAATGGGGAAGCAGAAATCATAGGAATTATATCCTACAGAACTGCCCCCATTATGCAGACTTGAGAAGAAAGAGGTGGCCCACTTATACTAGCGTCCAAGACAAACTGTATGGAGTGGCTGATAATCTGAGGCAGACGGCTGCCTTTATTAGAGAATCCGAAATCTAGTGAGAACACAGAAGAAGAATGATGTACCATAAAAACTGGATACCTGATGGTTACAATGATGAGAGTGTTTAACCAACGAGTCACGTGAACCATTAGTATGTATACTTCTGCTGAAGGACACTGAGTAGATATTGCTAAATTAAATCATAGACAACAGTAGTTTGTAAACTCATTAAAAAATTGTCATTAACTTTTTCCACGCTTTAAGCCACACACTGCACCATGGTGGAAGTTCGTTGCACGCTATTATCCGCACACTGCGCCATAGAGTTGCTTCCTTATAAGAAGTCTTTCTAGTTTTACTTCTACTGTTTTACTTATAGCACTTTTCAACCTTGTTATTCTATTGGGGTGTCCAGTTTTCTTCAGTCTATTATATAATAATATATATATGTTTATTTATTGACGAGTAGTTGGAATCGTTGTTTTTACCTCCTTGAATAAACTGCTTAAAAATTGAGGAAATAACCCTGTGGAAAGAGTTAAAATAACTCACAAACAAAAAGTAATTATTCCATCCAAGAAAGAAATGTCATTAAAATAGCTCAGAGAAATATGCAAACAGAAAGTATTATAGAAATGTATTGATATTTCCTGAATCTGAAACCAAAGACAGTGTCTACTTTTGATCTCACAATATATTTTGATCAGGGCGGCTCGTCATTAAGGGCCAGTGGGGCCTGGCCCCACCAAAAATATTGAATAATGTGTACTTGTTATTTTAGACATTATTTGTTCATAATTATTACTTTCAACAGGATACTGATTAGCTTTGAAAGTTGAAATATAATGCTAAAATATCACACACAGTCTGAATTCTGAAATTCAGTATCTTTCCTTCCTAATTAGTATACGCCCCTGATCATTATGGGTCAATAAGAACCAAAAATAATTAACGTGTGCTTATTATTTTATACATTATTTTTTCGTAATTATTACTTGACACTAATTAGCTTTTAAAGTTGAATATATAACACTAAAATATAAATATTATATCATAATAATATAACAATCATACTAATACATAACATATCTTTATTAAAAAATATATAGACTGAAATTCATCATTTTCTATCTAATGCTTCACGCATTGTACCATGCACTATTTCTGGGGCTAGTTCAAAAGATTCCTATCTAAGATCTAACATTGCGGTCTCTGACCTTTGATCGCTATTGCAATGAAATTGCCAAAACAATTATGTCATTTTCATTCAGCCGGAAGATTCATATTCATTCTTACGTGGCCAAACTACTTCCCAGAGAAACGAGGACTCTAGATTAAATAGTCCGTTTAATTATTGATTGAATCCCCAATTTGATATAAAAATAGTATAAAATTATAGAAAATAATAGTAATCTAATTACAAACCATCATAGAATAAGATTAGTTTTAGGGAATTGTCCCTTGCATTAATACATCTTGTTTACAGCAATTTTCTTTTGTACAGCTGACGTCAACTGAGTTGAGTTTAGCGAAACACGTAAACACATTTTAACAATAACAAAGTTACAAAGTCCTAGAGATTTACAAAAACAATGACAATACACAGAAACATTTCGACCAAATTGCCTTTATCATGCAAAGAATACAACAGAAGTGAAGAATATCACTACTTTCACAGTACACTACATACAGAATGAAAATCATGACATATCCTTTACAGGACGTAGCCATCAACCACAGCAAACGAGTCATTTTCTATGTTTACTGCAGAGATTATATATTACAAAATCACCTAACATGTATATGATGCTCTTGTCTCATTTACAAGTTCGTGGTTTTGTTGTTGTCATGGTGACGATGTTTAATTTATGTTCCTGACAAGTTTTTTTTTAGTCTTCTCTAGGCGCTCCTGTTGTTTGATGTGTCCAAAATATTTAATTGTCCTCGATTTTAGATTATTTAATAGCCAACTCTCTTTAGTATCAAGCTGTTGCAGAAGAGAAGCATTTGTTCTTTTCCTGAGAGGGGTAATGACTTCCAGGAATGGATAAATAATAGTAAATACTCCAGAAACCACGATTTTTCGAAATTTTTGCCGGCCCCACCAAGAAAAATTACCACAAGCCGCCACTGATTTTGATTATTGGTTGATGTGTGAGTTTTTTTTGTTTTTTATTATACTAAAAATGAGCATTTCCATTTGATATTGTATTAGAAGCAAAGATATATATTCTATTATTTCAGATTTATCTTCTTTATTCAAAGTGTTTGAATTATACACTCTTACAGTAATGTGGTGGCGTCTGTGGCTTAGGGGTTAGTGACTCGGTCTATTAACCCCGACGTTCTGAGTTCGAATCACACTGCGGACAATTTGGTTGCAAATTGTTTGCGTGGATTTTAACAAAAGGACTATGGCACCACCTGTTCAGAAAGCAATGGCAAACTACTGAATGTAATAATGCCTAGAAAATCACAAACAGTGTTAAAAGCTGGGGTTGATTCGCAAAGTCCTGGAAAGGATATACAATTAACTTATAGTAATGTGTATACGCCCTTACAGTAATGTGTATACAATCTTACAGTAATGTGTATACAATCTTACAGTAATTTATATACTCTTACAGTAATGTGTATACAATCTTACAGTAATGTGTATACAATCTTACAGTAATGTGTATACAATCTTACAGTAATGTGTATACAATCTTACAGTAATGTGTATACAATCTTACAGTAATTTATATACTCTTACAGTAATGTGTATACAATCTTACAGTAATGTGTATACAATCTTACAGTAATGTGTATACAATCTTACAGTAATGTGTATACAATCTTACAGTAATGTGTATACAATCTTACAGTAATGTGTATACAATCTTACAGTAATGTGTATACAATCTTACAGTAATGTGTATACAATCTTACAGTAATGTGTATACAATCTTACAGTAATGTGTATACAATCTTACAGTAATGTGTATACAATCTTACAGTAATGTGTATACAATCTTACAGTAATCTGTATACAATCTTACAGTAATGTGTATACAATCTTACAGTAATGTGTATACAATCTTACAGTAATGTGTATACAATCTTACAGTAATGTGTATACAATCTTACAGTAATGTGTATACAATCTTACAGTAATCTGTATACAATCTTACAGTAAAGTCTGTATACAATCTTACAATAATGTCTATATATAATCTTACAGTTCATATAGTATTTTATTGTTTTGTTTTTTGTATCATTTCAGAAACAACAAGATTATACCAATCACAAACAGTCTACCAGACGATGGTACCAAACTGAGATGTACCAATCAGAAACAGTCTACCAGACGATGGTACCAAACTGAGATGTACCAATCACAAACAGTCTACCAGACGATGGTACCAAACTGAGATTATGAATGCCAAACGCCAGTTTTATTTCTTTTATGCAACATGGAAGTATTATTTCTCTTATTTGTTCAATTGTTCATTTATTGATGATTATTTTTTTGGTGATAAATATAACATTGGAGTTAATACTTGCATATTAAATATGATGTTAATGTTAATACTTGCATATTAAGGCATCATGCTACAGACGATCGGGTCATTTAGCCTCCAGATATCGATTTTTCAAATTCCTCATATTATGTTAATATTGCATCTCTACAATTGAATTATGCAAAGATTATACTTGCATATTAAATCAATTAGTTGAACAGTATTAGCTATAGATGTTATTCTTCATTTGTTCAACAACTTGAAGGTGGACCCCTCAATTGTTCTTACAATGTTTGCCTCACATACACATATACATATAGGCCAGTGTATATAACTCTATTCTTCAGTGAGTGACCCATATGCTCAAGATGACTAATCTAATGTCCAGAATTATGACAATATTTTCAATTGAGAAGCTGATCTCATATACAGTAGGTATTCAACAGATAATTTCAATTTTTGATGATAGTGGCATTCTCCGATAGTGCATAGACTTTGATTATATTCAATCCTTTTTTTAGGAGGTTTTCCCTACCCCAAACTTGTTGCTGTTCACAAGTGCAATTTTTTCAGAGACCCCTAGGATTGTTGCTGGAGCTATGGAGTTCGTGCTTTGTGCAATACTCTCGGCAGGTGAGGTGCCATTTCTGCTGAGAGGGACCGAGCCATATGGGGTAAAACCCGGTGCAATGAAGTAAATCCTTCGGCTTTAAAACCCTTTTAAAACCCTTTGTTGCTGTTTGAATTAATTATTTCAGCAAAAACAGATATTTGTGAAGTTAATACCTCATCAAAAACAGATATTTGTGAAGTCAATACCTCAGCAAAAACAGACATTTGTGAAGTTAATACCTCAGCAAAAACAGATATTTGTGAAGTCAATACCTCAGCAAAAACAGACATTTGTGAAGTCAATACCTCAAAAACAGATATTTGTGAAGTCAATATCTCAGCAAAAACAGATATTTGTGAAGTTAATACCTCATCAAAAACAGATATTTGTGAAGTCAATACCTCAGCAAAAACAGACATTTGTGAAGTCAATACCTCAGCAAAAACAGACATTTGTGAAGTCAATACCTCAAAAACAGATATTTGTGAAGTTAATATCTCAGCAAAAACAGATATTTATGAAGTCAAAACCTCAGCAAAAACAGACATTTGTGAAGTCAATACCTCAGCAAAAACAGATATTTGTGAAGTTAATACCTCAGCAAAAACAGATATTTGTGAAGTCAATACCTCAGCAAAAACAGACATTTGTGAAGTTAATACCTCAAAAACAGACATTTGTGAAGTTAATACCTCATCAAAAACAGATATTTGTGAAGTTAATACCTCAGCAAAAACAGATATTTGTGAAGTCAATACCTCAGCAAAAACAGACATTTGTGAAGTCAATACCTCAGCAAAAACAGATATTTATGAAGTCAAAACCTCAGCAAAAACAGACATTTGTGAAGTCAATACCTCAGCAAAAACAGACATTTGTGAAGTCAATACCTCAGCAAAAACAGACATTTGTGAAGTCAATACCTCAGCAAAAACAGACATTTGTGAAGTCAATACCTCAGCAAAAACAGATATTTATGAAGTCAAAACCTCAGCAAAAACAGACATTTGTGAAGTTAATACCTCAGCAAAAACAGATATTTGTGAAGTCAATACCTCAGCAAAAACAGACATTTGTGAAGTCAATACCTCAGCAAAAACAGATATTTGTGAAGTTAATATCTCAGCAAAAACAGATATTTGTGAAGTTAATACCTCAGCAAAAACAGATATTTGTGAAGTCAATACCTCAGCAAAAACAGACATTTGTGAAGTCAATACCTCAGCAAAAACAGATATTTGTGAAGTTAATATCTCAGCAAAAACAGATATTTGTGAAGTTAATACCTCAGCAAAAACAGATATTTGTGAAGTCAATACCTCAGCAAAAACAGACATTTGTGAAGTCAATACCTCAAAAACAGACATTTGTGAAGTTAATATCTCAGCAAAAACAGACATTTGTGAAGTCAATACCTCAGCAAAACAGACATTTGTAAGTCAATACCTCAGCAAAAACAGACATTTGTGAAGTTAATACCTCAGCAAAAACAGACATTTGTGAAGTCAATACCTCAGCAAAAACAGACATTTGTGAAGTTAATACCTCAGCAAAAACAGACATTTGTGAAGTCAATACCTCAGCAAAAACAGACATTTGTGAAGTTAATACCTCAGCAAAAACAGACATTTGTGAAGTCAATACCTCAGCAAAAACAGATATTTGTAAAGTCAATACCTCAGCAAAAACAGACATTTGTGAAGTCAATACCTCAGCAAAAACAGACATTTGTGAAGTCAATACCTCAGCAAAAACAGACATTTGTGAAGTCAATACCTCAAAAACAGATATTTGTGAAGTTAATACCTCAGCAAAAACAGATATTTGTGAAGTTAATACCTCAGCAAAAACAGACATTTGTGAAGTCAATACCTCAGCAAAAACAGATATTTGTGAAGTTAATACCTCAGCAAAAACAGATATTTGTGAAGTCAATACCTCAGCAAAAACAGACATTTGTGAAGTCAATACCTCAGCAAAAACAGACATTTGTGAAGTCAATACCTCAGCAAAAACAGATATTTGTAAAGTCAATACCTCAGCAAAAACAGATATTTGTAAAGTCAATACCTCCAACCCCCTCCCTCCGTATACAAATGATGAGCAAGTGAATCCCAAAATGTTCTGTAAATAATATTGAGATGTTATTTGTTACTTTGATGTGATCTGATGTAGTGATGGTACATTGATGTGATCTGATGTAGTGATGGTACATTGATGTGAGTTGATGTAGTGATGGTACATTGATGTGATCTGATGTAGTGATGGTACATTGATGTGATCTGATGTAGTGATGGTACTTTGATGTGATCTGATGTAGTGATGGTACATTGATGCGATCTGATGTAGAGATGGTACTTTGATGTGATCTGATGTAGTGATGGTACATTGATGTGATCTGATGTAGTGATGGTACATTGATGTGATCTGATGTAGAGATGGTACTTTGATGTGATCTGATGTAGTGATGGTACATTGATGTGAGTTGATGTAGAGATGGTACTTTGATGTGAGTTGATGTAGAGTTGGTACTTTGATGTGATCTGATTTAGTGATGGTACATTGATGTGAGTTGATGTAGAGATGGTACTTTGATGTGAGTTGATGTAGAGTTGGTACTTTGATGTGATCTGATTTAGTGATGGTACATTGATGTGAGTTGATGAAGAGATGGTACTTTGATGTGATCTGATGTAGTGATGGTACAGTGATGTGATTTGATGTAGAGATGGTACTTTTATATGATATGATATAGAGATGGTACTTTGATGTGATCTAATGTAGTGATGGTACTTTGATGTGTTATGATTGAGTGATGGTATTTTGATGTGATCTGATGCAGTGATGGTACATTGATGTGATCTGATGTAGTGATGGTACTTTGATGTGATCTGATGTAGTGATGGTACTTTGATGTGATCTGATGTAGTGATGGTACATTGATGTGATCTGATGTAGTGATGGTATTTTGATGTGATCTGATGTAGTGATGGTACATTGATGTGATCTGATGTAGTGATGGTATTTTGATGTTATGTAGAGATGATACTGTGATGTGATATAGAGATGGTACTTTGATGTGATGATACCCTTATGTAACTTGATGTAGTGATGGTACTTTGATTTTATCTGATGTACTGGTGATACTTTGATGTGATCTTATGTAGAGATGGTACTGTGATGTAATGTGATGTAGATATGGTCCTGTGATGTAGAGATGGTACTGTGATGTGATGTAGAAATGGAACTGTGATCTGATGTAGAGATAATACTGTGATGTAGTGATGGTACTTTGTTGTGATCTAATGTAGAGATGGCACTGTTTTGTAGTGATGGTACTGTGATGTGATCTGATGTAGAGATGGTACTGTCCTGTGATCGGTTGTAGAGATGGTACTGTGATGTGACCTGATGGAGAGATGGTACTGTGATGTGATCTGATGTAGTGATGGTACTGTGATGTGATGGTACTTTGATGTGATCTGATTTAGTGATGGTACTGGAATTTAATCTGATGTAGAGATGGTACATTGATGTGATGTAATGATGGTACTGTGATGTGATCTGATGTAGAGACAGTACTGTGATATGATCTGTCATAGAGATGGCACTGTGATGTAGTGATAGTACTGTGATCTGATGTAGAGTTGGTACTGTCATGTGATGTAGAGATGGTACTGTGATGTAGAGATGGTACTGTGAGATAGTACTGTGATGTGATCTGATGTAGAGATGATACTGTGATGTAGAGATGGTAATGTGATGTGATGTAGAGATGGTAATGTGATGTGATGTAGAGATGGTACTGTGATGTAGAGATGGTACTTTGATGTGATTTGATGTAGAGATGGTACTGACATGAGAAACTTGAACATCTATATGAATCCGGTCGGAGGATTTCAATGAGAAAATACACAATATCTATGTTGTTGTGTACAAGAAGTCGTCTTTTATTGTTTCTCTTAAACCGAGTGGCTTATATTATTTTTTGTAAACCAAGTGCCTTAAATTATTTCTTGTAAACCAAGTGCCTTATATTATTTCTTGTAAACCAAATGCCTTATATTATTTTTTGTAAACCAAGTGCCTTATATTATTTTTTGTAAACCAAGTGCCTTATATTATTTTTTGTAAACCAAGTGCCTTATACTTTGTTGTTTATTTGTGTTTATTATTTACCGTAAACTCTTTCAGTGCTATTGCATATTCGATTGCCAAGAAATGCCCTAGCACAGTCGGTTAGTAACTTATTGGTGAGTGTCTCTAGCACGGAACGCACACGTCACTATTCAGTGCGCTAAGTGCTGGTGATGCGCGAATAGTAAATAGTCGCTACTCGAATACCTGCGCTGTCTGGATTTGCTAGTGACGAATGCTATCTAGACCGTTACTTGACATACACTGGTTAAATTGTAACTATTCGATCTGTATATGTAAATATCAGAAATAATCAGAAATAAAGAGCAGAATAGGGCAAGCGAAAACATCGTTCATGAAAATGAGAAGCATTATCTGCAACAAGTCCTTGTCAGTTGAGGTCAGAAACTTATTATCAATATAAGAAAGAGGCAGTCGTCATTTTTTAGACATGTGATGAGGAGGGGAGGTTTACAACACATTGTAACAACTGGTAAAATCGAGGGTAGACGAGACAGAGGAAAACAGAGAGAGAGAAAATTTTGGATAGCCTGTCTTCATGGCACGGTAGAGCGTCAACATCTGAGTTGATAGCAAACACCAACGACAGAGATTTGTGGAGATCCATGATCGCCTACGTCAGCCGGCACGGCACCTAATGATGATGATATGTAAATACAAACTTTCAAACATGTACATGTCTCCATACAATCTTCCATTTTTTTAATAGATAGAATTCTGTGGTGTTTGAAACTGGGAATGTATTCTATGGAGTCTACTGTACGTTGCAAAAGTAACTGAATCACCTCATAATCGGGTAGTAGACGAAGTCTGTTACATTGTCAGTATCCGTTACTCGTATTTTTAAGGTAGATCTATCCTCAGGAAGGCTATAATTGTTAATATAGTTCCCAGCTTAATTTAAACCACACAGTTACACTTAATAGGGTTTTAAAAATTATCTGATGAAAAATTTTTTTTCTTTAATATGCAAATTAGATTACAATATGGCCGCCGTTACTAAAAATAGATACTTTTTCAAACAAGATTACTCAGGAGCCAATTGTTTGAAAGCCTTCATTTTTAGCATACATGTTCGCAACAGTCAGTTGGTTAATGTGAAGTAAAATATTTGAATTTCATAAAGAACTTTTTTAAAATGAATTTAAATGATATACCACTCCCAAAAGTGGTAAAATTTCCATTGTTCAAACTTGCTTAAATTTAAGAAAATATAGCTATTTTTATTGGTTTGAGATTATTTTACTTCACATTAAGCATTGCATATCTAAGAATATATGTGCCAAATTGCAAGTCAATTAGACAAAAATTGTTTGAGATATCATGTTTGAAAGTTTGACAACAACACAAAAATTACAATTGACGGGAAACTTGAAAAAACGAAAACTTTCCACTATTTTACTTACCAGAGTGCTACTAATGACCACCTGTTGTGTACATATCTCCTTCTCTGGCTTCTGTGGTATCTAGGAAGCCTTTTCTGATGGCTCTCAGTGTTTTTCTTCTTTTCTGTGTTGCTTTTGATGTCTTCACCGCCGAACAATTTATTCGAAAGGTGTCCTTGATTTTACAGCTTTCCACAGAATAGTATCCACTGGGAAGCCCAAGTTTAGAAAATAACTTGATTATTGATGCTGCACCATCTCAAATTCACTTCTTTGTGTCCACTTGTCTCTGCTTCTCCACTAGTTGCCAGTTTTGTCTCCCATTCATTACAATTTGTGCACCTTAGTGTTATGTGAGAATCCATTTCGTGACTTATGATTCAGTTCACATGACACAGTATATTGACTGCACACATCACATCTTATAGTAGAAGTAAGAAAGTTGAAGAGATGATCCATATCAATAAGGATAAACCCATTATGTCTACTATTCTGCTCATTCAATAAATATTGTTCTTGTGGGGAAACTTTCTCTGCAGAAGGGCAAGGTTTTACAGCTGTATCAATAACAGGTACGGAAACCTCATGTTTTTTTCCTTGAATATTTGTTGCCACAGAATCTTCGTTTATTTGATTTACCAGACTTCTGTTTGTTACCCATTCTACTTTTAATTAAATATTAATATCTAGCTAGTATAATTTACCTTCCAAACAATGAATCAACGTTCATTTCAAATGACAAAAGCAATGCCTCAAAAGTTTTAAAAAAAATTTTTACATTCAGAAGTGTCCACTAGTTTCATTCAGTCTTCATGAGAACTTTGGCGAGAATCTAACATTATTAGAGTAGTGTCCCTTAGTGGATATGTCATCGTTCTTGTTATAAATCAATTTTCAGAATTAAATCGCATTTTATGTGAGGGGGTGGAGTGTAGAAACATAGTAACTAAGTGTAAACAATGGTTGCTAAGGAAAATTGTGAGGAGGGTGATCACATAAACATGCATGTAATGAAAACACGAAGGCATTTAGACGTTCCAAAACAATTTGAAGTTGTAGTCAAATGCATGTAGTTTCTAAAAATGCAATAAACTAAAAATGGCAAATGGCATTTTTTTCGTCATTTGGTGAGGATAGATCTACCTTAAGTTATCATCTTTCTCACAGCAATTATGAAATCGATTTAGTTGTATTCCGTATTTGGCGCTTAACCAATCAATTTGCAACCAGAAGTAACTGAATAACGCCTCATTTTCGGGTAGTAGGTACAACTCCATTACTAGCTTTGATCCAGTTACTAGTTTTGATCCAGTTACTAGAATAAGCAGAGTTTCATGGACAGAAAAACAGACAAATAAACAAGTTTTAGGAAAACTAGGCATGAAGAAACAATTATTAAGAGAAATAAAATTCAGACAAGTAAAGTATTTTGGGCACATAAAAGGCATGACACCATGATAAAACATTTACTAGAGGGGAAGTTGAGGGAGGAAGAGCAAGAGGAAGACCGAGAGATAAGTGGGAGGGAAACTTTAAGAAATGGACAGGTTACAGTCTGGCAGTGTGCAACACCAAGGCGAAAGACAGAGGATGCTGGAGATTCATTGCAGCCAACCTTCGATGTGGAGACGGCACCTGATGATGATGATGACTAGTTTTGATCCAGTTACTAACGATGTCTCAGTATAAGTTACTTCTGATATACTCCGATATTCTAGAGTCTAGCAGTTACCAACTATATTTACGCATTCTATGTTGTGTTTAGTCAGATATTTTTATAAAGCAAAAACTGACTTGTCAAAACTGATCAAATATCAAATAGGATGTCAGAAAGTGAACTGAACAGAAATATTTCCAAGTGTGTTTGTGCACAGCCAACTCTAGATAACTTGGCTAGACAACTGGCTGGGGGTTCTCTGACATAGATCAGAAAAGGGAGCCGGAAAATATAAATGTTTGATAGAACACTGCGAGCTTTTTTGCAATTTTACTCAATTCTGTGAGTCTAGGGTTATTTATTGGTGAAAAATATTCATAATATTGATATTCATTATTGTTAAACTTAACTTGTTGCATAATATAACTTCGATTTAGCATTTTGTGTTGATTTTAGAAATGAATTTGTCTATGTACACCAAAACTGGAATGCGAGGTCACGTGGTGTAGTTGGGGTCTGATTTCCCATAATTCTTACCTGAGTCCGAAGGCCCATAAGTTGGCTCTGGTTTAACACAAACTATAGTGTAAAATATTCCTCCATTTTCAAGTTCGTTATTATATTATATATATATATATACATATATATATACACATATATATATAGATATATATAGAGGGGCGGCTCGTCATTAAGGGCCAGTGGGGCCTGGCCCCACCAATAATTGAAAGGGGGAAAACTTCCCGGAATAGACAAATAATAGTAAATACTCCAAAACCATGATTTTTCCGGAAAATTTGTGTCTGGCCCCACCAAGAAAAATGACTACGATCCGCCACTGTATATATATATTTGTTACTAAACCGACATCGTTGCACTCCGGGCAGACTCATAGCTGCTCAGTCTCCCCCAACAGATACCGAAGAGTATGTATACTGATGGTTCCCGTGGCTCGCTGATTATACACACTTCTCACTCTGCCCCTCAGGCATCCAGTTCTACTTGTACAACGGGTAACTCCAAACTGGCTGAATCGATACATCTATTTTAGTTAATCTATTTTATATATAAAATATATATATATATATTCGCCTTCGTCTAGTGTGTGCTACTATTTTCTTCATAACACTTTGTTTCAACAGATCGATTGTCTTGTTCTTTGTTTCTCTAAATCTTCCATGAGCGACGTGCAGTTCCGGCTCGTCATTTAGAGCAAGAGGGCGGGCCCACCAAAAATGATGTGCGACGTGTATTTATTATTTAATAAGATAAAATATAACCTAACCCAAAACTATGATTTTCCCGAAAATGTGTGTCTGGCCCCACCAACAAAAACGATCACGATCCGCCACTGGTGACGTGTATGTTGCTATAGGATAGAAATGCATTCTCTCGGAAATTATTCTATTCATATCTTGTCTGTGTTATGTCACATGTTCTTCCATACAGTTTGTCTTCTGCGTTCTCACTAGATTGGGATCTCGGATTCTCTAATAAAGGCAGCCGTTTGCCTCATATTATCAGCCACGCCATACAGTTTGTCTAGGACGCTAGTGTAAGTGGGCCACCTCTTTCTTCTAAAGTCTGCATACTGGGACCAGTTCTGTAGAATATAATTCCTATGATTTCTACTTCCCCGTTTGTGCCGACCTCTTCCCGCAGTAAGTTTTGACCACTCTAGTGATGGTAGGTCTGACATTCTTACTGCGTGGCTAAATCTCCGAGGCAGATTGGCGGCCGTTGAATCTGTTATCCCATTCCTCATTCTGAGGGGTCGTTGCACCATGTTATGCGCCTTACGGCCTGGTGCATCCGTTTTCTGCAAGTATTTGCTTCGGGTTAGCATTCCCTAGCGGACACGTGCATCCGATTTCAACCAAACCTCCTTAATCGCCTCTTACGACATACGTGGCAGGTAACAGTGGTTCTATTCTATACACCCCAAATTTGGGCCCCGGTAACCACTCGGGCGTTATTTTTATCTTAGCTCTGAAATCATATTTCCATCAAATGTTCAAAATATTCATAATGCTTGTCCACCCCTCTCATTTCGGATTATAGATTATTAATATATATGGCCTTTTTCGTCTTTACAGACGGTCAATTATTATATTATACTAGTATATTATTTATATATATGTGTGTTAAATAGGTTTGGAAGAGGATGCAGCATTACTTGAATCCAGTGGCGGCTCGTCATTAGGGCCAGTGGGGCCGGGCCCCACCAAAAATAATGTATATCGTGTATTTATTATTTTATAAATTAAAATATAGCAGCCAAAAACTTGATTTATCCGGGAAAAAATCTGGCCCCACCAACAAAAATGATCACGAGCCGCCACTGCTTGAATCCCTTTTGCACTTTTATTCCCTCTTGCGCTTTTGCTCTATTTAAATATTATAATAAAATAGTTTAATTGTGAAATGAAACAATGTTGTCTGATAATGTTTCTTCCTTTTTTCAATTATTTTTCTATAATTGTCAGGGCCCTCAAGGAGATCAAAGAATAGTACCACTGAAACCCAAAAAAGGCAAGTGGGTAAGAGACAACTGATGTAGGACCTAGGGAAACTACCCTAGTAAATTTTGTTTCGTTCCAGAAGCACTTGAGCTGAAAGCTCTTCGGCTCGGTGCCACGAACACCG
Source organism: Arion vulgaris (assembly GCA_020796225.1). Taxonomy (NCBI): domain Eukaryota; kingdom Metazoa; phylum Mollusca; class Gastropoda; order Stylommatophora; family Arionidae; genus Arion; species Arion vulgaris. The sequence goes on from CM036770.1 coordinate 27,380,070, forward strand.
TAGATCTGAGGAACCTGTAGCTTTTCTGCCAGTCCGCGGAGTTGAAACCGCACTTACAGAGGACTAGTCACCCGTAGTCCAACGCGCTACGAAAACGCTGGGCATGCGGGCACCCTAGTAAATAAAGTTCATCGCAGAAATCGAATGTGCTGACCTACTTGTGAACACATAACTGGCACAACGTACGGTTGCCCTTAGGCTCAGATCACATACAAATCACAAAGAGTGGTTAACAAGTGGTTGATATGGAGCGTTTGAAGATAATAAAGAGGGAGACGTCTATAACTGCATTATTCTTACTATAATACTTCTTTCTTTTATTTTTGTGGAAAATACTAACAACCTATGGGATTAATGACCACCTAACCAACATTTGCAAGAGTCTTTAAACAGACAGCCAATGTACGATTAGAACAAACACAGGATTATCAGAAAAGTTTCAAGTAGGGTCAGGAGTAAGACAAGGTTGCGTACTATCCCCGCTGCTGTTCATCACGTACATTGACCACATTTGTAAAATAGCTAACACCAGCGAAGGAAACAACCTCGGAGAACTCTTAAATGAATTTCTTTTGCAGACGATCAGGCAATCATATCAACAACAGAAGAACAGCTACAACAACACATCAACATACTCCAGTTAGCATGTAACGAATATAACATGAGAATAAACATCGACAAAATAGAAGTAATGACATTCGCCAGAGAGGAAAGCACTACCAATATCTGCATCGACAATCGTCCACTAAAACAAGTAAAAGATTTCATATACATGGGGAGCATTTTTTCAGCAAACGGAAGAATAACTAATGAAATTCAACACAGATGCAACAAAGCAAATCAAATGATAGGACAAATGGCGCCAATTTTAAGATGCAAACATGTCACTATGAACATAAAAAGAGCATTGTTCAACACAATATTTCTCCCAACATTATGTTACCAGTGCCAAACCTGGACACTGACAACTGAAAATCGGTTTATAATTAAGAAAACTGCAGCTGGATGTGTACATACACCTGCAATGGGAAAATAGGACTTCAATTCAGTCACAACCCGTTTTTTAAATTCGGTAGCCAGTCAGTTTAATCAACACAAGACTAGAACTGCCAGCGGCTGCATGAAGGTGAGACCGTATTACTTATAAATTTGTTACTTCTACAATGAGGATGATCGGATGACTAACTAACCAAATAACTGGTACAAAGTATGTAACGCATACTTTGTTAAAAAGTAACGGGATAGTACCGTTACAATAAAGTAGCAGAAAAACATATCACTACTAAGTATATACATCTCTCACGTCTGCCCGACCTATACCCGAAAAAGCGAACAGGTACCAGCAGCATAGAAACTGCGTGCAAACTGTCGACACAGTTTCTGTCTTGGAAATACAGAACTCACAATTGCTTTCTTGGTGTATACATCATTTGATATTAGATCCATTTTGTTTATCCAATATCAATAAATTGTTCATGGTGGAGTAAACTAGATGATGTTATGTGCCAGGGACAAGGTAAGGACTATATACACATCTTGGATATCTCTATTTAACCTTGTGTTCTATAAGTGTTAAATCTAGACAAGCCTTATATATAGAAAGATGTTTCATTTATCTTTCAATCAAAATACATTTCTTCTGTGAGCTCTGAGTTCAAGTTGTTTTATTTATGTAGTTGTAGCATCTGATAGGAATTTCGAGAGAAATATTGGTAGAGAAATATTCTCATGACATTCTCCTTCGTATTTCCTTTTCCTCCTTCTATTCGTTCGCTTGAAATATTGTCTATATCAGTGACAACTCGTCTTTAAGGGCCAGTGGGGCCGGGCTCCACCAAAATTAATGTGTAACGTGTATTTATTATTGTATACATTAAAACGTAACAATCCAAAAACATGATTTTTCCAAAAATTTGTATCTGGCCCCACCAACGTAAATGATCACAAGCCGCCACTGGTTTATATATTCAATGTAGTCTCTTGTTTGAACTTCACTCTTTGATAGCTCTCACAGAGGTCCTTGTAGTTTTCTGTCGAGTGTTGTTTTCCCTTTTTCAATTTCATTTTGTATTCTCGTGTTAAATATTCTTCTTGACAAGTCTACTTCTACAGCTTTTCATTTCTGTTATTCTACTTCTTCTTTCTTCTCATCATTTATTTCCTTTATTGCTAGCATGTTTGATTTGTTTGTTTTTGTCTATGTTAGCACTCAACTGTAAGCAGTTAGAAGACAGAATTAATGCATTTGAGATTTGGATATGTAGAAGCAGTGGCAGCTCGTGGTTATTTTTCTTGGTGGGGACAGACACCCAATTTAGAAAAAATCATGGGTTTTGAAGTATTTACTATTATTTGTCAATTCGGGATATTATCCCTTGGTGTGTCCGGCCCCACTGGCCCTTAACCCTTTCGCTGCTACATACTTTCTGAAGGCGGCGCTAAAAATAGCTACTCTTTTGTTTCTAGGTCACAAACGTGAATGTACACCTATAGCAGTGACAGTAGCGATGTATAACGTGTTAACACGTCTTTAGCCCACAGAGGAGAGATAATAACAGACGTGTTAATGCGTCTTTAGAAGTGAATGGGAAAACGTATATATACGTCTTTAGCAGCTAAAGGGTTAATGACGAGCCACCCCTGTATAGAAGAATATGCAGAGTTTTATGGACAGAAAAACAGGTAAATAAACAAGTTTTATGAAAACTAGACATGAAGAAATAATTATTAAGAGAAATAAAATTCGGACAAGTAAAGTATTTTGGGCACATAAAAAGACATGACATCATGATAAAATATTTACTAGAGGGGAAAGATGAGGGGGGAAGAGCAAGAGGAAGACCGAGAGATAAGTGGGAGGAAACTTTAAGAAATGGACAGGTTACAGTCTGGCAGTGTGTAACACCAAGGCGAAAGACAGAGGATGCTGGAGATTCATTGCAGCCAAGCTTCAATGTGGAGACGGCACATGATGATGATGAGCACTCAATAAATGAATAGTCACGTGCGTATAATTATAATTTATTTTGTTTAACTTTGAGAAAATTATCTTGCTTTTAATGTTTATACGTTATAACGGTGGCTACTGGTTGACGCATTGTCAACATATATGATGGTCATTAGGGATGTCGACTATAGAAGTTTCTAACCTCCAGAGACTTACGTGGATATACTGTCCTGGACATGCGGGTGTTTACAGTAATGAGAGAGCGGTCAAGCTTGCATCAACAGCATCGATTGTTGGGGAGTTGAAGATAGATAAGGGGATGTTCTTCGGTCTCTTCGCGACTGTCTGTTGGATGAGGACACTAAAATCGATATTGAATCGATCAAGCGATTTAGGCAGTTTGGAGTTACCCGTTGTACAAGTCGAACTGGATGCCTGAAGGGAGAGTGAGAGGTGTGTTTAATCAGCGAGCCACGGGAACCATCAGTATACATACTCTTAGATATATGTTGGGGGAGACTGAGCACCTATGGATCCGCCCGGAGTGTAATGACGTCAGTTTAGTAACCAATAACCAATAACAACATATCATACCCGGAATTTTGACCAATCCAGTTCTGCACTGCCAAGCTGACCTATTTAATTTGAGATTCTGACACAACTTCTCAAAAAGTAAGATATGTCATGACTCAAGTTCAAAATGTTTTATCAGTTCTGTACGAGAATATGGTCGTCATTTAGGGTGTTCAAGATAAGAGCGGTCTGTGAATGGAGCTAATCTGGCATATATGTATGAAAATGAGAAGGTTCAGCTATGACGTAGTATAGGTCAAGGTTGTGTGACGGTATGTAATTGTAGTGCGGGAAGGGGCGATGAACAAATGTGACGTAGGACGAGCTTGTCAGAACCGGTTTAAATAGTAAATTGACACAACGCGATAGGTTATCTGGTAACTTTCGATTTTCAATGGGGCTGCAATTATCTTGAACACCCTGTATATTTCTGTTAGCAGCCATGTCATTTATCCTGTTTGAGATTACGTTATAATGTCATCATCATTTCAGGCGCCATGCAAACTTAACCTGTCTGTATCGTTCGGGTAATATGAAAATTTAATTTATAAATGAGATGGCTACATGTCTCCGGAACTAGTCATATTTGTTGTATTATTTATGCATTTATATGCATATAATATATGTTTCGTAATGTAAAACATATGATATTACCATAATAAGATTTTTTTCAATTATTTATTTTTAAGATGTCTAATCTCGTTGATTAAAGCATGCTTTTTTAGTTCTTCTTCTTCTTCTGTGTTCGCCCGCTTTGAATGCATGCTTAGTCAGGGAGCCTGGTATGGTGCATCTGACCGATTTTTGCATGAAAGCCTACTTACTGTTTCTACGGTGTACCTAGCCATTTAGGTGAATCTTCTTCGATTTCAGTGGTAAGAACATGCTTTTATTACACCGACATGTCCAATCGTGCTGCCATTTTGGAAAATCTCTGCAGACGTGTTTTCACTTGCTCTCGTCAAAAACCAGACATTTGCTTATAAAATGGCATCTAATGACTTAGATTACTGTGTTGATCAAGACTATAAGTGTTAGTTATTTATGTGCTGCTTACTAGACCAGTTCTGCATCATCTTCTCTTATTTATTAATTATTTATTAATTGGTGTCTTCAAAATGTGGAAACAGTTAGCAGTTACAAATTTCCTAATTACAGCATTATTTATTGTCCAAACAACTTCATGTTTGGATATATTGTGTAAATATGAAGGTACTAAGAGACTGTGTAGTTTTCATGATATATTTCTTTATTTTTTTTTCTTTCTTTGGGACTGTAAAATTATTTGAAACGTGTAGAAAAATCTATTTTTGCATCACCAAAATTAGGTCACTGATATAACATATTACGTGGCAGCAGCAGCAGGTGCCGTGCCGGCTGGCGTAGGCGATCATGGATCTCCACAAATCTCTGTCGTTGGTGTTTGCTATCAACTCAGATGTTGACGCTCTACCGTGCCATGAAGTCAGGCTATCCAAAATTATCTCTCTTTGTCTTCTTCTGTCTCGTCTATCCTCGATTTTACCGGTTATCACAATGTGGGCACTGGCCCAATTACATGGCACTGATATTAAAATCACATATCTTGATAGTACATTCAATTAGCTTTCTAATCGTATATAACATGCCTATTTTCAATTCATGGAGTATTTGTGGCTTCTATTAATAGAGCAGGCCTTCAAAAATAACCAAAAAAACTTAAAAACCCATGAACGTTTAAGAGTTAATATGTTATGCTATTATTTCTAACTGCAAAGAGAAGAAGACTAGTTGCTCTCCTGCAACATCTGCCGGAGATATCCTGACTAGAATAACATATTTTTTCTCTCTCTTTCTCTCTATCTCTGTGTGTGTGTGTTTTCTGAAGGACTAAGTAGAAACATTCCTCTCTTTCTTTCTACAATCATGTTTTGCCTCACAGCGTCAGGTCAAGAAGAGATTTCTAAAACGGGCCCTTGTATTCGCTTCGTAGATAGTCTCTTTCGTCGCCTCTATTATCTCTGATGTCCATCTTTTGCGTGGCCGGCCTTTTGCTTTGTACCCATTGTATCGGAGCAGCATTGCTCTTTGAGGTGCACTGTCTGTTGGTAATCTGCTTACGTGGCCGAACCATTTAATTTGTTGTTTCTTGATGAAGTCTAGTAGAAACATTGACAGTACGAATACCATGCAAATTTCCAGTCATAACTTTAGGATTGTTGCTGGAGCTATGGCGTTCGTGCTTTGTGCAACACTTTCGACAAGTGGTGTGCCATTTCTGCGGAGAAGTACCGAGGCATTTGTGGTAAAATTCGACTGCAATGAAGTTAGTCCTTCTGCTACAGACCGTTTACACCCAGGCCAGTGCGATGATGGAGGTACGATGTAAAAGACTACTTGAGCAGGACAACAAAAAAAGGTCAAACATAACTAATAAATATGTAGACCTTGGGAGGCGGGGGGCGTTAAAGCTAGTCGATAAAATACTCCAATGTTTCCACTCCCCAACTGATGTCTTTTCAAAATTTGAAAGATTCGATGGTTTTTATATATGTGAATCTACTTGTTACAGGCACACATACGTACACACATAATTACATACGTACACACATATATATAACACTTACATACACACACGGAGAGAAAGAGAGTGAGAAAGATAGAAAGAATTAGACAGAATGTCCGAGTGATTACCGGGGCCCAAATTTGGGGTGTAAAGAATAGAATCACTGTTACCTGCCATGCATGTCGTAAGAGGCGACTAAGGAGGTTTTGCTGAAATCGGATGCACGTGTCCTAAACATGTAGAAGTCTATGCGTTTAGGGGCCTACCAAACCAATGTGCAACCTATACACGCTCTTGGCAAAGATCAAACTTATCACAAAGAGTGATTCAAATTGGTCGTAAAGAATGAACGCAAAGAAGAAAGAATTAGACAGAATGTTTGAGAGATAGAGAGCCACATCTGTACATCAAAGGTTGACTGGAAGAAATCTATAATATATTATGCCTTTTGATATTTACTTTATTCTCTCAAATTAGAAAATCTTTCCCTGTTTTTCCAAGGTATAAATCGCCTGTATAATAATAATAATAGTAAAGCCCATAACCCGTTAGGTCGTAGGGTGTCACTGTAGAGACATCAGCACAAAAGCACGCCATAATCTCTGTCTTCAACTCCTAGAGCGAGTGTGGAAACTCTGCCCCGACCAGTTCTTGATGTTGTCAAACCAGGGTTTTCTCTGCCCTCCATTCTCAAAGGTATAAATCGTCTGTATTATCAAAGGTATAAATCGTCTGTATTATCAAAGGTATAAATCGTCTATATTATCAAAGGTATAAATCGTCTATATTATCAAAGGTATAAAATCGTCTGTATTATCAAAGGTATAAATCGTCTATATTATCAAAGGTATAAATCGTCTATATTATCAAAGGTATAAATCGTCTATATTATCAAAGGTATAAATCGTCTATATTATCAAAGGTATAAATCGTCTATATTATCAAAGGTATACATCGCCTGTATTATAACAGTATAAATCGCCTGTATTATCAAAGGTATAAATCGTCTATATTATCAAAGGTATAAATCGCCTGTATTATCAAAGGTATACATCGCCTGTATTATAACAGTATAAATCGCCTGTATTATCAGAGGTATAAATCGTCTATATTATCAAAGGTATAAATCATCTGTATTATCAAAGGTATAAATCGTCTGTATTATCAAATGTATAAATCGCCTGTATTATCTAAGGTATAAATCGCCTGTATTATCAAAGGTATACATCGCCTGTATTATAACAGTATAAATCGCCTGTATTATCAAAGGTATAAATCGCCTGTATTATCAAAGGTATACATCGCCTGTATTATCAAAGGTATAAATCGTCTGTATTATCAAATGTATAAATCGTCTGTATTATCAAAGGTATAAATCGTCTGTATTATCAAAGAAGTCAATCTTATTTTCTCTGAAATCTTTAAACTTAATATTCAATTCTACCTGTTGGATATTACGATATCTCCCTCCCTCCCTCCCACTACCCCTACCACCACCACACAACCAATTACAGCATTAAAATCAACAGCCATATATCAGTTTAAATCGTCTAGGCCTGTGATAATAATCTTGAACTTGAGCAACTAAATTATTTGGCTCATATTTTTCCTATTTTTGTCGGAATTTATAAGTAGTGTTTATGTAGGCAATGTCCCATGTACAACTCTGTGGTGCAAGGAGAAGCAATGAAAGGTTAGAGGAGCGTTAAATGCCACACGTTTCATTCGCTTACCTGAATATGCCAGATAGGATAGGTTTGGATAAAAAGTGGTCGCTATGTGAAACTAGTGGTTGTTTAGGGAGTGCAGGTAAGGGATATAGCAGCAGCTGTTTCACCTGATGTTCATATACACCAGTCAGAGACCAGTTAGCGTCAGCACAAAGTTATTAGAAATAAGAAAACAAATTTCATACTTTGGTCTACATGTGTTGTTTCTCGGATTTTTTTTTTCACTTCTGCTATGATCATTTTTTGGTATGCGTGTATGTATGACCTTTTTCCATCTTTACAGGCGGTCAATTGGCAAGTGTTTTACTGTGACAACTTCTGAGTTTATGCTTTTCTCTCTTGTCGTTCAGCTCATACATAAGTCTCGTCTCAAAAGACTGCGCCCTTGCGTAATTTGGCTTTCCACACAACTCTGTCATCAGCTAGTTTTTCCCATGTGCTGGGACCTATAGAAAAGCTCTTCATTGAGGCCTTGCATACATCTTTATATCTGAGCTGTAGTCTGGCCTGGTGCCTCTTCCCCTCCGAAAGTTCACAAACAACATTGGTATGCGACAAGTTTCCATTCTTCTCACATGACCCAACCATCTTCGGCCGGCCATAAAACTGACGTCATAGCATTCTGGGCAGACCCATATGTGTTCAGGTTCACCAACAGTTGTCGAAGTGTAGGCATGCTGATGGTTCCCATAGCCATCTAAATAACCCTTCATTCTTCTAAGCCGATATAGCGGCTTATAGTATTGTTTAAGATGACGCAATGTCAGTATAATGTCTAAATTGTGAAGTAAACGTGTCCGGATATGATATAAATTACACAGTGTTTGTTCTTAATGACAATACCATGCGCGCTAGCCCCAAAACCCCAGTCTGACTTCTCACCACGATGCACACATGCGCACACGGTATAAACAACATCATCATCACTTTAATTATCTTCTATCAGCTGCTTAATTTCGAGTTCAGTCTTCATGTTGCCCCAATCTCTACACTCCCTTCTAAGAGTAATGATAACATCGCGGAAGTTTACCAGGCACCAGACTACCATCTATTACGATCCATTCTTGCCCTTTCGATAAGTTCGCAACTATGGTAATCTGGCTTATTGTTGCCTCAGCTTGGGCCATCCAAGACATGCCACACTTGGTTCTCGTGCGCGTAACATCAATAGTATTCGTGTGTGGTTAGAGGAAGGGTTTAAATGGTTTAAAAACCGAAGGATTGACTTCAGTGCACCGTGTTTTACCCCATACGGCTCAGTCCCTCTCCGCAGAACTGGCACGCCACCTGTCGAAAGTATTGCACAAAGTACGAACTCTGTAGCTCTGGCAACAATCCAAGGGGTCTCTGGAAAAACTGCACTCGTGAACAGAAGGCCGTGGTCGGGAATCGAACCCACGACCTTCGACTCGCAAGGCAAAGGGGTTAACCACTTAACCACAGAGACCCCGGTATGGGGAAGGAGTTGGCTAAACGTGTAATTCACCTTGAGAAAGGGTGCCCCGTAGTATATTGGCGGAAAGGAAAACTCCTTACATCACCTTTGTTAGAGCACAGCCTGGCTCTAGCACAGGCCAGACAACTGGCCGGGTATTCCTGACCTAGATAAGAAAAGGGATCTGGAAAATACAGATGTTTGATAGAACACTGCACGCTTTTTGCAATTTTACTCAATTCGGTGAGTCTATGGTTATTTGTTGGTGAAACATATTCATAATATTGATATTCCTTATTGTTAAACTTAACTTGTTGCATAATTTGACTTCAAGTTAGCATTTTGTGTTGATTTTAAAATGAATTCGTCTATATACACCAATACTGGAATGCGAGTTCACGTGGTGTAGTTGAGTCTGATTTCCCACAATTCTTACCTGAGCCCGAAGGCCCAGTAGTTTATAGTTGGCTCTGGTTAGAGAGTTACCGCTGCTACCCTTGGCATAACAGTTAACTACACCAGCTTCTATCTTTAACTTGAAGTTAGTGTGAACAGCTGGTGTGAATATTTGTCTGTTACAGGTAGCTAGAGTTATACTTAGCGTGTGTTGTAGTTTGAGGCTCGTTAGTTGAGTTAAAAAGCAATTATCATTTTGTGTGTGTGTGTGTGTTTTAGATCTCTCTAATTGGGCACATTTCTTGCTGCTAACTAGCTCTGATGGCGTCATCTCGGGTCTCAGACTAATTAACTATGATGGCGTCATCTCAGACTCAGACTGCTAACTATGATGGCGTCATCTCGGGTCTCAGACTGCTAACTAACTATGATGGCGTCATCTCGGGACTCAGACTGCTAACTAAACTTCAACATGATGGCGTCATCTCGGACTCAGACTGCTAACTAACTATGATGACGTCAACTCGGGTCTCAGACTGCTAACTTGGCGTCATCTCGGGTCTCAGACTGCTAACTAACTATGATGGCGTCAACTCGGGTCTCAGACTGCTAACTATGATGGCATCATCTCGGGTCTCAGACTGCTAACTAACTATGATGGCGTCATCTCAGACTGCTAACTAACTATGATGGTGCCATCTCGGGTCTCAGCCTTTCCCATGTCATCAGCTACATCCTGCATCCATCTTTTCCATGTCGCCCTCCTGCCCTGACCATCTGGATGTCTCCTTCCACAACCGTTTTCTCTAACATTAAAAAATCTGGCCAGCAATGGTGGAATGCGGGAGGGCCATTCAGAATCAGGACTGTTTGATTCTGGACACGACTTTGCCATTGCATTACCGCCATGTTTGGTCGGGTATTTTCCGGTTTCGTTTGCCGAGCTACTGAGTTAGTGCTGTGAGCTATGAATGTTATATGGAATGCTTTTTGATGTGTCAATCGTGCGTTTGTTGTGATTGTGGGTATTCAGAAAATGGCCGAGAGCGGTTATGACGAACCAACTCAATCTGTCGTATGCATTGTTCTGCGTGTGCAGAAAGCTGGATTTTGTCGTGATTGATGTTTCCTTCGACATGAATTGCAATTCAAGTGATGAACAGTTTTGTGTTGACACTTTAGCGATGGCCATATACATTTATGCGGTGCTGGTTGCTTTTTGTGGCGGTACGCTGTTTCATTCTGGAATTAGTTCACGACACAGGAGACAGTTGTTAGCATTTCGTGTGATTTTCGTTGGCACAGGAACGGAGCAATTATGGGGTAACCCGTTGCAGTAAAGTTGTAACCGTGCATATGAACTATCTATCTAACATCCTGTCCATCGTTATTGGTTATTGGTTATTGGTTATTGGTTATTGGTTATTGGTTATTGGTTATTGGTTATTGGTTATTGGTTATTGGTTATTGGTTATTGGTTATTGGTTACTAAACTGACGTCATTGCACTCCGGGCAGACCCATAGGTGCTCAGTCTCCCCAACAGATATCGAAGAGTATGCATACTGATGGTTCATGTGGCTCGCTGATTAAACACACCTCTCACTCTGCCTCTCATGCATCCAGTTCGACTTGAACAACGGGTAACTCCAAACTGCTTAAATCGCTTGATCGATTCAACATCGATTTTAGAATGCTAACTATGTCTCCTTCCTGTCCATCATGTTCTTTCTTCAATCTTCTCCTTCTTATTTGTAGCATCAGCCAGTTTTCTTTGATTTTAAGTTCTCTTTGGGTAGGTCCACTTGTTCTCTTCTCTGTTCATGATAAACGGAGGAATTTTCTGTAACACTTATATTCAAAATCATACACATGCTTTTTCCGCAGCCTTGTTAAATGTCCATGCTTTACACCCGTACGTTGCCACTGGAAATATGCATGTTCTTAGTATTCCGATCTCTTCCTCTCGGTCAGTTTCATTCCATACTGATTTTAGTTGTTTAATTTTTGTTAAGGCATTGTTTGCTCTTTTAATTTCCATCATCCAATTTCCATCTACAACTGTTATAAGAAAGAGAAGATGGAGATATGTTGGGCACACCTTGAGGAGAAATGATCAACGAATATCAAAGCAGGCATTGAAGTGCGATGCAAAGGGTTCAAGAAAGAGGTCGACCTAAGGTGACCCTGAAACGAACTTTGCTGAGAGAGGCAGGAAATATCGGTCTCAGTTCCATGGAGGAGATTGAGCGAGTTGCCCAGGATAGAGCGGTATGGAGAAATTACTTGCAGGCCCTATGTAACGTATAACGGTACGAGAGGAATTATTATTATTATTTATTTTTGGTAAAGCATTGTTTGTTCTTTTAATTTCCTTCATTCAATTTCCATCTGTTGTTAGCAGTGAACCAAATAATTCAAAACTGATCTTATTTTCTACTTTCTCTCCGTTTATGAAAATATCCATTGTCATGTTTAAAGGGTTTAAAAGCCGAAGGGTTTGTTGTAGTTATGTGGTAGAACATGGATGGACGTGTTTGTTGTAGTTATGTGGTAGTGTTTGTTGTAGTTATGTGGTAGTGTTTGTTGGTGATGATGATGGTATTTCTTTTACGATGGCTTTAACATAACTTCAATATACTGAACAACCATGGTGGATTCATATAGATATATTTATTTGATGTTACATGTGTGGACAATACACCAAACACGTCCACCCATGTTCAATGTTTATGTTCGTCTCTCTATGTTGTCACTACGTCGCTAAGCAGTACTAACAAATCTACGTCAACTAGTTTCACTACGTCAATGTCTCGTTCTAGTGTTGCTATCTGCTCATAGTGGGCAGATTTGGTGTCCAAACACTACAGTCTCTACATATCTCATATCTACGAACTTATCTATCTAAACTACCTGTCTAGTCTGTTGGCTACTACCTGGGGTTGGGGAACGATTGTGTCCGGTCCTGGCAGACTACTACAGGTTGACTTCATTGCACCGGGCTTTACCCCATATGGCTCGGTCCCTCTACGCAGAAATGGCACGCCACCTGCTGAGAGTATTGCACAAAGCACGAATTCCGTAACTCCAGTAACAATCCTAGGGGTCTCTGGTAAAAACTGCACTCGTGAACAGAATGGCGCGGTCCAGAATCGAACCCACGACTTTCGACTCACAAGGCAAAGGGCTTAAGCACTTGTCATGTTTGTTTTATCTGTTGTCATTATTTGTGTTTTTGCCACATTGAGGTATAGATTTTTGTTTTTCACTTTTCTATCGCACTTCCATGCGCGTTCAGAATACAACCTTGTCTTTCGTCAAACCATTTATCTATCAGGATTTATCTTCTTCTTCTTCGCGTTCGCTCTTCACGACCAATTTTAATCACTCTTTGTGATATGTTTGGTCTTTGCCAAGAACGTGTATACGTTGCACATTGGTTTGGTAGGCCCCTAAACGCATAGACCTCTACACGTTTAGGACATGTGCATCCGATTTCAGCCAATAGGATTTATCTAACTAGCTCTTTGTCTCTGAATGTTATCCAACTATCTGATATAATTTATCATATACACTTTTAATGTGCACATTAATTCACACTACGATATTTTGTCACTTTCTCATTGATTCTTCTGCTTTTGTCAGCACACTGTTACCGGGTTGTTAACCCAGTGTCGTGGTTTTATGTATCTGTCTTGCGTTTATCTGGTGATTTGTGTGATGGTTTTCTTAGTCTCCTGGCAGAATTCAACTTTTGTCAGAACACTGTTACCGGGTTGTTAACCCAGTGTTGTGGTTTTATGTATTTGTCTTGTGCTTCTCTGGTGACTTGTGTGATGGTTTTCTTAGTCTCCTGGCAGAATTCAACTACGTTATCTATACACCTTTTCCTCGGTCTTCCTCTCGCCTTCCTTTCTGATATTCTGTTGTGGAAAGTTTCATAGGCAGTTTGTCTGTTCGCATTCTTACTAAGTGGCCAAACCACTTCATTCTCTGTTTCGCTATATAATTCAAGCACGGTCTTGTTCCAACCTTTTCTCTGATGCTGGTATTCGTTACTCTGTCGATTCTTGTGTTGTTGGTGACTTTGCGGAGACATCTCATTTCGCATGTTGCTATTTTCTGTGTATGCCTTATTCATTGTCCATTTTTGATATTGGTAACATAAAGTGGGTATGAAGAGGGTGTTGATCAACTGACATTTCTCATTGATTATCATAATAATAATAATGTGAGAGAAATATAATTGTCTGTTCATTCACAATTTGTTTTAAGTAATTTCTACAGAACTTTTTTCTCTATGTCAGCCTACTTAATCGTCTTTCGTTCTCTGTCTTTCATTCATCCATCATCATCATCATCAAATAGCTTGTCCTGAGCAGAACTTTGCCACCCCAGCAGTCCTCTGGAAGTTCTCTCTCTCATAGGCCAGATGTCCTGCCTCTGCAGCCGTCATGTTCAAACCATCAGTTACATCCTGAATCCATCTTCTCCGTGGTCTTCCTCTTCTTCTCTTTGCCAGTATGTCTCATTCCATGATGGTCTTCTCCAGCTCTTCATGTCTTTTTATATGTCCAAAATATCTCAATTTTCTCTTTCTTATTTGTAGCATCAGCCAGTTTTCTTTGATTTTGAATTCTTTCTGGATAGATCTATTTTTTGTCTTCTCTGTCCAAGAAATACGGACTCTTCTGTAACACTTATATTCAAAAGCACATATATGTTTTCCCCTGCTCTATTAAATGGTCATGATTTCACATCCATACGTTGCCTTTCATAATACAAACATACATCTAACATATAACTTTCGTTCTATGTCTTTCATACATACATACATACATACATCTAACATATAGCTTTCGTTCTCTGTCTTTCATTCATACATACATCTAACATATAGCTTTCGTTCTATGTCTTTCATACATACATCTAACATATAGCTTTTGTTCTATGTCTTTCATTCATACATCTAACATATAGCTTTCGTTGTCTGTCTTTCATTCATACATACATCTTTTTTTTTCTTTTTTTTTTTTTTTTTCCTTTTTTTTTTTCTTTCGTCCGCTTTCAACTCAGACGAAGTTTCATCTCTGAAACTGATTTTTGCGTGAAAATCTGTTTTCCAATTTCTTACAATGGCAGCAGCGTGCACATTGTAAATTACTTACACTGGCAGCCGTGTGCTCAATGTACTCGTAATTAGTATTCCTCGCCATACAGGCAGATTTTCTCCGACTTCAGAGGTACTCATGTTATCGTCCTGAGTAAGACCAGGGGACTCGAAACAAATGCCGGACAGTAGGTTCGAACCCGAGCTATGAGGCGTCTCACAGCTAGCAGGCCGAGCTACTATCAACTACTCTAGGCAGTCCCCATACATACATCTAATATATAGCCTTCGTTCTCTGTCTTTCATACATACATACATCTAACATATAGATTTAGTTCTCTGTCTTTCATTCATACATTCATCTAACATATAGCTTTCGTTCTATGTCTTCCATACATACATCTAACATATAGCTTTCGTTCTATGTCTTTCATACATTCATCTAACATATAGCTTTCGTTCTATGTCTTTCATACATACATTCATCTAACATATAGCTTTCTCTTTCTCTCTATAAATTGTTTATTAAACTTCGACCAATATTTGTCATAGAATGTTTTGTTTTTCAGGTGACACGACTTCTCTCCCACATACAAACGTATGAACATCAACATCCTAAACAGACAAGCTACGAACGAGTGACAGTAATATAAACATCTCGTGTGTGTTTGCTACTTCAACCAAATCAAATGATTGTCTTTGAAACTGGAAACAACACTTTGTTTAAACTTAAATTTGAACAAGCCATGAACAATGAACAATTGCCAAATAACAAGTCTGAGAGCCGTGATAGTTCAGAGTGCACTAGCTACGTAGACTTGTGGTCCTAGGTCCAACATTTCAAGTTAGAGTATCATAAAAAGATGGAGTAATCAAGACGGCCGGCATAATGTTAATCACATCAATTATCGTGAGACATTGATCAAAGAATAATACGAAACTAACACCGTCTTCCACAATATATCACGTGTCATGGAAACGGTTGCTATATCAACATGCCTATTTGTCAACACGTCTATATGTCAACACGTCTAAATATGATTAAATCAGTTTTACTGATCTGATCTGATTGCTCTGAATAATTTTACGATCTGAATCAGAATATATTCAGAAATATGAATTGCTGCCACCATTGCTATTCGTAGTTTAACTTTTAACGCTTTCGCTGCTACCTACTTTATGAAGGCTGAGCTAAAAATAGCTACTCTTTGTTTCTAGGTCACAAAGGTGAATGTACACCTATAGCAGCGACAGTAGCAATGTATAACGTGTTAACACGTCTTTAGCCCAAAGAGGAGAGATAATTACAGACGTGTTAATGCGTCTTTAGAAGTTAATGGGAAAACGTATATATACGTCCTTAGCAGCTAAAGGGTTAAGGAGGAAATATTTGAATAAACTGTGACACCATCCTCAATAATAAGGAGGAAATATTTGAATAAACTGTGACACCATCCTCAATAAAATTAGGATTCATTTTGAGAACAATTTTATATACGACTCAATTTTCAAATATAATGCAGCAGCCTATTGGTGGTGCTTCTTCAACTTATTCATCATGATTCGTTCACTCCTACTTGCAGCACGTCTGATTGCTGTGTACACCCTAGTTGTCATCATTCATGTCATCTCCGCTTCTCCAACATCAACAACAACAGAGTCGGACGTGGCTGCCACCGTCACACCAGCGTTAAATGTCTTACAAGACTCTGGTGGGATTACTACCGGATTAGTACAGCGTAGTAAGCAGCGCGATGATCCAGACTTTTCAATACAGACATTTATTACCATATTAATCACATTAATGATTATTTTAACAAATTGTATCGTTATGGTGGTAGCGGCTTGGACGGAGGCATTTGATAACTTCAACAAGATTTTTATTTACTCGCTAACTCTTGCTGACCTATTAATTGGAATATTCATCACCCCATATTCCATTTTTCTATCTGTCTATAGAAAATGGGTGTTCTCCAGGTAAGTTACTCATCCATTTTTCTATCTGTCTACAGAAAATAGGTGTTCTCCAGGTAAGTTATTTATCCATGTTTCTGTCTACAGAAAATAGGTGTTCTCCAAGTAAGTTACTCATCCATTTCTCTATCTGTCTACAGAAAATGGGTGTTCTCCAGGTGAGTTAACTCATCGCTATATTCATGAAAATTTAACGAGCATTCTATCCATGCAAATTGTTTGTCCATAAACAAATATTTGTGCACTTTTGTATCTGGTATACGTCATGTATTGGTAAGCCTGTATGTATGTTATTGTACAAATCTAGAAATGTTTTAGTGTCAAAGTTCACTATAACTTCTACCAGTAGCGGCTCGTGATCCTTTTTGTTGGTGGGGCCAGACTCAAATTTTCGGAAAAATCATGGTTTTGGGTTAGGTTATATTTTAATTTATTAACTAATAAATACACGTTCCACATTATTTTTGGTGGGTCCCTGCCCCACTGGCCTTTAATGACGAGCCGCCACTGATTTCTACTAATCCTATCTACTTATGTTATCTTCTACTGCTGTCTTGTCCATGTTTCAATTGCTCTCACAGTCTCTGATTAGTATTTTAAGCTGTCGTAATTTTGTATTGTCTTGCGCACTGAGCCATCCTCCACCTTTCGGGTCATACTCTATGAATTATTAAGAATTCATACATGATTGTAGCTGTGTGACTCCAGGCAGAGTAGTATCGTAGTAACTGCCAGTACCCCCAATGTCATGCTGCTTGTTGTCATACTACATGCACATCTGGCTTCCTTGACCATTCTGCCACATGGGCTTGCAGAGAAGGCCCATGCGGACTTTTCGTGGCGAACTACCGACCCATCCTTGTAAATCACAACGTCATTTTCATTGCAGTTTTCATCAATGATGGCTTCGGCGTCTGCATCCAACGCCAAGCGATTCCTCTCTCTGCAATCTTTATCGACTTTAATGATGGTCAAAATGGTATTCCATATTTTGAAGGTATCGTTACTCACTCTCCCCCTGGATCAATATTTGTGAGCCCGCGTACCAGCTGAACAGTGTCTGCAGCACGGTTAATCCACGAGTTACCCCACCCACTTTAACCGATTTCCACTTCTGATGCTGGACACGTCATGCAGTAGACGATCCTATTTAGCATTTATTTTTAGATACGCGCGTGCTCTAGTGCCCGGTACGTTGACGAATTATAATGATCTGGTCTGTTCTGCTGAAGTTATTGATAAAGTCTTTTCCATAATTATATCCAGTGTTTGTCTTTCAGTCTATTGCAGATTTTCTCATAATTATATTCAGTGTTTGTCTTCCAGTCTATTGCAGATTTTCTCATAATTATATCCAGTGTTTGTCTTCCAGTCTATTGCAGATTTTCTCATAATTATATCCAGTGTTTGTCTTCCAGTCTATTGCAGATTTTCTCATAATTATATTCAGTGTTTGTCTTCCAGTCTAGTAGAGATTTTCTCATAATTATATTCAGTGTTTGTCTTCCAGTCTATGCAGATTTTCTCTAATGACAATTTTAAACTAGAAAATAATGAGCAATTGTAATGGATTCTACGAGTTTACGGTTATGTTATTTTTAACCGTCCCTTTTTCCGTTCCTTTCTTCCCAGAAAGAATGCCCGCATACCTTAACCTAACTCAAACACCGTCATGTTTGAAATAAATTAGTGCACTAACAACTCGGCCACGCGATAAATGATGATAACTATAATTATACTAGATTTCTGTGTGATAAACAAGCAGCAGTTATCTATAACCAGTTATCGCAAATCTTGTCTCCAATATAATCGTGCATACACCAACAAGACAAGTAAACATGGCGTCGTTATGAACATTAGAAGCCAACCTGGCATTTAGACAGCTTTCTCTAAACGCAAGAGAAATTTACCTGCCACAGAAATTGAATTTAATTAATTAATTTCATTGATTTTCTTCAAGTTTGTTGACTTCTGGCACACGATGCAGGTCTAAGTTAGCATTTCATCCAAACATAAAACGTGCAGGTTCAAGTTAGCAGTGCATCAAACATAAAATGAATTCAACCCTTGCTTACTTATGTCTTTAACGTTTCTGATTAAAAGAAAAGAAAGATCAAAGATTATCTGCACGTGTTTCTAGTTATATCATGAACGTCAGGATGTACACGTCAGATATGTAACATTGACTTGGCGCGCACTTCTTGTGTAAGTTTAACTTGCATCAGTCATTTGAAATACCATTCAACCCTTCCGTGTGTTGCCGTGACTCATAATAGTCGTCCATCGCAATTGATGATGATAACAGTCTCAGACTTGTGCTGCTGCACCTCTCTGACGTGTGCTGTGATTAGCACAGGCCAGACAACTGGCCGGGTATTCCCTGACCTAGATAAGAAAAGGGATCTGGAAATTACAGATGTTTGATAGAATAATGCACGTTTTTTTTGCAATTTTACTCAATTCGGTGAGTCTATGGTTATTTATTGGTGAAAAATATTTGTAATATTAATATTCCTTATTGTTAAACTTAACTTATTGCATAATATGACTTCAAGTTAGCATTTTGTGTTGATTTTAAAATGAATTCGTCTATATACACCAATACTGAAATGCGAGGTCACGTGGTGTAGTTGGGGTCTGATTTCCTACAATTCTTACCTGAGCCCGAAGGCCCAGTAGTTTATAGTTGGTGTGATAACTGTAGAGTCCAGTCCTAGAACACAATCCCTTACTACAAGTGGTGCATACATGATCAAGGCTTAGACATGTGCCGTTATGTGTTCTGTCTTTTCGCGCAGCTCGTTTTCTTTGTGCCTCAACGACACGATGATTCTCAGCTATGCGGGCTCCTCTTGTGTTGCTACATCGCCACATTTGGCGATCTTGCGCAAGGGATTCCCAGCATGTGGTGTCTATATCGAAGCATTTCAGACACTTTAAGAGTGTCTTTGAAGCGGTTTTTTTTTCCACCAGCAGAACGTCTGCCCCCTTCAAGTTCGCCATGCATCCACTGTTTGGGGATGCGTTTACCAGGCATCCGAGCAACGTGGCCGACCCATCTTACTTGGGCCTTCTGCAACAGGGTGTTGCCGCTTGGGATCTTTGCTCTTGTGAAGACTTCAGTATCTGGAATTTTGTCTTGCCAGATTTTTTTACTTGTGTGTAAGTGGTTTAGTTTTCTTGCTTGTCTGCTATACACTGTCCATGTCTCGCTTGCGTACAGCAGCTTGTTTAGCACTATGGCCTGATAAATTTTCAGCTTTTGTGGCTACGCGTATTCGTTCCGCTCCCACACAGTGACACGTAGTCTTCCGAACGCAGCACTGTCTTTGGATATCCTATTGTTGACCTCAGAGTCTATGTTTGCCGATCTGGATAGGAGGCTGCCAAGATAGGCAAAGTCAAGATAGGAGGCTGCCAAGATGGGCAAAAATCGTGACTCACAAGTGGAGCAGAGAATAGTATAGGATAGGAGGCTGCCAAGATAGACAAATTCAAGATAGGAGGCTGCCAAGATAGACAAAGTCAAGATAGGAGGCTGCCAAGATAGGCAAAGTCAAGATAGGAGGCTGCCAAGATAGGCAAAGTCAAGATAGGAGGCTGCCAAGATAGGCAAAAATCGTGACTCACAAGTGGAGCAGAGAATAGTATAGGATAGGAGGCTGCCAAGATAGGCAAAGTCAAGATAGGAGGCTGCCAAGATAGACAAAGTCAAGATAGGAGGCTGCCAAGATAGGCAAAGTCAAGATAGGAGGCTGCCAAGATAGGCAAAGTCAAGATAGGAGGCTGCCAAGATAGACAAAGTCAAGATAGGAGGCTGCCAAGATAGGCAAAGTCAAGATAGGAGGCTGCCAAGATAGGCAAAGTCAAGATAGGAGGCTGCCAAGATAGGCAAAGTCAAGATAGGAGGCTGCCAAGATAGGCAAAGTCAAGATAGGAGGCTGCCAAGATAGGCAAAAATCACGACTCACAAGGGGAGCAGAGAATAGTAACACTGCGACCTACAAGGTATGTAGTAAGAAGCGACGGCCTATGAAAGCTACCCTAGTAAATAAAAAGCATCGCAGAAATCGAATGTGCTGGCCTACTTGTAGGTACATAACTGGCACAACGTAAATCGCTCTTAGGCTCAGATCACATACAAATCACAAAAAGTGGTTAACAGTGTGGAGCGTTCGTAGAAGAAGAACCATAGAACCGTTTTTTATTGTGCCTAACCGGAAGAGCCACAACATGTAAACTCCGAGCGTCATCATTCTCTCGAATGTGAACTGCTCGGAATTTGTTTAATTATTTGCCTGTTGGCTCTATGACGGCTCCCACCATTTGTCGGCAATCAAGTGAACATTACACTTTGATCGTAACCAAAAGGCTGACAACTAATTACTTGTATGTTTTATTTTTATTGTCTGATGTCTGACAAAGTAAATCACTAGTTACTTGTGTAATCTCATCTGAGTTATTTCATCTAACATTACTTTCTCTATTACTTAATCCGAGTTATTTCATCTAACATTACTTTCTCTATTACTTAAGGCGGGAGACCCACCCAGAACAAGGGTTGTATTTTTTAAAATTCACAGAAAAAAACCGAACAAAGATATTGTCATACAATTTGCTACCTATTGCAAAAGACATTGTTTTCGATGATAAACAACGTTTAGTGTATATATATACATTTTATTGAAAATATATTGTAAAAAAAACCTCACTTCATCGTGCAGTGGATTTCAAAAACATATGAAGTGCAAAGAATGCCAAACTTGCATATGATGTACATATCACCCATGATTATAACGTGAACCTCCAAAAAATGTCTAACTCATTTGGTTTTGTAGATATGGTTTTTATAATTTAGCCCTTCCAAATTAAAACAAAATTTCAAATTAGAAAAGCAATATCTCTGCTTATATACAGTTTAGACAAAAAGTGGAGGTTCATGCTATAACTATTGGTGATATGTACATCATATGCCAGTTTGGCATTCTTGAACTTCTTATATTTGTGAAATCCACTGCACGATGAATTGGGGGTTTACAATATATTTTCAAGAAAATTAATTATTTTAAAAAAACTTATTACAGTGCATTCCCATTGCTCCACCACATTGCTTTATAGTCATTGCTCCACCACATTGCTCTATCCCCATTGTTACACCACATTGCTATATCCCCATTGCTCAACCACATTGCTCTATAGCCATTGCTCCACCACATTGCTTTATAGCCATTGCTCCACCACATTGCTTTATAGCCATTGCTCCACCACATTGCTCTATCCACATTGCTCTACCCCCATTGCTCCACCACATTGCTCTATCCACATTGCTCTATAGCCATTGCTCCACCACATTGCTATATCCCCATTGCTCCACCACATTGCTATATCCCCAAT
The DNA here is from genome assembly GCA_020796225.1 of Arion vulgaris. Taxonomy (NCBI): domain Eukaryota; kingdom Metazoa; phylum Mollusca; class Gastropoda; order Stylommatophora; family Arionidae; genus Arion; species Arion vulgaris. The sequence goes on from CM036770.1 coordinate 27,402,173, forward strand.
GTTCTATCCCTATTACTCTATCCCTATCCCCACCACATTGCTCTATAGATATTGCTCCACCACATTGCTCTATCCCCATTGCTCCACCACATTTCTCCACCAGATTGCTATATCCACAATGCTCTATCCCTATTGCTCCCCCACAACGCCATCCACATTACTTCACCATACCGCTCCATCCCCATAACTCCATGCAAATGTTTCCATTGACAGTGACAAGTTCTGTAGTGTTGAGGCTTATGTATTCACCGTCCTGATTATGGCCAAAATATACTCACTGACCTGGCTCAACGTTGACCACTACGTGGCCGTCCGCAAGCCAGAGAGATATGATGTCATGATGTCTCCTGCCAGAAGTCTCTGCTGGATCGGTTTCTCTTGGATGGTGGCCATCTCCTACTGCTGCCCTCTTCTCTTCTCATTTGGGGTATGTACAAACCTGGTGCCTGGTTTTCTTAATTAACCAGTAATGTTTTATTTGTTTTATCAACAAAGATATCGCATGGAAGATAATACTGAAAAAATGCAAGATTTTAATGAATAGTATAAACAATCTGACTCTCATTAACATCTAGATAAATGGTTTTAAAAAAAAAAAACAGAAAAATTGGAAACTTAAAATATCTTGTGTCCCATATTTATGATGTCTTTAACTCTTTCCACGTTTTTTGCTGCACACTGCGCCACTACAGAAGTCAGTTGAATGCCATTAGCCACACACTGCCCCATAGAGTTGCTTCCCTTATAAAAAGTCTTTCTAGTTTTACTTCTACTGTTTGTTTGTTTGGTAGGGGATTAATGCCTCTTTAAGCCAAGGTACGCCGCTTTCAACCTAAGGCGAACCTTTTATTGGTTATATTAGAGCGTGTAGGCCAACAAACATGAAAAATAAGAATTAACTCCTTTCGGAGAATTCAAAAGTTAATTACTTACTTCTACTGTTTTACTTCTACTACTTTTTAACCTTGTTATTCTATTGTGTTGTCCAGTTTTCTTCAATTTAGTATATAATAATATATATATGTTTATTTATTGACGAGTAGTTGCGATTTAAAAAAAAATTTCTACTTCCTTGAATTAACTGTTTAAAAATTGAGGAAATAACTCCGAGTGGAAAGAGTTAACTAGTATTGTTAATTGCTCGTGTTTTACAGTTGCATTTTTGCTGCAGATTTACTTCCCCTTGAGACTACTTTTCATACTCTCCATTCTTCTTCTTATTCCTCTCTGCTCCTCGTGGAGCATAGGGTCTCAGCAGTTGTTCGCAACTCTTCTCGGTCTCTGACTGTCCTCTTTATGGTCTCCTAGGATAGTTCAGCACTCTTTAGTTCCTCAAGAAGACTTCGTCTCCAGGTCTATTTAGGGCATCCTCTTTTTCATTTTCTTTACGGGTTCCACTCAAGTGCTTGTCTAGTGACACTCGACTGTGTCTTCCGTAGGGCATGCCCGACCCATCGCCATTTTCTCCTCTTGACCTGGGTTATCATGGGTTCCTGTCCGATTCTTATCCACAGGTCTGTGTTTGTAACTCTATAATACCATCTCAGTCTGAGAATCCGCCGAAGACATCCGCTGACAAAGGTCTGAATCTTATTTGTATTTAACTTGTATCTCGCCACATTTCTGAGCCATACAGCAACACAGATTTCACACTTGAGCTGAATATCTTGAGCTTTGTTTCGTGGAGATAACAGCGGACTTCCTCACTGTGTGCAGGATAGCAATGGCTTATTGGGCTTTCCTAATCCTGGCATTAATGTCCTCATCTGTACCTCCTGATTTGCTGATCTTGCTTCCAAGGTAGATAAATTCACCAACATCTTCTATACCCCTTCCCTCAATCAATATTGTGTCTTGCTGTTGACCTTGTACAACTTTGTCTGTCTTATGTTGACATTGTAAGTCTGTGTTATCTTATCTGTCTTATGTTGACATTGTAAGTCTGTGCTGTCTTATCTGTCTTATGCTGACATTGTAAAATGTGTCTGTCTTGTCTATCTTATGTTGACATTGTAAAACTTTGTCTGTCTTATGTTGACATTGTAAGTCTGTGCGGTCTTGTCTGTCTTATGTTGACATTGTAAAACTTTGTCTGTCTTATGGTGACATTGTAAACCTTTGTCTGTCTTATGTTGACATTGTAAACCCTTGTCTGTCTTGTTTGTCTTATGTTGACATTGTAAACCTTTGTCTGTCTTATGTTGACATTGTAAACATTTGTCTGTTTTATGTTGACATTGTAAACCTTTGTCTGTCTTATGTTGACATTGTAAACCTGTGTCTGTCTTGTCTGTCTTATGTTGACATTGTAAGTCTGTGCTGTGAAAACTAAAATTTTGCCCACTGAAAAAGTGAAATCTCAACCCAAAATTACCATTAATAATGAAGACACTGAAAACGTCACATATTTTGAATATCTTGGCTCTATAATTAACAACAATCGAAATTGTATGAAAGAAGTTAGAAGAAAACTAGCCATGACTTTCCAGAGGGTGGTCAGCATGAAGAAACTATGGCATGACATAAACAAAGTAATAAAGGTAAGACTTTTGAGAACATACATATTCCCTGTGGCAACATATGGATGCGAATCATGGACCATAACACACATATTAAAGAACATAATTGAAACTTTTGAAACAAGGTGTTACAGAAAAGTTCTTTCAACATCCTGGACAGAGAAGAGAAAAAAACATAATACAAGACCTAATATATTGAGGAGCATTGGCTCATAAATAACATCATGTCCCGGAAGTTACAATATTTTAGCCACGTTAAACGTTACAGTTGTTTGGAGAGAATGATAATGAAAGGCATGGCTCATGGAGGAGAGCCGCGGTAGCGTAGTTGTTAGTGAACTCGTTTCTCAAGGCTGGTAGTCTGGGTTCAACTCCCACAGTGCGCGTGGAATTTTCCCGACCGCGACGGCTCTCAGGTCGACCCAGCCTCAACTGGGTACCAGTCATGCTCTGGGAAAGTAAAGGCGTCCGGCGTGATGCTGACCACATCACCCATCGTGTGCCGACGGTCAATGAAAAATACAGGCCTAACACTGTATTGACCTATATACCACGAGGTATGAAAGAGTTCCTTTCCTTTTTTTTTTTTACTTTATGGCTCATGGAGGGGATGACCAAGACAAAGGTGGCAGCAGGACATCAAAGAAACATTGAACAAGACGCTGGAGGAGGCAGGAGAACTTGTTAGAGACAGAGAGTTTTTCAGGCGAGCTGTGATGAAAGCAATGTTCCCCATGTGACATGCTACCAAGTGAATCTGTTTTTGTAATACTTCTAAACATTATATATTTGCAATATTTTACAAATGTTCTATATTTATTGTATTTCTTAACATTTTATGCATCCCAAAACAGTTGATGCATGGCGAGCTTGAAGGGGGCAGACGTTTAGCTGCTGGACAGAAAAAACGCTTTAAAGACATTCTTAAAGTGTCTCTGAAATGCTTCGATATAGACAATACGTGCTGGGAATCCCTTGCGCAAGATCGCTAAATGTGGCGCTGTAACAACAAAGAGGAACCCGAATAGCTGAGAATCATCGTATTGTTGAGTCACAGAGAAAATGAGCAGCACGAAAAGACAGAGCACACAACACGCACATGTCTAACCTTGATCATGTATGCCCCACCTGTGGTCGGGGATTCTGTTCTAGGATTGGACTCTACAGTCACCTCGCACACACCAGAGAGGTGCAACAGCACACGTCTGAGATTGTTGTCATCATCGCTTGCGATGGACGCTAATTATTATAACATTTTATGTTATGTTCGCGATCGACATCATGGCACCATCCCAAAGTCCCTTTGCTCACCGTACCCATGAGAAGTTGATTACTATATCTTCTCTCTCTACCACGAAGACGACACTGTCTGGCATGTCCAAACATTTTATATTTGTTATATGTCTACATGTTTTATAATTTGTAAGAGTTTGATATTTTTCAGTCTGCAACGTTCAGTGAATCTACATTTGTGTGTATGGTAGACAGCGACCAAAAATTGGCCTATATGTTGACAGCCTGGGTACTGGCATCTTTGCCGAGTGTTCTAGCACTGGCTGTCACAAATGCATATCTTTTTACTAAGTAGGTATTGATCTGGTTGTATCAGCTTTAGTTACTCTACTTGTTAGTCTATTTATAAAACATACACTCCAGTGATAGTTGTTACATAAACTCCAGTGACAATTGCTACATAAATTCCAGTGATAGTTGCTACATAAATTCCAGTGATAGTTGCTACATAAATTCCAGTCACAGTTGCTACATAAATTCCAGTGATAGTTGCTACATAAATTCCAGTAATAGTGCATAAATCAGTGCAATTGCTACATAAATTCCAGTATAGTTGCTACATAAATTCCAGTAATAGTTGCTACATAAATTCCAGTCACAGTTGCTACATAAATTCCAGTCACAGTTGCTACATAAATTCCAGTAACAGTTGCTACATAAATCCAGTAAGTTGCTACATAAATATCAGTCATAGTTGCTACATGAATTCCAGTCACAGTTGGTGAAGTTAAGACAATGATTATATTGCAATAAACGTATTAGTCTAGAACCAAAGTCTTCAGAGCTCAATCAACAAAAGATATCACATTTTTTATTATATTCCTCTCATACTGTTATATGTTACATAGGGTATGGAAGCAATTTCTCCGTGCTGCTCTATCCTGGGTAACTCATTCAATCTCTTCTATGAAGTTAAGACTGATATTTCTCCACTATCAGTAAAATTCGCTGCAGGGTTTCACTAGGGTGTTCTTTCTATCTTTAACCCTTTGCTTCCCACGATATATTAATTATATATTTTTGTTATTTTTTAGTTGATATATTCATGATATATTTGTGTTATTTTTTAGCTCATTCAAGCGTCGTATCCAGTTTTATGAGAAAGTATTTGTGGACTTATCATCTCGACCTAAGAACTATCAAATGACGTTTGTCATGTGTGTTATCTTTGTCTTTGTGTGGCTGCCATACCTTATCACCTTGTAAGTAGAACATTTCTCATGTGTGTGTGTGTCATCTTTGTGTGGCTGCCATACCTTATCACCTTGTAAGTAGAACATTTCTCATGTGTGTGTGGGTCATCTTTATAATTAAAATGATCACTGCTGAAAATACTTGACACTACCAGTGCTGCAACTATTGACTCCATCACTTGATCAGTCATTTAACTATTAAACACCATCAGTCTTATATCTTTTATAATCCATCTGGGTCAGGACTTACTCCCTGAGACCCCATGTGGTTTCAGAGCGGTCCACAGAACAGCAGACATAATATTTGCAGCCCGCCAACTACAAGAGAAATATCAAGAGCAGTATTGCAATCTCTCCATGGTCTTTGTTGATCTGACAAAGGAGGCTTTTGACACAGTCAACAGAGAGGGTCTGTGCAAGATCATGGACAAATGTGGACGTCCAGTGAAATTCATTAAGATCGTCCAACAGTTTCACGAGGGCATGATGGCGCATGTACTTGATGAAGGGGAGCTGTCGGAGGCCTTCCATCTCACCAACAGCGTCAAAACAGGGCTGTGTACTAGCCCCAACATTCTTCAGCATGATGTTTGCTGCCATGCTCATGGATGTCTTTGGTGCAGGCAATGAACATGGGGTAAAGATTAAACACAGTACAGACGGTAATCTATTCAATCTTAGGAAGTTAAAATCCTCCACCAAGGTAAAAGAATCAACCATCTCAAACCTGTTATTGCTGATAACTGCGCCCTTGCTACTAACTCTGAGGAAGAAATGCAGACCTACATGGACAGGTTTTCCATGGCCTGTGATAGGGCTGGCCTTACCATTAACACCAGGAAAACTGAGGTCGTGTTTGAGCCCGCCCCTAGAGAGTAGGATCATGAACCATTCATCAATAATTGACAAATATAGACTGAGGTCAACAATAGGATATCCAAAGCCAGTGTTGCATCTGGAAAGCTACATGTCACTGTGTGGGAGCGAAGGGATAAGCATAGCCACAAAGCTGAAAGTTTACCGGTCATAGTACTAACCACACTGCTGTATGCCAGCGAGACATGGACAGTGTATAGCAGACACGCAAGAAACCTAACCCACTTTCACACAGACTATCTATGCAGAATACTAAAAATAAACTAGCAGGACAAAATTCCAGATATCGAAGTCCTCACAAGAGCAAAGATCCTAAGCGTAAACACCCTGTTGCAGAAGGCCCAAATGATATGGGGTGGTCACGTTGCTCGGATTCCTGATAAACACATCCCAAAACAGTTGAAGTATGGCGAACTTGAAGGGGGCAGACAATCGCTTGAACAGAAAAAAACTAAAGACACCCTTAAAGTGTCCCTTAAATACTTCGATATAGAGACCATGTGCCGGGAATCCCTGGCGCAAGATCGCCAAATGTGGTGCTATAACAACACAAGAGAAACTCGCATAACTGAGAATCATCGTGCGCCGAGGCGCAGAAAAACAATCTGCACATAAAGATAAACACACAACACTGACATGTCTAACCTTGATCATGTATGCCCCACCTGTAGTAGGAAATTATGTTTGAGGAATGGACTCTACAGTCACCTCTGCACACACCAGAGAGGTGCAGCAGCACATGTCTGAGGTTGTTGTCATCATCGCTTGCATGGATGGCTATTTTTATTATTAGACATCAGTTTACTATCTATTAGACTCTGACAGTACTCTGTTTCAATTTTATTTATCAATGACAAAGACAATATGACATCTTGTTGCATTGATTGTTTATTTACATTGACAGTTTGGTGAAGGAAGCGACAGAAATGCAACCCAGCAATGATCTACAATTTTACTTTTTTTGGTTGGGAATCAGTTCAAGTTTTATCCAGTTTTATGTTCTACTGCTGATGAATGCCCACTTCCGTTATGCACTCTGGGACTTGTGCCAGTTTCCTGCCTGGTGTAATTTATGTGATATAGATTCATCCATGGAGTCGCTTAATGTCATCGACTTGCCAAAGAAGCGACAACTATAAAACAAATTAAGAATTGTCTTGTATTTTGATCTTCCGAGTGAGTGAGTGTGTGAGTGAGTGAGTGTGTGAGTGAGATGTCTCCAACTTTGTTAGTGTTTGAAGTCATGACATTTTTTAGCTGTGTTACAACTTTCTATTTCAATAAAAAACAATTGTTTAATTATGACACAAATTATTTATATATAATTAGACTAATGAACAGAATAGACTAATTAACTTATCGCATACCAAAACAAATGTTCTGTGAACTTTCGGAGGGAAGAGGCACCAGGGCAGACCACTGCTCAGATATAAAGATGTCTGCAAAGCCTCAATGAAAACTTTTCTATAGGTCCCAGCACATGGGAAGGACTAGCTGATGATAGAGTTGTGTGGAAAGCCAAATTACGAAAGGGCATAGAGTCTTTTGAGAAGAGGCTTATGTATGAGCTGAACGACAAGAGAGAAAAGCGAAAACTCAGCAGTTGTCACAGTAAAACACTTGCCAATTGACCGTCTGTAAAAGCAAGAGAAACAAGCACAAACTCAGCAGTTGTCACAGTAAAACACTTGCCAATTGACCGACTGTAAAGACGAAAAAGGCATATAATGAACAGAAGCAGAGTGGGCATAACTTCATGCACTGAATACATCGAAAGACATCAGAAGCATAGTGGGCATAACTTCATGCACTGAATACGTCGAAAGACATCAGAAGCATAGTGGGCATAACTTCATGCACTGAATACATCGAAAGACATCAGAAGCAGAGTGGGCATAAATTCATGCACTGAATACATCGAAAGACATCAGAAGCATAGTGGGCATAACTTCATGCACCGAATACATCGAAAGACAACAAATGAAGTTGTTTGAAAATTTAATGAGAATGAAATACAACCAACCACCAATAACAGCATACAATAAAAGATATCGGTACTAAAGCTAAGGGAAGACCAAGAAAAGATGGATAGACAATATCAAGACCACACTACATAAACATGGATATAACACAACAAGGGCGACTCATCTGGCTGTTACCGGGGCCCAAATTGGGGTGTAAAGAATAGAACCACTGTTACCTGCCATGCATGTCGTAAGAGGCGACTAAGGAGGTTTGGCTGAAATCGGATGCATGTGTCCTAAGCGTGTAGAAGTCTATGCGTTTAGGGGCCTACCAAACCAATGTGCAACGTATACACGTTCTTGGCAAAGATCGAACAAATCACAAAGATTGATTAAAATTGGTCGTAAAGAACGAACACAAAGAAGAAGAAGAAGAACAGCCAACAACATCTTCCATCTGAGAATAGACAATAGACTAATGAACAGAAAATGGGATGAATTCAGAAGTGATGAAATCAGAGAAATATCTGGTCAATCACTAATATTAACTGTTATAAGAAAGAGAAGATGGAGATATGTTGGGCTTACCTTGAGAAGAAATGATCAAAGAATCATAAAGCAGGCATTGAATGGGAGGCAAAGGGTTCAAGAAAGAGAGGACACCCTAGGAAAACCCTGAAACTAACTTTACTGAAAGAGGTAAGAAATATCGGACTATATTCCATGAAAGAGATTGAGCGAGTTTCCCAGAACATAGCAGTATGGAGAAATTACTTGCAGGCCTTATGTAACATATAATCACCCGCCTGCCCAGCGTGTTCGTAATGCGTTGGACTACGGGTGACTAGCCCTCTGTGAGCGCGGGTTCAATTCTGCGGGCTGGTAGAAAAGCCACATGTTCCCCAGATTTATGGTGTTCGTGGCACCAAGCCAAAGAGTTGAAAACTCAAGTGCTTCTGAATTGAAAAAAATAAATGTAACATATAATGGTACAAGTGGAATATATATATACAAAATTAGACTATTTTATCAAATGACAAACATTCTAATAAGAAAGAGAAAGAGAGATCTTCTTCATTGTTGTTGTATAAGACAAGCAACATATGTTGTATGTGACTTGCAACTTTATCATATCAAATATCAGAGAAAGAACTCTTCAATGTTGTTGTATGTGATTGTAAAAGCACACAGAGGTCATGTGATGTTAAGTTAAAGGTTTTACTGCAAACAGGTTCACCATACATGACTTAATCCCAGTTTTCTATTGCAATGTGATAATTGAGGGTAGATCTTGCACTGCAAGACATTGCAAAATGCATATCTTTTATTTCGTAACAACAACCATAACTATTTGTAACTCCATCAATCTGAGAGTGAGAGAGAGAGATGTGTTAGAGTGTGTGTGTGTTAGAGAGTGTGTGTGGTAGAGAGTAATATGTTACGGTGTGTGTGTGGTAGAGAAGCCATTAAATTGTGTGTGTGTGTGTATGCTATAGAGAGAAAAATGTGCGTTACTGAGCGTATTTGTGTAAAAAAGAGTATGCGTGTTAGACAGAGCGTGCCTGTGTTAGATGAAGTGTATGTGCTAAGACTGTGTGTGTTAGAGCATGTAAATATTATTATAGAGTGTATATGTGTGCTAGAGAGATGTGTATGTGTGTGTATATATACATATGTGTGTGTGTATATGTGTGCTAGAGAGATGTGTATATATATATATATAATATATATATTTTGTATATATATATATATATATATATATATATATATATATATATATAAAGGTAAAGGAACCCTTTCATACCTTGGGGTAGGTAGGGCAATACAGTGTTAGGCCTGTATTTTTCATTGACCGTCGGCACACGATGGGTGATGTGGTCAGCATCACGCCGGCCGCCTTTACTTCCCAGAGCATGTCTGGTACCCAGTTGAGGCTGGGTCGACCTGAGAGCCGTCGCGGTCCTGGAAAAATTCCACGCCCGCTATGGGAGCTGAACCCGGACCACCAGCCTTGAGAAGCGAGTTCACTAACAACTACGCTACCGGCTCTCATATATATATATATGTATATATATATGTAAACATAGAATAAACATATGTAAACTAGTCAACCACTAGTGACAACTGTTATAAGAAAGAGAAGATGGAGATATGTTGGGCACACCTTGAGGAGAAATGATCAACGAATATCAAAGCAGGCATTGAAGTGGGATGCAAAGGGTTCAAGAAAGAGGTCGACCTAAGGAGACCCTGAGCGAACTTTGCTGAGAGAGGCAGGAAATATCGGTCTCAGTTCCATGGAGGAGAGTGAGCGAGTTGCCCAGGATAGAGCGGTATGGAGAAATTACTTGCAGGCCCTATGTAACGTATAACGGACGAGAGGAATTATTATTATTATTTAAATATAGAATGTACACAATAAAAAATATATATATATAATTTCAGAAGATGTCTCTTCTCTTCTTCAGGTTTGATAAATATTTTATTAGTTCAAATTCTGTGATTGAATAAAATACAATTTAAAAAATCAGTTTGTGTTTTACATAATGTTACTTCTTCTTACTTTGTAATTATTACCTCATGCTCAAAACTTGGACAATACAAAGTGTGTGAGATGAGTTGGTTCTTTGAGATGGTCAACAGTGGGTGTCAGGTTGAAATGAGCAGATGCGTTGGCTCTTTGAAATGGTCAACAGTGGGTGGGCAATCACTTTCTGTGTCAGGTCGAAATGAGCAGATGAGTTGCCTCTTTGGGATTGTCAACAGTGGGTGGGCAATCACATTCTGTGTCAGGTCGAAATGAGCAGATGAGTTGCCTCTTTGGGATGGTCAACAGTGGGTGGGCAATCACATTCTGTGTCAGGTTGAAATGAGCAGATGAGCTGCCTCTTTGGGATGGTCAACAGTGGGTGGGCAATCACATTCTGTGTCAGGTTGAAATGAGCAGATGCGTTGGCTCTTTGAAATGGTCAACAGTGGGTGGGCAATCACATTCTGTGTCAGGTTGAAATGAGTAGGGTCATCATTAACTGATTCATATCCTATTTTCATCGCTGAGGGTATCCATGTCTGCTCAGGGTGACATGTTCATGGTAGAGGTTTCAGAACACAAAATAGTAGAACTATGCTCTCATAGAATTGACACTCTCTATATCAACTATACACTCATAGATTTACAACACAGGCATACCTGGTTTAAACTCCGCGGTGGGCAGTTTGAAAACAAATTTGTTTAGCATGGATTTTTACGAACTGCAAAATTATACCTCACCAGAAAGCAATGACAAACTACTGAGCACATAAGTGGTGCCTAAAAAATTGATGACTAGTTTACTGTGGTTGATGGCAAAGTTCGGTAAAGGATATGCCATGATTTTTATGTTCATTCGTAGACTTGACATTCTCTATGTAAACTATACAATTATCGTGTTAGAGAGGTGGGTGGCCGAGGGGCTAGGACTTTGATCTCTCAATCATGAAGATGCAATTTAAAATCATGCTTAGGTCTAGGTTTCTACTATTGGTGGTACACACAATAAAAACTATTTGTACACTGCGGCAGTGTCAGCTCTGAGTAAGCACTTATTTCAAACTTACTTGCAAAACATGACACTCACAGCCCTAACTGCTCACAGCCCAACTGCTCACAGCCCACCTCGCGCCCTGACTGCTCCACTCACTGCTCACAGCCTGACTGCTACCACAGCCAATGCTACCACAGCCCTGACTCAACCCTGACTGTCTCAGCCTAACTGCTCTCACATGCCACTTCACAGCCCTACTGCTCTCACAGCCCTGACTGCTCCTCACAGCCCCTACTGCTCCACAGCCCTACTGCTCTCACAGCCCTAACTGCTACCACAGCCCTACTGCTCACAGCCCTACTGCTCTACAGCCCTGACTGCTACCACAGCCCTCACTGCTCACAGCCCCTCACAGCCCTGACTGCTCACAGCCCTGACTGCTCTCACAGCCCTGACTGCTCTCACAGCCCTGACTGCTCACAGCCCTGCTGCTCTCACAGCCCTGACTGTCTCACAGCCCTGACTGCTCTCACAGCCCTGACTGCTCTCACAGCCCTGACTGCTCTCACAGCCCTGACTGCTCTCACAGCCCTGACAGCTCTCACAGCCCTCACATCCTTAACTGCCCTCACCTCAATCTGTTTTTACATATATTGGTGCACATATTTCTGAATAATATAAGAAAAATACAAAATAATTTGTATCAGTAAAAGAATAAAAACAAAATTGTCACTTACCACTCAATTTAAATATATTCTATACATATGCAAGCCATAGGACATGTTTCTGTTTGACCACTCAATTTAAATATATTCTATACATCTGTAAACTATAAGACATGTTTGTGTTTGACCACTCAATTTAAATATATTCTATACATCTGTAAACTATAAGACATGTTTGTGTTTGACACCAATTTAAATATATTCTATACATCCAGCTACAAATCAACAATATAAAGAACAGCTGGAGGAGCTGCAGGCGATAGCTAGAGATAGGAAGACTTGGCATGAGTTGGTTGAGGGCCTATGCCCAAATCCGGAGTAAAAAGGCAAAGAGAGAGAGAGCAAGCTATAAGACATATTTCTGTTCATACTACACCCATATTTACTCAATTTAAATATGTGCTATACACCTACGCCGGCAATAAGACATATTTCTGTACATACTAAATCCATATTTACACAATTTATCATTTTGTTAATGAATAAATAACATTTGTTACGGTGCTTATGTCAGACGATAAAGTCCATATTTCAATGGCCTGCACATTGAATTTCTGTTTAGCTTTTTATTTACTGGGGTACTTTCCTAGGCCCTTACCTCAGTCGCCTCTACAACTTGCCCTGTAGGTTACAGTGTTACTATTGTTTGCTCCTTGCACTTCGACAACACACTGGCTATATTTCAATTTAAAATTGTGTGTGTGTAACAAAAATTAGATATTAATTTGGAGACATGTTTGCTCCACATTAAGCTTCGACAACACATCTATGGCTGACACAGCTATGTCACATGTGAAGCAGACAACGTATGTCATGTGAACAACAGATGTAATGTTGAATGCAGGGTTTAACAGTTTGTCAAGATAAATTGACAACAGCTATGTCCATATGTGAAGCTGACAACAGCTATGTCCACATGTGAAGCAGGACAACAGCTATGTCCACATGTGAAGCTGGAAATGATGAATGACTTCAGGTTAAATTTATAAAGGTTCATAGTTCATACATACGGTTCCAATTTCACTGCAACGGTCACCCATAATCGCTCCGTCTGTGCCAACGAAAATGACACTAAATTAATAAAGGTGATTGCAATATCTCTCTCTTTAATATCACCGCCAAACCGATGTACCAGACCTTCCCATAAATTCTATTCATGTGGAAATCTGATTCATGCAGCCTTAGCATTGGTTTGTTTTATGTCACATCTTCAGCACCATTTGGAGCCCTGGTGCCTATCCGTCGGCGATGTGGCCAGTTTCAGCCAGCGTTTACTTGGTTCGCTCTCCGCTCTGTGGCCATCTAGTGTTTTTTACGGTGTGGGTTAGCTAGCCCCACGCCAAACCTCCTTAGTCGCCTCTTACGACATGTGTGGCAGGTAACAAGTTCTATTCTTTACACCCCAATTTGGGCCCCAGTAACCACTCGGTGGATTGCAATATAAATTTACAACTGTTTAACCTTTAGACTCCCAATAGCCACTCTATGTGACATTTGTCCATTGGTATCCAACACAATTGCCACATAGTGTGGGGTCTGGAACTCTAAATGTTAAATAAACATGCTTTCTTGCAAATATCCCTTGTTCTTAAATATCCGCTAATTAAAACAAATTACTTTTCTGCATCTATAAATGTTCATTAGCTAAGACCAAGCCTCAACTTGTAATCTTCTGCTTTTCTCCAAGTTGAGAATATATAAAGAAGCTTCTTCGGAACTTATGGCACCGTTTGTTTTGACAATGTCTTGAAGGGCTTCTTTAACATCATCTGGCATGGACTTGGCGTTTCTACATTCAGAGCACAAAAAAAAGGAAAGCTAAAGCAACAGCTTCCAACAATCATCAATTCACAATCTCATCAAATAGAAAATGGAAGAGAGTAAACAAATCATCAATTCACAATCTCATCAAATAGAAAATGGAAGAGAGTAAACAAATCATCAATTCACAATCTCATCAAATAGAAAATGGAAGAGAGTAAACAAATCATCAATTCACAATCTCATCAAATAGAAAATGGAAGAGAATAAACAAATTTAAACATCCAAAAATGCAAATATAAAAATTCTAACACAGAGTAATTCCTCCATGAAATTGTAGACAATGAAAATCGCATATCCTTTACAGGACTTTGCGAATCAACCCCAGCTTTGTAATGCTGTTTGTGATTTTTCTAGGCATTATTACCTTCAGTAGTTTGCTATTGCTTTCTGAACGGGTGGTGCCATCGTCCTTTGTTAAAATCCATGCAAACAATTTGGAACCAAACTGTCCGCAGCGTGATTCGAACTCAGAACGTCGAGGTTAATAGACCGAGTCACTAACCCCTAGGCCACAGACGCCACCAACATCAGACAAACATCTTATTAATATATTTCTAATTTGTTTCTTTTCTTTATTGATCAATTTTATATCCATGGCTTAAAGCCCCCTGTGAGTGCGGTTCAATTCCGCGGTCTGGCAGAAAAGCCACAGGTTCTCTAGAGTTAGGGTGTTCGTGGCACCGAACTGAAGGGTTACGATGTCCATGGCACCGAGCGGAAGAGCTGAAAGCTCAAGTGCTTCTGGATCGGGAAGAAAAAATGTCCCTGGCTCATATTTGGTCTTAGATTTGATATTTGGTGACTTCATAAACACAACAAATCTGATCCAAGAACTGCATATGGACTGATGTGCCAATTTTATACAACCGTCATAAGGATAGCCCGGCGTGATGCTTACCACATCACCCATCGTGTGCCGACGGTCAATGAAAAATACAGGCCTAACACTGTATTGACCTATATACCACGAGGTATGAAAGGGTTCCTCCATATAAGGATAGCGAGTTTGTAACTTGGGTATAAAGTCATCTGGTCTTTCTCCACTGTAACATTTGTTTTCTTTTGTGAACGCTCCATATCGACCACTTGTTAAACCACTTTTTGTGATTTGTGTGGATCCGACCGTAAGAGCGGATGTACATTGTGCCAATTATACGCCTACAAGTAGGCCGGTACATCTGATTTCTGCAACACTTTTTATTTACTAGGGTAGCTTCTCTAGGCCTATTGTTTAGTAGCCTCTTACGGTCTAGTCGCCTTGTAGGTCGCAGTGTTACTATTCTTTGCAAGCCCTGGCAACACACATGCGCAACATGTTTCAGACCTGGTGATCAAGTTTCCCTCCATGGAGAATAAGGAGAGCTAGCTGACTGTGTTCTTAAGAATGCTCATCTGTGTGGCTAGGCAATGGGTGCCTTAAGAAATAAAGGTAGACATGTAGACAGCAATGTAGACAAAGAGGGTGGAACAGATACAGATGTCAAAATAAGAATACAGAAGGCAAGAGGAGCTTTCATTGCACTGGGAAACATATGGAAGCCTAAAGGAATCAAATCTAGATCAAAAATTCGGATATTTAACTCTAATGTTAAGGCAATTCTGCTGTATGGGTCAGAAATATGGAAAGCTACTAAAACAATAACACATAAATTGCAAACATTCATCAACTGGTGTCTGCGCAGAATAGAGGGAATAAGATGGTATGATAGGGTCACAAATGAGGAACTTATGGAGAGAACAAGACAGATTCCAGTGAACCAAGAGATTAAGAAAAGATGCTGGTGCTGGATAGGACACACTTATCAAAACCTGAGGGGAATGTAACAAGAAGGGTCTTTTCCTGGAACCCGCAGGGAAAGCGAAAGAATGGGAGGCCGAGATATACATGGAGACGAGATTTGGAGGCAGAGATCAACAATATAAAGAAGAGCTGGAGGGAGCTGCAGGAGATAGCTAGAGATAAGAAGACTTGGCATGAATTGGTTGAGGGCATATGCCCTAATCCGGGTTAAAAAGGCAGAGAGAGATCGAGATCTGGTTGTGTTCTTCAAAACGCTCATCTGTGCGGCTAGGCAATGGGAGCCATAAGAAATAACGGTTTGCGATTCGAATCCTGTGTTTGGTAATTTGTTTTCTTCTAAAAGCCCCTAATATTTATTCACTCTCTATTTATTGATCATATTCATTGGCTTTACTGCTTCCCTGGGGTTCTTAAAACTCTTTGTTCTCTTCACTCATCTTTGATAGTGGTAGAAGTGGATAGGAAAATATTAATCATATTCATTGGCTTTACTGCTTCTCCTGGGGGTTCTTAAAACTCTGTGTTATCTTCTCTCATATTTGATAGTGGTAGAAGTGGATAGCAAAATAATTATGTGTAAAACATGTCATTATTTCTGTCTCTTCATCCCTTGTAATGGATGTCCTAGGGTTATCGATGAGACCATGACCATGTCAGCTCCTTCTTGTGGCAAATTTCTAATTTGTGTTGGTTTGATTATCATTATGGCAGGTTTTTGGTGCTCTTCACATCTGACAGCATAGTGCATCTTCTCTTCAAACAACCCTGATGACAGAATACTGTCTGACTATCTAACCCCCAACACTGTCAGACTATCTAACAACCAACACTGTCAGTCTATCTAACCCCAAACACTGTCAGTCTAACAACCAACACTGTCAGTCTATCTAACTTCCAACACTGTCAGACTATCTAACCCCAACACTGTCAGTCTATCTAACTCCCAACACTGTCAGACTATCTAACCCCCAACACTGTCAGATTATCTAACCCCCAACACTGTCAGACTATCTAACCCCCAACACTGACAGTCTATCTAACAACCAACACTGTCAGTCTATCTAACCCCAACACTGTCAATCTATCTAACAACCAACACTGTCAGTCTATCTAACAACCAACACTGTCAGTCTATCTAACTCCAAACACTGTCAGACTATCTAACCCCAACACTGTCAGACTATCTAACTCCCAACACTGTCAGACTATCTAACCCCCAACACTGTCAGACTATCTAGCCCCCAACACTGTCAAACTATCTAACCCCCAACACTGACAGTCTATCTAATAACCAACACTGTCAGTCTATCTAACCCCCAACACTGTTAGTCTATCTAACCCCAAACACTGTCAGTCTATCTAACAACCAACACTGTCAGTCTATCTAACTTCCAACACTGTCAGACTATCTAACCCCAACACTGTCAGACTATCTAATAACCAACACTGTCAGTCTATCTAACCCCCAACACTGTCAGTCTATCTAACCTCAAACACTGTCGTCTATCTAACAACCAACACTGTCAGTCTATCTAACTCCAAACACTGTCAGACTATCTTACCCCAACACTGTCAGTCTATCTAACTCCAAACACTGTCAGACTATCTTACCCCAACACTGTCAGTCTATCTAACTCCAAACACTGTCAGTCTATCTAACCCCCAACACTGTCAGTCTATCTAACCCCAAACACTGTCAGTCTATCTAACAACCAACACTGTCAGTCTATCTAACTCCAAACACTGGCAGATATCTCCAACACTGACAGTCTATCAACTCCAAACACTGTCAGACTATCTTACCCAACACTGTCAGTCTATCTAACTCCAAACACTGTCAGTCTATCTAACCCCAACACTGTCAGTCTATCTAACCCCAAACACTGTCAGTCTATCTAACAACCAACACTGTCAGTCTATCTAACCCCCAACACTGTCAGACTATCTAACCCCCAACACTGTCAGTCTATCTAACTCAAACACTGTCAACTATCTTACCAACACTGTCAGTCTATCTAACCCAAACACTGTCAGACTATCTAACCAACACTGTCAGACTATCTAACCCCAACACTGTCTGGTGCTGTGTCAGACACATCTGATATTGTACACATGTGTGAGAAACTAACAATAAAATACATTAATATTTCTCTAATATCAACCTACCCAGCAATATAGAAGTAGGCATGCTCTTCATTAAGCAATCTCCACAAAGTAATCCCATTCTCTCGTATTCTGTGCTGAACATAAACTTTCTCATCCTGAACCATTTTAGAACAAGAATAAATCAGATTTATCTGTTTAAAATCTACATTTCAAACTCGGCTAGAAGATCAATAACAGAAACAGGATAAGACTAGTTTCTCAGATACAAGAGAGATTATGCTAGAGGCTGTCATATATAAGACTAGTTTCTCAGATACAAGAGAGATTATGCTAGAGGTCATACAATATAAGACTAGTTTCTCAGATACAAGAGAGATTATGCTAGAGGGTAGTCATATATAAGACTAGTTTCTCAGATACAAGAGAGATTATGCTAGAGGCTGTCATATATAAGACTAGTTTCTCAGATACAAGAGAGATTATGCTAGAGGGTAGTCATATATAAGACTAGTTTCTCAGATACAAGAGAGATTATGCTAGAGGGTAGTCATATATAAGACTAGTTTCTCAGATACAAGAGAGATTATGCTAGAGGGTAGTCATATATAAGACTAGTTTCTCAGATACAAGAGAGATTATGCTAGAGGGTAGTCATATAAAAGACTAGTTTCTCAGATACAAGAGAGATTATGCTAGAGGGTAGTCATATATAAGACTAGTTTCTCAGATACAAGAGAGATTATGCTAGAGGCTGTCATATATAAGACTAGTTTCTCAGATACAAGAGAGATTATGCTAGAGGGTAGTCATATATAAGACTAGTTTCTCAGATACAAGAGAGATTATGCTAGAGGCTGTCATATATAAGACTAGTTTCTCAGATACAAGAGAGATTTTGCTAGAGGGTGTCATATATAAGATTAGTTTCTCAGATACAAGAGAGATTATGCTAGAGGCCGTCATATATAAGACTAGTTTCTCAGATACAAGAGAGATTATGCTAGAATATCAATAAAAGGAAACAAGATAAGACTAGTTTTTCAGATACAAGAGAGATTATGCTAGAGGGTGTCATATATAAGACTAGTTTCTCAGATACAAGAGAGATTATGCTAGAGGATGTCATATATAAGACTAGTTTCTCAGATACAAGAGAGATTATGCTAGAGGGTAGTCATATATAAGACTAGTTTCTCAGATACAAGAGAGATTATGCTAGAGGGTAGTCATATATAAGACTAGTTTCTCAGATACAAGAGAGATTATGCTAGAGGGTAGTCATATATAAGACTAGTTTCTCAGATACAAGAGAGATTATGCTAGAGGGTAGTCATATATAAGACTAGTTTCTCAGATACAAGATAAATTATGCTAGAGGGTAGTCATATATAAGACTAGTTTCTCAGATACAAGAGAGATTATGCTAGAGGCTGTCATATATAAGACTAGTTTCTCAGATACAAGAGAGATTATGCTAGAGGATGTCATATATAAGACTAGTTTCTCAGATACAAGAGAGATTATGCTAGAGGGTAGTCATATATAAGACTAGTTTCTCAGATACAAGAGAGATTATGCTAGAGGGTAGTCATATATAAGACTAGTTTCTCAGATACAAGAGAGATTATGCTAGAGGGTGTCATATATAAGACTAGTTTCTCAGATACAAGAGAGATTATGCTAGAGGGTAGTCATATATAAGACTAGTTTCTCAGATACAAGAGAGATTATGCTAGAGGCTGTCATATATAAGACTAGTTTCTCAGATACAAGAGAGATTATGCTAGAGGGTAGTCATATATAAGACTAGTTTCTCAGATACAAGAGAGATTATGCTAGAGGCTGTCATATATAAGACTAGTTTCTCAGATACAAGAGAGATTATGCTAGAGGCTGTCATATATAAGACTAGTTTCTCAGATACAAGAGAGATTATGCTAGAGGGTAGTCATATATAAGACTAGTTTCTCAGATACAAGAGAGATTATGCTAGAGGCTGTCATATATAAGACTAGTTTCTCAGATACAAGAGAGATTATGCTAGAGGGTAGTCATATATAAGACTAGTTTCTCAGATACAAGAGAGATTTGCTAGATTCGTCATATATAAGACTAGTTTCTCAGATACAGAGAGATTATGCTAGAGGGTAGTCATATATAAGACTAGTTTCTCAGATACAAGAGAGATTATGCTAGAGGATGTCATATATAAGACTAGTTTCTCAGATACAAGAGAGATTATGCTAGAGGGTGTCATATATAAGACTAGTTTCTCAGATACAAGAGAGATTATGCTAGAGGGTGTCATATATAAGACTAGTTTCTCAGATACAAGAGAGATTATGCTAGAGGGTAGTCATATATAAGACTAGTTTCTCAGATACAAGAGAGATTATGCTAGAGGATGTCATATATAAGACTAGTTTCTCAGATACAAGAGAGATTATGCTAGAGGGTAGTCATATATAAGACTAGTTTCTCAGATACAAGAGAGATTATGCTAGAGGCTGTCATATATAAGACTAGTTTCTCAGATACAAGAGAGATTATGCTAGAGGGTAGTCATATATAAGACTAGTTTCTCAGATACAAGAGAGATTATGCTAGAGGCTGTCATATATAAGACTAGTTTCTCAGATACAAGAGAGATTATGCTAGAGGAGTCAATATAAGACTAGTTTCTCAGATACAAGAGAGATTATGCTAGAGGGTAGTCATATATAAGACTAGTTTCTCAGATACAAGAGAGATTATGCTAGAGGGTAGTCATATAAAAGACTAGTTTCTCAGATACAAGAGAGATTATGCTAGAGTAGTCAATAAAGAACTAGTTTCTCAGATACAAGAGAGATTATGCTAGAGGGTAGTCATATATAATACTAGTTTCTCAGATACAAGAGAGATTATGCTAGAGGGTAGTCATATATAAGACTAGTTTCTCAGATACAAGAGAGATTATGCTAGAGGCTGTCATATATAAGACTAGTTTCTCAGATACAAGAGAGATTATGCTAGAGGCTGTCATATATAAGACTAGTTTCTCAGATACAAGAGAGATTATGCTAGAGGGTAGTCATATATAAGACTAGTTTCTCAGATACAAGAGAGATTATGCTAGAGGCTGTCATATATAAGACTAGTTTCTCAGATACAAGAGAGATTATGCTAGAGGGTAGTCATATATAAGACTAGTTTCTCAGATACAAGAGAGATTTGCTAGATTCAGTCATATATAAGACTAGTTTCTCAGATACAAGAGAGATTATGCTAGAGGGTAGTCATATATAAGACTAGTTTCTCAGATACAAGAGAGATTATGCTAGAGGATGTCATATATAAGACTAGTTTCTCAGATACAAGAGAGATTATGCTAGAGGTAGTCATATAAAGACTAGTTTCTCAGATACAAGAGAGATTATGCTAGAGGGTAGTCATATATAAGACTAGTTTCTCAGATACAAGAGAGATTATGCTAGAGGGTAGTCATATATAAGACTAGTTTCTCAGATACAAGAGAGATTATGCTAGAGGGTAGTCATATAAAAGACTAGTTTCTCAGATACAAGAGAGATTATGCTAGAGGGTAGTCATATATAAGACTAGTTTCTCAGATACAAGAGAGATTATGCTAGAGGATGTCATATATAAGACTAGTTTCTCAGATACAAGAGAGATTATGCTAGAGGTAGTCATATAAAGACTAGTTTCTCAGATACAAGAGAGATTATGCTAGAGGGTAGTCATATAAAAGACTAGTTTCTCAGATACAAGAGAGATTATGCTAGAGGCCGTCATATATATCAAATAAAGTAAACATTGAAGGCAAATATGGCTAAGATTATTAAAGCTAAAAAAGTAGGCGAATAAATCATGTAATGTTCAAATGAAATCATATTTACACAAACAAATCATGTAATACCCAAATGAAATATTTACACAAACAACTTGTTACCTGATCTGCAACAAATCATGTAATGCCCAAATGAAATCAAATTTACACAAACAACTGGTTACCTGATCTACTGGAGAAAGATCAAAATTTTCAGATTTCCTGTTTGTATAAAGCTATCAAGTTCATGGTCACAGTAAAAGTCCATTGAACTTGTCGCAACAAAGAAGAGCACTAATCCTGCAGTAAATATTTAGAAATGCTAGTACATTCTATATTAAGTACCAAGGTTAAAGGTTACTCATTCAGAAATACTCTGGCAACAACAACTGCAGGACATTGACACGCAGAATATAACCCTAACTCTGCATGCACTAATCCTGCAGTAAATATTTAGAAATGCTAGTACATTCTATATTACAAAGTACACAAGGTTAAAGGTTACTGCATTCAGAAATATCTGGCAACAACAACTGCAGGACATTGGATACGCAGAATATAACCCCAACTCTTGAAATGTAGAGCTTGACCAGAGAGAATATCATACAATTCTTTCAATTGTTTTTCTTCTGATCTGGTTCCACATCTGCTAGGACATTGATAATTTTGTTATTGCTTGCAGTTCCGCCCTTTAGGGCTGTGTAGGACAGGTAGGACAAGAGCCTGAGGAACTTAATGGCTGCATGGCTAGTGCAATCACTGCGAAACTGTTCAGGTTAAGATTTTCTTTTATGCTTACAACAGAAAAACATCCTTGGCCTTACTATGGATTGAACACGGGTCTCCTGCATGGGGGCCGCACTCTAATCAATTTGGCCAGACGCTCCACTATAAGTTTAGTTTAGTTTAGTCGTCGGATCACCATCACTGCACGTCAAACAAATTAGTCCATAAGTGCTCCGATCTCTCCCTCAGTATGTCCATCAGCATGTGGCGACTAACGACACCGGTTCTTTGTTGGTTTACAATTCTTCTTTGTCTGCCAGCATAGAGTTCTTGTTGAGCTACACCACACCTAACTTTGAGTTCTTGCAGTCTGGTTAGTGTTGTAGATTCACTGCTATTACATGAATCATGTACACGACCTCTCTCCCTTAAGGAATTTATAATATCAGCCTGGTCCATTGCTCGCCCGCTTTGTACAGCAGCCATACCTGCAAGCCTATCCACACGTTCATTCCCCCTTACACCTGCATGCCATGGCATAAAAATAAAACTGATCTTTGTCAGCTTAGACCTCCCCAGCGACTCCATCCAATGTCTCCTAGCCCATCCTGTTTCAATCTTCCTGAGCATACTCATTGAGTCACTGAGAAAACATGCATGGATAAAGTCTGTGATCCTAGCCAAATCATCACTTTGGTAACCGCCATGATTTCCATAGTGAGACTGCTCATTGTCACGGCAAAACCACCACTGTCTTCCTTCACAACATCTCCCCGACCTGAGCAGTGAAAGCCCACGAGCTCCGCACATGTCAAATCACTGAACCATCCGTGTAAATGATTACATCATGCTCAGATGCGTTCTCAGAAATCAATGCATCATATTAATGTCTCCTCTATTAATGTCTATCAAGTAAAGTTAAGGGCATCTGGTGGTACAGTTCCCTGGTTTCCCATTGTTGGCTGACATGGTCAGTATACTACCATTCTGATGACATGGCCTAACTACAGCAACTGTTCCATTCAAGTCAGCAGAAGTTGGACCTTCAGGTCACCAACACAATTCAGATCAGCAGAGGTTGGACCTTCAGGTCAGCACACACTTCAAATCAGCAGAAGTTGGACCTTCAGGTCACCATACAATTCAAATCAGCAGAAGTTGGACCTTCAGATCACCAACACAATTCAAGTCAGCAGAGGTTGGAACTTCAGGTCACCACACAATTCAAGTCAGCAGAGGTTGGACCTTCAGGTCATCACACAATTCAAGTCAGCAGAAGCTGGACTTTCAGGCCACCACAAACAGTTTGGTCTGACAAAGTTACTCAAATATCTACTGACCAAATGTTTAGACTATCCAGTGTGGACCATCATCATGCGTGTCATATAGTACGTTCTAGAACTTTCCCATACACAATGGAGACTGGGTTGACATGAGAAATGTTTGCAGCCAGACAAAAATTCAATGCTGGGATTCACTATGAGAGTTGGGGTCGCCAATAGCAAAGTGGAAAACACTCTGCGCTAGTGCATACCATAAAATTTACATGGTGCGAGGCCAAAAATTCTCAGTGCACACAGTTGAATTACAAGAAATCCTGAGCTTTTACTAAATGGTTTAAATTACAAATACGTCTGGCGTCAAAGAAAGGCTTGCCGGAATAGCGAAGGACACTGGTGAAAAGAGAGCAATGGTTCATGCAAAAATCAGTCAGAGGTGCATGACTACACCTGAAGTCTTAACAGGTGAGCATTTTTTTAAATAATATAAATTGAGGCCACATGTCTAGGAGATCAGTGTACTAAACACTGAGCCACGGTTAAACACATAACATTGCCCATGATGGGCATTTATTTATTAATACCAAGAAACAAGTTGAGTCGTACAGTCTAACAGAGAGTGCAGCAGCACACGTCTGAGGCTATTGTCATCATCGCTTGCAATGGACAGCTATTATTAGTCGTCTTTATCACCAAAAATAAACATCAGGTTATTCTAAAACTTACCTCCATGGTTGTCTGCACACCTTTCATGAATCAAACTTGAACGGTGCCAGACCTGTGCCTGAAACACAAGACAATATTTGAAATAATAAAAGTCAATTCTCCTTCAGATAAACAGTTCTAGATTAAGTTTAAAAAAGGTTTAACTTAACAGAAATTTTGATTAAATGAAATACATGCTTGAATGATTGTTGGTGATCCTTATTCACAACAAATCAGACAAATAATATAATGAAATAAATGCTATATAAAATAAAAGAAAACTGAAATAAATGCTACATAAACAAAACAATAATAAAATAAATGCTATATAAAACAAAACAATAATAAAATAAATACTATATAAAACAAAACGATGAAATAAATACTATATAAAACAAAACAATAATGAAATAAATGCTATATAAAACAAAACGATGAAATAAATACTATATAAAACAAAACTGAAATAAATACTATATAAAACAAAACTGAAATAAATACTATATAAAACAAAACAATAATGAAATAAATACTATATAAAACAATAATGAAATAAATACTATATAAAACAATAATGAAATAAATACTATATAAAACAATAATGAAATAAATACTATATAAAACAATAATGAAATAAATACTATATAAAACAATAATGAAATAAATGCTATATAAAACAATAATGAAATAAATGCTATATAAAACAAAACTGAAATAAATGCTATATAAAACAAAACAATAATGAAATAAATGCTATATAAAACAAAACTGAAATAAATACTATATAAAACAAAACTGAAATAAATACTATATAAAACAAAACAATAATGAAATAAATACTATATAAAACAATAATGAAATAAATACTATATAAAACAATAATGAAATAAATACTATATAAAACAATAATGAAATAAATACTATATAAAACAATAATGAAATAAATACTATATAAAACAATAATGAAATAAATGCTATATAAAACAATAATGAAATAAATGCTATATAAAACAAAACTGAAATAAATGCTATATAAAACAAAACAATAATGAAATAAATGCTATATAAAACAAAACTGAAATAAATACTATATAAAACAAAACTGAAATAAATACTATATAAAACAAAACAATAATGAAATAAATACTATATAAAACAATAATGAAATAAATACTATATAAAACAATAATGAAATAAATACTATATAAAACAATAATGAAATAAATACTATATAAAACAATAATGAAATAAATACTATATAAAACAAAACTGAAATAAATACTATATAAAACAAAACTGAAATAAATACTATATAAAACAAAACTGAAATAAATGCTATATAAAACAAAACAATAATGAAATAAATGCTATATAAAACAAAACAATAATAAAATAAATGCTATATAAAACAAAACAATAATGAAATAAATGCTATATAAAACAAAACTGAAATAAATGCTATATAAAACAAAACAATAATGAAATAAATGCTATATAAAACAAAACAATAATAAAATAAATGCTATATAAAACAAAACAATAATAAAATAAATGCTATATAAAACAAAACAATAATGAAATAAATGCTATATAAAACAAAACTGAAATAAATACTATATAAAACAAAACTGAAATAAATGCTATATAAAACAAAACAATAATGAAATAAATGCTATATAAAACAAAACAATAATAAAATAAATGCTATATAAAACAAAACAATAATGAAATAAATACTATATAAAACAAAACAATAATGAAATAAATGCTATATAAAACAAAACGATGAAATAAATGCTATATAAAACAAAACTGAAATAAATGCTATATAAAACAAAACAATAATGAAATAAATGCTATATAAAACAAAGCATTTAAATAAATACTATATAAAACAAACGATGAAATAAATGCTATATAAAACAAACGATGAAATAAATACTATATAAAACAAACGATGAAATAAATACTATATAAAACAAAACTGAAATAAATACTATATAAAACAAAACTGAAATAAATACTATATAAAACAAAACTGAAATAAATGCTATATAAAACAAAACAATAATGAAATAAATGCTATATAAAACAAAACAATAATAAAATAAATGCTATATAAAACAAAACAATAATGAAATAAATGCTATATAAAACAAAACTGAAATAAATGCTATATAAAACAAAACAATAATGAAATAAATGCTATATAAAACAAAACAATAATAAAATAAATGCTATATAAAACAAAACAATAATAAAATAAATGCTATATAAAACAAAACAATAATGAAATAAATACTATATAAAACAAAACTGAAATAAATACTATATAAAACAAAACTGAAATAAATGCTATATAAAACAAAACAATAATGAAATAAATGCTATATAAAACAAAACAATAATAAAATAAATGCTATATAAAACAAAACAATAATGAAATAAATACTATATAAAACAAAACAATAATGAAATAAATACTATATAAAACAAAACAATAATGAAATAAATGCTATATAAAACAAAACGATGAAATAAATGCTATATAAAACAAAACTGAAATAAATGCTATATAAAACAAAACAATAATGAAATAAATGCTATATAAAACAAAACAATAATAAAATAAATGCTATATAAAACAAAACGATGAAATAAATGCTATATAAAACAAAACAATAATGAAATAAATGCTATATAAAACAAAACTGAAATAAATACTATATAAAACAAAACAATAATGAAATAAATGCTATATAAAACAAAACAATAATAAAATAAATGCTATATAAAACAAAACGATGAAATAAATGCTATATAAAACAAAACAATAATAAAATAAATGCTATATAAAACAAAACAATAATGAAATAAATACTATATAAAACAAAACGATGAAATAAATGCTATATAAAACAAAACAATAATGAAATAAATGCTATATAAAACAAAACAATAATGAAATAAATGCTATATAAAACAAAACAATAATGAAATAAATGCTATATAAAACAAAACGATGAAATAAATGCTATATAAAACAAAACGATGAAATAAATACTATATAAAACAAAACAATAATGAAATAAATGCTATATAAAACAAAACGATGAAATAAATACTATATAAAACAATAATGAAATAAATACTATATAAAACAAAACAATAATGAAATAAATGCTATATAAAACAAAACAATAATGAAATAAATGCTATATAAAACAAAACGATGAAATAAATGCTATATAAAACAAAACGATGAAATAAATGCTATATAAAACAAAACTGAAATAAATACTATATAAAACAATAATGAAATAAATGCTATATAAAACAAAACTGAAATAAATACTATATAAAACAAAACAATAATGAAATAAATGCTATATAAAACAAAACTGAAACAAATACTATATAAAACAAAACGATGAAATAAATGCTATATAAAACAAAACTGAAATAAATACTATATAAAACAAAACAATAATGAAACAAATACTATATAAAACAAAACTGAAACAAATACTATATAAAACAAAACTGAAATAAATGCTATATAAACAATAATGAAATAAATGCTATATAAAACAAAACAATAATGAAATAAATGCTATATAAAACAAAACAATAATGAAATAAATGCTATATAAAACAAAACAATAATGAAATAAATACTATATAAAACAAAACTGAAATAAATGCTATATAAAACTGAATATTTCTGGATTATTTCTAAAAATAAATACAGATTTAATTTAAACTTTTTTTTCTTTTTACATGTCATTTTCTCTAATGTTTAAATTATTTATGACGTTCATAACCTTGAGAGTTGCAAGACCATACATACAACATTGTAACATTTGCTATAATCTGAGTATGGCACAGAAGGAGGACAAGTAGTCTCTGCTCAAGGTGTACAGATACCATAACTTTGAGAATTGCAAGACCATACATACAACGTTGAATCGTTTGCTATAATCTGAAAGTCTGACTACAAGTATGGCACAGAAGGACAAGTAGTCTCTGCTCAAGGTGTGCAGATACCATAACTTTGAGAGTTGCAAGACCATACATACAACGTTGTATCGTTTGCTATAATCTGAAAGTCTGACTACAAGTATGCCACAGAAGGACAAGTAGTCTCTGCTCAAGGTGAGCAGATACCATAACTTTGAGAGTTGCAAGACCATACATACAACGTTGAATCGTTTGCTATAATCTGAAAGTCTGACTACAAGTATGCCACAGAAGGACAAGTAGTCTCTGCTCAAGGTGTACAGATACCATAACTTTGAGAGTTGCAAGACCATACATACAACGTTGTATCGTTTGCTATAATCTGAAAGTCTGACTACAAGTATGGCACAGAAGGACAAGTAGTCTCTGCTCAAGGTGAGCAGATACCATAACTTTGAGAGTTGCAAGACCATACATACAACGTTGTATCGTTTGCTATAATCTGAAAGTCTGACTACAAGTATGCCACAGAAGGAGGACAAGTAGTCTCTGCTCAAGGTGTACAGATACCATAACTTTGAGAGTTGCAAGACCATACATACAACGTTGTATCGTTTGCTATAATCTGAAAGTCTGACTACAAGTATGGCACAGAAGGACAAGTAGTCTCTGCTCAAGGTGAGCAGATACCATAACTTTGAGAGTTGCAAGACCATACATACAACGTTGTATCGTTTGCTATAATCTGAAAGTCTGACTACAAGTATGCCACAGAAGGAGGACAAGTAGTCTCTGCTCAAGGTGTACAGATACCATAACTTTGAGAGTTGCAAGACCATACATACAACGTTGTATCGTTTGCTATAATCTGAAAGTCTGACTACAAGTATGCCACAGAAGGAGGACAAGTAGTCTCTGCTCAAGGTGTACAGATACCATAACTTTGAGAGTTGCAAGACCATACATACAACGTTGTATCGTTTGCTATAATCTGAAAGTCTGACTACAAGTATGCCACAGAAGGACAAGTAGTCTCTGCTCAAGGTGTACAGATACCATAACTTTGAGAATTGCAAGACCATACATACAACATTGTATCGTTTGCTATAATCTGGGAGTGACTACAAGTATGGCACAGAAGGACAAGTAGTCTCTGCTCAAGGTGAGCAGATACCATAACTTTGAGAGTTGCAAGACCATACATACAACGTTGTATCGTTTGCTATAATCTGAAAGTCTGACTACAAGTATGGCACAGAAGGACAAGTAGTCTCTGCTCAAGGTGAGCAGATACCATAACTTTGAGAGTTGCAAGACCATACATACAACGTTGTATCGTTTGCTATAATCTGAAAGTCTGACTACAAGTATGGCACAGAAGGACAAGTAGTCTCTGCTCAAGGTGAGCAGATACCATAACTTTGAGAGTTGCAAGACCATACATACAACGTTGAATCGTTTGCTATAATCTGAAAGTCTGACTACGAGTATGGCACAGAAAAATTGAAGTGTGACCAGAGATAGTTTTACCCAGTCAATTGTTACCACTCCTTTGTTGCACATTATTTCAATAAAAAAAAAAAAGTATGACCAAAGATAACTTTTCTTATACATTTATTTCAATAAAAAACTTGATCAATTCGAAATCTTTCACCTCTACAAACTGCGATGACAAGAAGTGTCGACATTTGAATAAAATTTGTAAATGTAATAAATAATATGTTCCCTCAAAAATTTGATTGATGTAAAACCTGTCGGTGTTCTAGGCTGACATATGTTTTTGCTAAATTGGAAAATTCAACGTAAGCATATTCGTTTAAATAGACATATCAATCTAAACACTTACAAGTACAAAAATCCAGTTCACTAAATAAGACAAGACAGTTTAAGCAAAAGTTGTTTCCTCTCTCTCTCTCTCTCTCTCTCTCTCTCTCGTGATGCCACAGTTGATTTAACATAATACAGCATATATGAGTTCAACTGTATTTTTTTTTAAATATGTTTCAATATACAGCAGAAAAAGATTACAAAATGATAAAAGAAAACATGGAGCATAAGCACAGTGGCAGAACTGGAACACAGGCACAGCGGCAGAACTATAGCATAGGTCCAGCAGAAGAACTAGAGCATAGGTGCAGCGGCAGAACTGGAAGTTCTGTATAAAAGTTGTGTTTCAGTAACAAACTAAAAAATCAAGAAAATCTTGTTCTTAAACTGTCAAGCTTTGTTCTCTTACCTGGACCCACCATTATTAATGGAATTTTGAGGTCATCTGGGAAATGAATAGTTCCTTGTTTAACCCAAATTGGAACTGAAACCTTTGTCTCATCTGGTCTAAGACTTGAAAGCCATGTTGAACACACACCTCGCCTCGGGCGGTGCATTTTTGTGCGATAGTGAACAACAGCCATAAGAATGTGAATTTCATTGGGATGAGCCTGAAAGCAGAGTTCATAGGTCAGGGTTATAGCTAAGTTTCATAAAATTCAAAATACAGGGTGTTCAACTTAAAAGCAGCACCAGTAATTAATAGAAATTTGCCAGGTACGCATTGCATCTCGTGTATTTACTATTTAAACCGGTTCTGACTAGCTTGTCCTACGTCGCATTTGTTCATCGCCCCTTCCCGCACTACAATTACACACCATCACACAACCTTGACCTATACTACGTCATAACTGAACCTCCATTTCCATACATATATGCCAGATTAGCTCCATTTACAGGCTGCTTTTATCTTGAACACCCTGTAATATGTGAGTCACATTTAATTGTTAAATCAAAGAAGAAAAAAAACTTTTTTAAATCACCACTTAAATCTGGGAAATAAACATATTAGAAACATGAATCAACATTTTCTTTCCACTAATGTCATGTCACATACTGTTGTTTGGCTGAAATCGGATGCACATGTCATAAACGTGTAGAAGTCTATGCATTTAGGGGCCTACTAAGCCAAAGTGCAACGTAGATACGTTCTTGGCAAAGATCAAACATATCACACTGAGTGATTAAGATTGGTCGTAAAGAACGAACGCAAAGAAGGAGAAGGAGACATACTGTTGTGTTGTCATACAATCTTATGTCATATACTGTCATGTCATATACTGATGTGTTGTCATACAATGTTATGTCATATACTGTCATGTCACATACTGTTGTGTTGTCATATAATGGTATGTCATATACTGTCATGTCATATACTGATGTGTTGTCATACAATGTTATGTCATATACTGTCATGTCACATACTGTTGTGTTGTCATACAATGTTATGTCATATACTGTCATGTCACATACTGTTGTGTTGTCATACAATGTTATGTCATATACTGTCATGTCACATACTGTTGTGTTGTCATATAATGGTATGTCATATACTGTCATGTCATATACTGATGTGTTGTCATACAATGTTATGTCATATACTGTCATGTCATATACTGATGTGTTGTCATATAATGTTATGTCATATACTGTCATGTCATGTCACATACCGTTGTGTTATCATACAATGTTATGTCATATACTGTCATGTCAGATACCGTTGTGTTGTCATACAATGTTATGTCATATACTGTCAAGTCAGATACTGTTGTGTTGTCATACAATGTTATGTCATATACTGTCAAGTCACACATTTCTTTCTTTTCTTTCCTCCAATCCTGTTTGCCTCACAGCGTCAGGTCAAGAAGAGATTTCTAAAACGGGGCCTTGTGTGTGCTTCACAGATAGTGTCTTTTGTCACCTCTTTTCTTGGGGTCCATCTTTGCTTTGTACCCATTGAATCGAAGCAGCATTGCTCTTTGAGGTGCACTGTCTGGTGGTGCTTATGTGACCAAACCATTTAATTTGTTGTTTCTTGATGAAGTCTAGTACTGATGTTGTACCCACTTTTTTCCTGATGTCTTCATTTCTCAACCGGTCTCTTCTTGTTACACCCAGCATTCTGTGTAGATACTTCATCTCTGCCGTGACTAGTTTTCTTCTCTATCATTTGTTGTCAGTGTCCAGGTTTGGCACTGGTAGCATAATGTGGGAAGAAAGATTGTATTGAACATTGCTCTTTTTGTGTTCATGGTGACATGTTTGCATTTTAAAATTGGCGCCATTTGTTCTATCATTTGATTTGCTTTGTTGCATATGTGTTGAATTTCATTAGTTATTCTTCCGTTTGCTGAAAAATGCTTCCCATGGTATGTGAAGTCTTTTACTTGTTTTAATGGCGATTGTCGATGCAGATATTGGTAGTGCTTTCCTCTCTGGCGAATGTCATTACTTTGTTTGTCGATGTTTATTTCATGTTGTAATTCGTTACATGCTAACTGGAGTCTGTTAATGTGTTGTTGTAGCTGTTTCTCTGTTGTTGATATGATTGCCTGATCATCTGCAAAAAAAATTCATTTAAGAGTTCTCCGAGGTTGTTTCCTTCGCTGGTGTTAGCTATTTTACAGATTTGGGCAATGTATGTGATCACTGTCATGCACTGTAACGTTACGTACCATATAAATTCTATGATATTAAACACTAATGTTTACTATTTGCTGTCAACTTCCAGAGACTCATGTGGATCTACTGTCCTGGGCATGAGGGTGTTCAAGGTAATGAAGAGAGGACAGGCTTGCATTGAAAGCAAAGATTCTTGGGGAGTTTAGGATGGATAAGTGGGATGTTCTTCTGTCTCTTGGCGACCTACTTTTAGATGAGGATACTAACATTGAAAGTGAATCAATCCAGCGATTTAACTCTTACAATAGCATACTAAACCGCCTTTTACGCACTGTTTTTGAGGAACAAATTTTAAGGCGAAGATGTCCTTACAAATTATTTATAACTTTCTTGTATTCAACAGCAGATACAAACTGCATACACCAAAGTGTCGTAATCGAAAGATCTATTACAAACACCCACTTGCTGTATTTGAATTTTAAAAATACACTTAAAGCATTAAATGTATTTAGGAAGTTAAAACAAGTGGTTAGAATCATATGGTCCGTGAAGTGGCTTTTCGTAAAATGGGAACTAACTTTATGGTCTGTCAGGTGGCGTTCGTATTGTAAGAGTTAAGGAGTTTGGAATTACCATTGTATAAGTAAAGCTGGATGCTTGAGGGCAAATAAGGAGTGTGATTACAGGAATCATTCGTATGCAAACCCTTCAACATATGTTGGGGAATATCGAGCACCTATGTGTCTGCCCGGAGTGCTATGACGTCAGTTCAGTAACTGATATCCAATAACTATTTGTTGTCATATTTCTGTTGTCATATAGTTACTTGTTACTCAAATATTTGTTGTCATATAGTTACTTGTTACTCAAATATTTGTTGTCATATAGTTACTTGTTACTCAAATATTTGTTGTCTTTATAGTTACTTGACCTCAAATATTTAGTTGTCATATAGTACTTGTATACACAAATCACAAATATTTTATTCATTAAACTAAGACATTTTACTAATTGAAGAACTGAACTGTTCAGTTAATGATACGCCACATAGGGTGTACGTAGACAAATTAAAACGCTACCTGGAAAAAGTTTTTAAAAATCAACATCAACATTTCTGTGAAACCTGGTCCTTATCTCATAGCAATGCCCGTCTGCCCAGCTTGTTCGTAGCGCGTTGGACTACGGGTGACTATCCTCTGTGTGTGCGGGTTCAATTCCACGGGATGGCAGAAAAGCCACAGATTCCCCAGATTTACGGTGTTCGTGGAACCGAACCGAAGGGTTACGATGTCCATGGCACCGAGCAAGAGATGAAAAGCTCAAGTGCTTCTGGATCGAAAAAAATCTCATAGCAATGCTGCTATGCTAATACTTTCAAAAATTAGTAATATTAAACAAAACAAATAGTTATCAATATCATAACATCACTACAAGATTGACATCTATACTAGACTAATACTTTAATGATGCATAACATCACTACAAGATTGACATCTATACTAACTAATACTTTCAATGATGGCATAACATCACTACAAGATTGACATCTATACTAGACTAATACTTTCAATGATATCATAACATCACTACAAGATTGACATCTATACTAGACTAATACTTTCAATGATGACATAACATCACTACAAGATTGACATCTATACTAGACTAATACTTTCAATGATGACATAACATCACTACAAGATTGACATCTATACTAGACTAATACTTTCAATGATGACATAACATTACTACAAGATTGACATCTATACTAGACTAATACTTTCAATGATGACATAACATCTCTACAAGATTGACATCTATACTACACTAATACTTTCAATGATGGCATAACATCACTACAAGATTGACATCTATACTAGACTAATAATTTCAATGATGGCATAACATCACTACAAGATTGACATCTATACTAGACTAATACTTTCAATGATGTGCATAACATCACTACAAGATTGACATCTATACTACACTAATACTTTCAATGATGTGCATAACATCACTACAAGATTGACATCTATACTACACTAATACTTTCAATGATATCATAACATCACTACAAGATTGATATCTATACTAGACTAATACTTTCAATGAGTCATAACATTACTACAAGATTGACATCTATACTAGACTAATACTTTCAATGATATCATAACATCACTACAAGATTGACATCTATACTAGACTAATACTTTCAATGATGGCATAACATCACTACAAGATTGACATCTATACTAGACTAATACTTTCAATGATGACATAACATCACTACAAGATTGACATCTATACTACACTAATACTTTCAATGATGTGCATAACATCACTACAAGATTGACATCTATACTAGACTAATACTTTCAATGATGACATAACATCACTACAAGATTGACATCTATACTAGACTAATACTTTCAATGATGACATAACATCACTACAAGATTGACATCTATACTAGACTAATACTTTCAATGATGGCATAACATCACTACAAGATTGACATCTATACTACACTAATACTTTCAATGATGACATAACATCACTACAAGATTGACATCTATACTAGACTAATACTTTCAATGATGGCATAACATCACTACAAGATTGACATCTATACTAGACTAATACTTTCAATGATGTGCATAACATCACTACAAGATTGACATCTATACTACACTAATACTTTCAATGATGACATAACATCACTACAAGATTGACATCTATACTACACTAATACTTTCAATGATGGCATAACATCACTACAAGATTGACATCTATACTAGACTAATACTTTCAATGATGTGCATAACATCACTACAAGATTGACATCTATACTACACTAATACTTTCAATGATGGCATAACATCACTACAAGATTGACATCTATACTAGACTAATACTTTCAATGATGACATAACATCACTACAAGATTGACATCTATACTAGACTAATACTTTCAATGATGGCATAACATCACTACAAGATTGACATCTATACTACACTAATACTTTCAATGATGACATAACATCACTACAAGATTGACATCTATACTACACTAATACTTTCAATGATGTCATAACATCACTACAAGATTGACATCTATACTAGACTAATACTTTCAATGATGTGCATAACATCACTACAAGATTGACATCTATACTAGACTAATACTTTCAATGATGTGCATAACATCACTACAAGATTGACATCTATACTACACTAATACTTTCAATGATGTGCATAACATCACTACAAGATTGACATCTATACTAGACAAATACTTTCAATGATGGCATAACATCACTACAAGATTGACATCTATACTAAATACTTTCAATGATGACATAACATCACTACAAGATTGACATCTATACTACACTAATACTTTCAATGATGACATAACATCACTACAAGATTGACATCTATACTACACTAATACTTTCAATGATGGCATAACATCACTACAAGATTGACATCTATACTAGACTAATACTTTCAATGATGGCATAACATCACTACAAGATTGACATCTATACTAAATACTTTCAATGATGACATAACATCACTACAAGATTGACATCTATACTAGACTAATACTTTCAATGATGACATAACATCACTACAAGATTGACATCTATACTAGACTAATACTTTCAATGATGGCATAACATCACTACAAGATTGACATCTATACTAGACAAATACTTTCAATGATGTGCATAACATCACTACAAGATTGACATCTATACTAGACTAATACTTTCAATGATGACATAACATCACTACAAGATTGACATCTATACTACACTAATACTTTTAATGATGGCATAACATCACTACAAGATTGACATCTATACTAGACTAATACTTTCAATGATGTGCATAACATCACTACAAGATTGACATCTATACTAGACTAATACTTTCAATGATATCATAACATCACTACAAGATTGACATCTATACTACACTAATACTTTCAATGATGTGCATAACATCACTACAAGATTGACATCTATACTAGACTAATACTTTCAATGATGGCATAACATCACTACAAGATTGACATCTATACTAGACTAATACTTTCAATGATGGCATAACATCACTACAAGATTGACATCTATACTACACTAATACTTTCAATGATGGCATAACATCACTACAAGATTGACATCTATACTAGACTAATACTTTCAATGATGGCATAACATCACTACAAGATTGACATCTATACTAGACTAATACTTTCAATGATGACATAACATCACTACAAGATTGACATCTATACTACACTAATACTTTCAATGATGTGCATAACATCACTACAAGATTGACATCTATACTACACTAATACTTTCAATGATGGCATAACATCACTACAAGATTGACATCTATACTAGACTAATACTTTCAATGATGACATAACATCACTACAAGATTGACATCTATACTAAATACTTTCAATGATGACATAACATCCTACAAGATTGACATCTATACTACACTAATACTTTCAATGATGACATAACATCACTACAAGATTGACATCTATACTACACTAATACTTTCAATGATGGCATAACATCACTACAAGATTGACATCTATACTAGACTAATACTTTCAATGATGTCATAACATCACTACAAGATTGCATCTATACTAACTAATACTTTCAATGATGACATAACATCACTACAAGATTGACATCTATACTACACTAATACTTTCAATGATGGCATAACATCACTACAAGATTGACATCTATACTAGACTAATACTTTCAATGATGGCATAACATCACTACAAGATTGACATCTATACTAGACTAATACTTTCAATGATGACATAACATCACTACAAGATTGACATCTATACTAGACTAATACTTTCAATGATGGCATAACATCACTACAAGATTGACATCTATACTAGACTAATACTTTCAATGATGGCATAACATCACTACAAGATTGACATCTATACTAGACTAATACTTTCAATGATGACATAACATCACTACAAGATTGACATCTATACTACACTAATACTTTCAATGATGGCATAACATCACTACAAGATTGACATCTATACTAGACTAATACTTTCAATGATGGCATAACATCACTACAAGATTGACATCTATACTAGACTAATACTTTCAATGATGGCATAACATCACTACAAGATTGACATCTATACTACACTAATACTTTCAATGATGTGCATAACATCACTACAAGATTGACATCTATACTAGACTAATACTTTCAATGATGTGCATAACATCACTACAAGATTGACATCTATACTACACTAATACTTTCAATGATGTGCATAACATCACTACAAGATTGACATCTATACTACACTAATACTTTCAATGATGGCATAACATCACTACAAGATTGACATCTATACTAGACTAATACTTTCAATGATGACATAACATCACTACAAGATTGACATCTATACTAGACTAATACTTTCAATGATGACATAACATCACTACAAGATTGATATCTATACTAGACTAATACTTTCAATGATGTGCATAACATCACTACAAGATTGACATCTATACTACACTAATACTTTCAATGATGACATAACATCACTACAAGATTGACATCTATACTAGACTAATACTTTCAATGATGGCATAACATCACTACAAGATTGACATCTATACTAGACTAATACTTTCAATGATGGCATAACATCACTACAAGATTGACATCTATACTAGACTAATACTTTCAATGATGTGCATAACATCACTACAAGATTGACATCTATACTAGACTAATACTTTCAATGATGGCATAACATCACTACAAGATTGACATCTATACTACACTAATACTTTCAATGATGGCATAACATCACTACAAGATTGACATCTATACTAGACTAATACTTTCAATGATGGCATAACATCACTACAAGATTGACATCTATACTAGACTAATACTTTCAATGATGGCATAACATCACTACAAGATTGACATCTATACTAGACTAATACTTTCGAATGAGGCAATAAATCACTGAGCTGAAGATTGACATCAATACTAACTAATACTTTCAATGTTGACATAAAATCTCTATAACGATTGATATCTATACTAGCATTATATTTCAATGGTTTGTGGTGTACATCACTACAAGTTGAACATCTATTTTTCAGACTAATACTTTCCAGTGTCATAACATGCACTCAAATTTACATCCTCTATATATTTTATGATTGACCAAAACATGTATCTTACAATGGGTTGACATCTATACTAGACTTACTTTCAATGATGTGCATACATTCACTAAAGTCTATACTCTTACTAGACTAATACTCATGCAGTGACATGGTCATTTACTCAAGATTGACATCATACTACACTAGTACTTTCCAATGATTGACATAACATCACTACATAGATTTACTCTCTAACTATTTGCCTCAAGCTGATGGAGATTTTAAATCACTACAAGATTGACATCTTATACTAGCTCTGATATTTCTGAGGTCCATTTATAGATCGCTACAAGATTGACATCTATACAGACTATATCAATGATGAAGTAAACACTGCATAGATTGACTATCTTCTACCTAAACTGTTTGTGACTACAGTCAGTCACAGAGATTGAATCCTATTGCACTAATATCAGATGATGCTTCATCCTCATGTTACATCATCTTGCATGACTTTGCATGTACCATTATCAATGCAGATTACTCTAGTACTGCTAATCTTTAATGATGCAAACATCTCTAATTTGATTGACTCTTACTACAGTCTATACTGATGTTGTTCACTCAAGATTCATCTATACTGATCTTACTTTCAATAGGTATAACATCACTACAAGTCATCTAGCATTCAACATTGATGTATTACCTTTGGATGAGCAATAGAAAATGCTTGAGGCTGAAGATGGGAATCAAATCAAACAAATATTCAAATGGAATGTTGGCACGTAGTTTTTATAGAATCTTCTAGTACTGAAAATATTATAGTATTTAGTCATTTTATTTTTGAAATTGCTGTTAGTTGGTGTTTGTTCTTATCAAGCAAGTTAACAACTCTATGTTCTTCTCCTTCTTCTTTGCGTTTGTTCTTTATGCCCAATTTTAATCACTCTTTGTGATATGTTTGATCTTTGCCAAGAACATGTATACGTTACACATTGGTTTGATAGGCCCCTAAACGCATAGACTTGTACATATTTAGGGAAAAGTGCATCCGATTTCAGCCAAACGTCCTTAGTCACCTCTTAGGACATGCGTGGCAGGTAACAGTGGTTCTATTCTATACGCCCCAAATTTGGGGCCCAGTAACCACTCGGGCGAACCACTCTATGTTCTCATCTGCGTTGGCTGCGATGAGATTGTACATACACATTGCACTATCGACTGTGATTTACTCTGCGCCTGTTTTGCCTCACAGCGTCAGGATCAGAAGAGATTTCTAGAACAGGCTTTTGTGTGCACTTCATAGACAGTGTTTTTCACAGCCTCTGTTATTTCTGAGGTCCACTGTGTTTTATAGACCCTACAAATAGTTGACATACCGATATATATCAAATAGTCGCAAAGTAAAACTGGCATAGATGGTCTTTCTGTCTTTTCTCCAATCCTGTTTTGCCTCACAGCGTCAGGTCAAGAAGAGATTTCTAAAATGGGCCCTTGTGTACGCTTCATAGATAGTGTCTTTCGTCACCTCTGTTATCTCTGAGGTCCATCTTTTGCATGGCCAGCCTTTTGCTTTGTACCCATTTATCGAAGCAGCATTACTCTTGAGTGCACTGTCTGTAATCTGCTTATGTGGCCAAAACATTTAATTTGTTGTTTCTTGATGAAGTCTAGTACTGATGTTGTACCCACTTTTTCCTGATGTCTTCATTTCTCAACCGGTCTCGTAGACACTTCATCTCTGTCGTGACTAGTATTCTTCTATCATTTGATGTCAGTGTCCAGGTTTGGCACTGGTAGCATAATGTGGGAGAAAGATTGTCTTGAACATTGCTCTTTTTGTGTTCATGGTGACATGTTTGCATTTTAAAATTAACACCATTTGTCCTATCATTTGATTTGCTTTGTTGCATCTGTGTTGAATTTCATTAGTTATTCTTCCGTTTGCTGAAAAATGCTCCATAGGTATGTGAAGTCTTTTACTTGATTTAGTGGGTGATTGTCGAATGAGATATTGGTAGCACTCTCTTCTTATCTGGTGAATGTCATTACTTCGGTGTTGTCAATGTTTATTTTCATGTTGTAT
Source organism: Arion vulgaris (assembly GCA_020796225.1). Taxonomy (NCBI): domain Eukaryota; kingdom Metazoa; phylum Mollusca; class Gastropoda; order Stylommatophora; family Arionidae; genus Arion; species Arion vulgaris. The sequence goes on from CM036770.1 coordinate 27,443,248, forward strand.
TCGTTACATGCTAACTGGAGTCTGTTAATGTGTTGTTGTAGCTGTTCTTCTGTTGTTGATGGTCAGATAATTTAATAAGTTGCATCTATGTTTTATAATAAATCTGGCACATAAACCACCTTACAAGGAGAGATCAGAGCACTGTTTTTTTACTCTGAACCAAACACATACCACTTAATAATCCCATAAGCAGAATTAAACTACAACACATTCCACCAGAGTGAAACCTATGTGCACATCATCATGATCATGGGATCTCTGTGGTCAAGTGCTTAAGCTGCAGCATTGCATTTCAAGGGTTGTGGGTTCAGATCAAGAATGCACTGTTCTGTTCACATTTGCATTTTTCCAGAGATCTCTAGGATTGTTGCTGGAGCTACAGAGTTCATGCTTTGTGTAATACTCTTGGCATACTCTGCAGAGAAGGGGCCAAGCCTTATGGAGTAAAAAAACCCGATGCAATAAAGCAATTCCTTTATCTTTAGACTTCATGATGAAACCATTCACCATCACCTCTTACGGTGCCAATTCAGCATCATCTCTGAAACAGTTTGTGCCAATTCACCATCATTGTGCCATCAGCATCACCCTACGGTGCTAATTCAGCATCACCTCTTATGGTGCACCACCCTCAGTGCCATTCACCATCACCTCAGGTGCCAATTCACCATCACTCTCAAGGTGCCAATTCACCATCACCTCTCAAGGTGCCAATTCACCATCACCTCTTACTGCCATCACATCACTTAGTGCCAATTCAGCATCACCTCTTACGGTGCCAATTCACTCATCAGTGTCAATTCACATCACTCTACGGTGCCAATTCAGCATCACTCTTACGGTGCCAATTCACCATCACCTCTTACGGTGCCAATTCAGCATCACCTCTTACGGTGCCAATTCACCATCACCTCAGTCCATCACATCACTCTCAGGTGCCAATTCACCATCACCTCTCAAGGTGCCAATTCACCATCACCTCTCAAGGTGCCAATTCACCATCACCTCTTACGGTGCCAATTCACATCCTCTACTGTCATCGCATCACCTCTTACGGTGCCAATTCACATCACCTCTCGTAAATTCACCATCACCTCGGTGCCAATTCACATCACCTCTTATGGTGCCAATTCAGCATCACTCAGGCCTTCACATCACCTCTAGCGAATTCACATACTGTGCCAATTCACCATCACCTCTCAAGGTGCCAAGTGCTGGATGATGTCAAGAAAATCCTTCTTTCTCCAAGGTCAGATAAATGGAACACATTATGTGGAACAAAACAATAAATTACAAACGCATGCAGATACCACTATTTATAGCAAAGGGTCAAAGGGTAAGAAACTAAAGGGACAGAATGCTGAATCATTAAAGTAGAAGATAGTAAAACTGGCATTTCTCTCATCCATTTTTAACCTTGATTGGGGCATAGGCCCTCAACCAACTCATGCCAAGTCTTCCTATCTCAAGCCTTTTTAACCTTGATTGGGGCATAGGCCCTCAACCAACTCATACCAAGTCTTCCTATCTCATGCCTTTTTAGCCTTGATTGGGGCATAGGCCCTCAACCAACTCATGCCAAGTCTTCCTATCTCAAGCCTTTTTAACCTTGATTGGAGCATAGGCCCTCAAACAACTCATGCCAAGTCTTCCTATCTCTAGCTACAGGGTGTTCAAGATAATTGCAGCCCCATTGACAATTCGAAAGTTGCCAGGTACACATTGAGTTGTGTTTATTTACTATTTAAACCGGTTCTGACTAGCTCGTCCTATGTCACATTTGTTCATCGCCCCTTCCCGCACTACAATTACACACCGTCACACAACCTTGACCTATACTACGTCATAACTGAACCTTCTCATTTCATACATATATGCCAGATTAGTTCCATTCACAGGCTGCATTTATCTTGAACACCCTGTATCTACTGCAGCTCCCTCCAGCTTTTCTATATATCATTAATCTCTACCTCCAAATCTCTTTTTCATGTATTGCTAGGCCTCCCTTTCTTGTGTTTTCCTTGTGAGTTTCAGGAAAGGGCCCTTCCTGTTATATTTTCATTGGATTTTCTCAAGGTGTGTCCTATCCAGCGTCTTTTTAACCTCTTGGTTCACTGGAATCTGTTGTGTTCTCTCCATAAGCTCCACATTTGTGACCCTATTATACCATCTCAGTGCCTCAATTCTGTGCAGACATACCTATGTTTTACATGGGCAAGTCTCAGACACTGGAACGAGTTCGAGAATTAGGCGTTAAGTTTGGACATGCCAGACAGTGTAGTCTTCGTGGTAGAGAGAGAAGGTATAGTAATCAACTTCTCATGGGTATGGTGAGCAAATGGACTTTAGGATGGCTGCTACAGCGGAGGACAGAGCATGCATGGGAATGCCCAATGTGCCATGCCGTCGATCGCATAACATAACATAAGAATTTTATAGTAAATCTGGCATTAATGAAGGAACCTGCCCAGAATTTCTTATTTTAAACTGAACAAAGTCAGATTTGCTTTCAATATGGCTATGAGCAGTATTGCACAATTCAGGAACGGTAAACAATGAGGGCCCATCTGTGATGTAAAAAAGTAAAGAACTTAATTTCATACCATGGGGAACATGGTGTTAGACTCATATTTATTTGACCAATGGTAGATGAAGTGATCAACATGCTCGCAGCTATCTTTACTTCCAAGTGTTTCTCTGGCACCCAATTAAGGTTGGGTGAACCTGAAAGGCATTTGCAGTTGGAGAAATCACATTGTAACTGAGGATTGAACTAAGACATCCATCTATGAAGCAAGTCCGCTGCACAATCTCAGCTTTCATAGGATCAGTTATCATTCAAGATTGCCTCAAGCCAGGATATCATAGGATCAGTTATCATTCAAGATTGCCTCAAGCCAGGATATCATGGGATCAGTTATCATTCAAGAGGGCCCCAACCCGGGATATCATGTGATCAGTTATCATTCAAGATTGCCTCAAGCCAGGATATCATGGGATCAGTTATCATTCAAGAGGGCCTCAACCCGGGATATCATGTGATCAGTTATCATTCAAGAGGGCCTCAAGCCAGGATATCATGGGATCAGTTATCATTCAAGAGGGCCTCAACCCGGGATATCATGTGATCAGTTATCATTCAAGAGGGCCTCAACCTGGGATATCATGGGATTAGTTATCATTCAAGAGGGCCTCAACCCGGGATATCATGGGATCAGTTATCATTCAAGAGGGCCTCAAGCCGGGATATCATGGGATCAGTTATCATTCAAGAGGGCCCAACCTGGGATATCATGGGATAGTTATCATTCAAGAGGGCCTCAAGCCGGGATATCATGTGATCAGTTATCATTCAAGAGGGCCTCAAGCCAGGATATCATGGGATCAGTTATCATTCAAGAGGGCCTCAAGCCAGGATATCATGGGATCAGTTATCATTCAAGAGGGCCTCAAGGGTTGGATATCATGGGATCAGTTATCATTCAAGAGGGCCTCAAGCCAGGATATCATGGGATCAGTTATCATTCAAGAGGGCCTCAAGCCGGGATATCATGGGATCAGTTATCATTCAAGAGGGCCTCAAGCCAGGATATCATGGGATCAGTTATCCTTCAAGAGGGCCTCAACTTTGGATATCATGGGATAAAAGTTTCAGATACAAACAAAAATAAACATACAACCCCAGATGGTTCTTGACTCTGTTACAGTAAGAGAACAATTTTTCTGTCCTGTGGTATCAAACTCTTCAACTTTCATTCCTTTCTAGTTGATCATCTGAATGATACTTGAGCAGTTCAAATAATGATCGTCTGGGTACAGAGTTAAAGTCTAGATAGTGAGTAAGCAACCATCTCACTGAACAAGGAATGGGTACGGTTGGAGGTAAAGGTATGTCTGAAAAAGGAAAAAAGATGATTTGTTTTTAATAATATTTAATTTTCTTTATTTTTATACTACACACCACGTCTTCTTCTTCTTTCTTTCTTTTCTCGAATCTTATTTTGGCTCAGTGTCTGGATAAGAAGAGATTGCTAGGATAAGACGTACCACACTTGCATATTATAATCATCATCATCATCATGTTGCATGTCCATTCTCTCTCTCTCTTTCATGGTCGTTTTTTTCTGCCATTTTGATCATTCTTATTGTGATATATAAACAGCCTTGCCAAGAACGTATTTTTACGTCACATCTTCAGTACTCCTTGTGAGTCGGTCGTTGAATGACCGTCTATTCACGAGTGCAGTTTTTCCAGAGACCCTAGGATTGCTGCTAGGGTGCAATACTCTTGGCAGGTGGGTGCCATTTCTGCGGAGAGGAACCGAGTCATATGGGGAAAACACGGTGCAATGAAGTCAATCCTTCGGCTTTAAAACCCTTTAAATGTTCAGTACCATTTGGAGCTCTGGTGCTTGTCCTTCGGCAATGTGTCCGATTTCAACCAGCGTTTACTAGGTTCGCTCTCCATCAGCCTTTGACTGTCCCCAGCCGACCTGCAAGGCAGCAGGTTAGCATGTCCTTTCAATAGTCTTCCGAGAACCTTACTATTAAGAATTTACACTGATGGATCTGCAAAGAAAGTAACAGGTGCAGGGGTGGGGTAGGTGCTATCTTAACAGATGAACAAATGACGCTAAAACAAACAAATCAGTTGCTACAGGAAAGTGCTACTCCAACTAGAACAGAAATAGCAGTAACTGAAGATGGGGTATTCTGAATATTGTTGGATAAAAACTACCATAGCCATGAAATCGTTGTCCTTATTGAGTGCCAAACTGATTGAAGCTGAAAATGAAAATCATGGCATATCCTAAAGGACGTACCATCAACCACAGTAAACGAGTCGTTGATTTTCTAGGTACCACTTATACGTTCAGTAGTTTTCCATTGCTTTCTGATTGAAGCTACAGGTAGTAAAAGATCACACAAATCCACACACAAAAAATTGAGAAAATGGTACAATCAGCCGAGTCAGGTGGCTTGACAAGTCATTCTCCAGTGGCTTACAGGACATTGTAATACAGTAGGAATTACCAAGGAAAAAGCTGACCAAGCAGGAATGACCAAACAGGAATGACCAAGCAGGAAATGACCAACGCAATGCAGCAGGCAATACACACAAGGCAAGGAAATGACAAAGCAATGAAAGGCAAAGCAGGAAATGACCAAGCAGGCAATGACTAAGCGGGAAAATGAGTTGACCAAGCAACACTGAACAAATCCCACAACACTGAACAATCTCATCAAATTGTGATTTGATTATTATCAAAACTTTGCGTAAAAATCTAGTTCACTTTTTTTTTTAAAATCATTACTAGAAATGAAGAATAAATAGCAAATACCAAGATCATTTTGTTGTAAAATAAATATTTGCTCAGCATCAAGTCCCAGTAATGACAAGAACTCCTCAACATCCTCCTTCATATTTTCTGGATGGATCATCACAACATCACCCGGGCAATACCTGAAACACAGATACAAAACACATGATTACATCACCTGGGAAATATCTGAAACACAGGTACAAAAACACATGACAACATCACCCGGGCAATACCTGAAACACAGGTACAAAACACATGACAACATCAAAACCCGCAGGCCTGAAAATCACGTCCTGAAACACAGGTACACAACACATGACTACATCACCTGGGCAATACCTGAAATGCAGGTACAAAACATATGTGCTATGTACAAATTCTTAGAACATCCTGGACATAGAAAAGAAAAATATTGAAATCCTACAAGACCTGAACATTGAGAAATATTTGCTTGTAAACAACCGCATTCACGTAAATGAAATATCAGATTCAACATCACAATGCTTGAGTAAGAGCAATAATGGTGGGCACTGTTCCTGGAAGATAAGGCGTAGTGGATCACCAGGATGATGGTGGCAACCAGACATTATAAAAACATTAAACATGATGATTGAGGAGGTATGAGAACTGGTTAGATATTAAGAGCTTTTCAGGATATGCTGGCAGGGCATGCTACATGATGATGATGTATTTAACTTTTTTGTGGGTTATTTTATCCTTGATCAAATGTCAATATTATTTGCTGCTGCATCATGAAGAAATTTCTCAAGTGAAAACTTTCTAAAGTTGAAAAGAAACTACGCTACATTTTTTTTTTCCGATCCAGAAGCACTTGAGCTTTCAGCTCTTCGGCTCGGTGCCATGGACATCGTAACCCTTCGGTTCGGTGCCATGAACACCGTGAATCTGGGGAACCTGTGGCTTTTCTGCCAGCCCGCAGAATTGAACCCGCACTCAACAGAGGGCTAGTCATCCACAGTCCAACGCTCTACGAACACGCTGGGCAGACGGGCAACTACTCGACATAAAACTACAGGGACTTCTGTGTGAGCTTCAAAAGACAGTGAAGTTTATACAAGAGACAACATTGAATATATAGACAATATTTCAAGCAAACCAAAGGAAGGAAGGATACAAGAGACAACGTTGAATATATAGACAATATTTCAGGCAAACCAAAGGAAGGAAGGATACAAGAGACAACGTTGAATATATAGACAATATTTCAAGCAAACCAAAGGAAGGAAGGATACAAGAGACAACGTTGAATATATAGACAATATTTCAAGCAAACCAAAGGAAGGAAGGATACAAGAGACGAATATATAGACAATATTTCAAGCAAACCAAAGGAAGGAAGGATACAAGAGACAACGTTAAATATATAGACAATATTTCAAGCAAACCAAAGGAAGGAAGGATACAAGAGACAACATTGAATACATAGACAATATTTCAAGCAAACCAAAAGAAGGAAGAAAGGAAAAGAAACTTAGGAAAGATTCTCACAAATAATCTTGAAAAACTCACTTGATGTTTGACCCGGATATATCAAACTTGATTAGTCGGACATCTTGGAAGTGGTCAGCAGCTGTAACTCTGTTGTTGGAGATCAGGCTTGCATAGAAGGGACATAATGCATTTGGTGGTCTCTTATTGAGCAGTTCTAATTGAACGCCTGGCTGTGAGTTCAAGGTCTGGCTCAACTCTGTCTGACCGGAAGATTTTAGGTCACCGTTTGTTGAAGTCTCTGTATCAACAAATCTGACCTTGAACTTAGACGGGGGACTGTAATATAAATTGTGAGAATAGAATATATAAATTAATGTTAATGTCTAGACAACACAATATTAAATGTCATTTATCATCAATACTAGACAAGACTGCAGTATTAACACCATTCATCATCATCATCATATAGCTTGTCCAGAGCAGAACTTTGCCACCCTAACAGTCCTTCGGAATTGCTCTCCCTCATAAGCCAGATGTCCTGCCTCTGCAGCAGCCATGCTCAAACCATCAGTTACATCCTGAATCGATCTTTTCCGTGGTCTTCCTGTTCTACTCTTTGCCGGGATGCCTCCTTCCATGATGGTCTTCTCCAGCCCTTTGTATCTTTTTTTTATGTCCAAAATACTTCAATTTTCACATTCTCATATGTAGCATCAGTCAGTTTCCTTTGATTTTGAGTTATTTCTGAATAGACCTATTTGTTCTCTTCTCTGTCCATGACATACAGAGGAATATTCTTAACACTTATACTCAAAATCATATATATTTTTCCTCTTCCTTGTTAAATGTTCATACTCAGACTGAAAAAATAGTAACACAGGATATGATTGTCCCTATCACCTGTGTGTCCCTGTGGCACCGCTGATCAAACCAAAGAACATGTCCTGTAAGACTGTCCCCTGTATGTTCTCCATAGAAAGGGATGCTCGCCCTACAACACAGCACTACATTCAAAACTACATGGCACTAGAGATGAGCTCCAGGCAACAGTCAACTTCATCATAAGAACGCGTCTAACAGTATAATCATCAAAATAATGATCGCAAAGAAGAAAATGTCTATACTTCACACCCATACCTTTCCCTGGAAATATGCATGGTCTTAGTATTCTGATCTTAGTTTTCCTGTCAGTTCCATTCCATACCGTTTTTAGTTGTTTAACTTTTTAGAGATAGATAGAGAGAGATAGAGTGATAAATAAGAATATCAGAAGCATCGTTGGTACTATACCATGCATACAGTACATCGAAAAGCAAAGAATCAAGTGGTTCGGCCATCTAATGAGAATGGAATCACATTTACTATCATCACATGCCTACAATAAACGACACTCAGGGCGCAGAGCACAAAGGCAGGTCAAGAACAGGATGCATAGATAACATCAAGTCCCTGCGAAAGCATGGACTAGCAACGTCAAGCGCAACAAACCTGGCACAAGATAGAAAACTAAATCTTCCCACGATGCTTCACGACAAATGTGGTTAAGATAAGATAAGAAGCAGATAAGATAAGTGCTACAATTATAAATGAGAAATTATGAATGTATTACCAGATATCACTGCTGATAATGTCCATCCCTGGAGGCATGGGGTAAATATCCAGTACAAAGTTCCATAGACTGGTCAACCAAGGAACCACTACAGCATCCACACTGGAAATGTAAGAAGAGTTCTGTCAACATCAGACATTATTGACCTCACAAGGTCTGTGTAATACCTGTTTTGTTTATAACTAAGCATAGTTTGTAGTGTGTAGCTGTGTGTAGTTTGTGTGTGTTCATAGTGCATAGTTTGTATGTGTTTGTAGTGTGTAGCTTGTATGTGTTTACAAAAACTGTACTGAGATAGACACCGCAAAATAAACTTCTTCTTCTTCTTCTTGCGTTCGTTCTTTACGACCAATTTTAATCACTCTTTGTGATATGTTTGATCTTTGCCAGAACGTGTATATGTTGCACATTGGTTTGGTAGGCCCCTAAACACATAGACTTCTACACATTTAGGACATGTGCATCCGATTTCAGCCAAACCTCCTTAGTCGCCTCTTACGACATGCATGGCAGGTAACAGTGGTTTTATTCTTTACATCCCAAATTTGGGCCCGGTAACCACTCGGGCGGAGTCGTGGGCAGTGTGATATGCTGGAATTGAGTCATGGGCGGTGTGATGTGCTGGGATTGAGTCATGGGCGGTGTGATGTGCTGGGATTGAGTCATGGGCAGTGTGATATGCTGGGATTGAGTCATGGGCAGTGTGATATGCTGGGATTGAGTCATGGGCGGTGTGATGTGCTGGGATTGAGTCATGGGCAGTGTGATATGCTGGGATTGAGTTACAGATGGTGGGTGAGATATACTGGAGGGATGAACAATAGATTGCATCATCCTTGCTTTTTTAGTCAATAACACTATGTGCTCCAATGTTTTTTCTTATACTGAAAGATCTATACACCAGTTTGATTGATTGATTTATTGATAGGATTGATTGATTGATTTTTTTTTTTTTTCGTCCGCTTTCAACTCAGACGAAGTTCCATCTCTGAAACTGATTTTTGCGTGAAAATCTGTTTTTTCCAATTTCTTACAATGGCAGCAGCGTGCACATTGTAAATTACTTTACACTGGCAGCCGTGTGCTCAATGTACTTGTAATTAGTATTCCTTCGCCATACAGGCAGATTTTCTCCGACTTCAGAGGTACTCACGTTATCGTCCTGAGTAAGACCAGGGGACTCGAACAAATGCCGGACAGTAGGTTCGAACCCGAGCTATGAGGCGTCTCACAGCTAGCAGGCCGAGCTACTATCAACTACTCTAGGCAGTCCCCATTGATTTATTAAAATTCAAGATTAGCAATTCAGCCATGTGTACATGTGGACAGGCACACCAGACTGCAGAGCACATACTTCAAGACTGCCCGAATATGATACACTGACAAACTCACTGGCCTAACGAAACAACACTTGACAGAAAACTACACGGACCTCTGTGTGAGCTACAAAAGACAGCGAAGTTCATACAAGAGACAACGTTGAATATATAGACAAATTTTAAGTGAACGAAAGGAAGGAAGGATTGATTTGATAGGATCATCATCATTACCCTTCGGTAAGTAACCATGTGTGCTCTGATCTCTTTCCTACGCAGGAAGATCTCAGGAACAGTGCGCGAACTCCGTAGCACCGAGGAATGTCCTCTATGTAATTTTGAAGATAGTAATGTAATTTTTTGTAGAAATTTAATTTTTAATTTTTTCTAATGAATTTTGCCCGGGCAGCGACTTTCCAGCCAGCTCTACTCGATTTTGAACTGGCAATGGTTCTTTTATCTGTCTAAATTGAACACAGTACCTACGTTTTATCGTTCGTCTCCTATAGCTCGAGGAACTCGATCTTACCTTCACTGAGATCAGGGATCTCTGGAAAAATATTCAGAAGGTTCCACTAGGGAGCAAACCTGGTACCTTTGCAAACCTGGTACCTTTGGCATGAGAGACAAGCACCCTAGCCTCTATGCCACAGAGAACTCATAGCAGTTGACAAACTTTGTAGTACTGTTGACAAACTTTGTAGTACTGTTGACAAACTTTGTAGTACTGTTGACAAACTTTGTAGTACTGTTGACAAACTTTGTAGTACTGTTGACAAACTTTGTAGTACTGTTGACAAACTTTGTAGTACTGTTGACAAACTTTGTAGTACTGTTGACAAACTTTGTAGTACTGTTGACAAACTTTGTAGTACTGTTGACAAACTTTGTAGTACTGTTGACAAACTTTGTAGTACTGTTGACAAACTTTGTAGTACTGTTGACAAACTTTGTAGTACTGTTGACAAACTTTGTAGTACTGTTGACAAACTTTGTAGTACTGTTGACAAACTTTGTAGTACTGTTTACAAACTTTGTAGTACTGTTTACAAACTTTGTAGTACTGGCTAAGCTGTCAGTTTCTAGATGGTGAAAATGCGCAAAAATGTTAAGTTTAAAAAGCATGTATGAGGTGCCAGGACCAAGGAAATGTGTTTTGCTACTAAAAAGAACATTTCTTGCAAATTTCTTCTTCTTCAAACGCTCCATATCAACCACTATTAACAACTCTGTGTGATATGTATGTGATCTGAGCCTAAGAGTGATTGCACGTTGTCAGTATCGCCTACAAGTAGGCCGGCACATCCAATTTCTGCGATGCTTTTTATTTACTAGGGTAGCTTTCCTAGGTGCTACATCAGTCGTCTCCTACAACATGCTTTGTAGGTCACAGTGGTACTATTCTTTGCTTCCTTTGCGGGCCCCGGCACCACATGGGCGTCTTGCAGACTTAACATGAACATAAAACAGAAATCAATTCATCTATAAATAAAATAATCATCATCATCAAATAGCTTGTCTTGAGCAGAACTTTGCAACAATCTTCCTGAATTTCTCTCTCTCATATGCCCCATCAATGAAATAATATAAAAAATGTAAATACTTGTTTGTACCCTAAATCATGTTGATCATCTGCCAATCCAAGTTTGCAGATGGACTGTCCACCAAGTTGTTCCAATCTTTTCTGCAAACGCTTCCCAACAACATTAAACCTGCAACGATGAAATGGTTCGGTATAAAATAAGAAGAAGGTGAAAATAATATTGGTTTCCACAAGAGCAATGAAACAAAAGAAGCAATATTCTGTTTAAAGACATTAGCAGAACAACAAAGCCAAAAATAATATATATATTTGTATGTTTCAGTAACAATACAATAACATCTCAGAATCCAAGGTTAAACAGCTTCTTCTTTGCGTTCGTTCTTTACGACCAATTTTAATCACTCTTTGTGATATGATTTGATCTTTGCCAAGAACGTGTATACGTTGCACATTGGTTTGGTAGGCCCCTAAATGCATAGACTTCTACACGTTTAGGACATGTGCATTGATTTCAGCCGAACCTCATTAGTCGCCTCTTACGACATGCGTGGCAGGTAACAGTGGTTCTATTCTTTACACCCCAAATTTGGGCCCCGGTAACCACTCGGCGCGGTTAAACAGCTAATTAGTGAGGATCATCGTCACAGCACTTCGGAGACGTCAATAGGTGCTCTGATCTCTTACTCATTATCTTTACCAATGTATAATGACTAATCCTACCCGTTCTGTGTTGATTAATCAAATGTCTTGTGCCTCTAACAAAGTGATTGATTTATTGATTGATTGATTGAACCATCATCACTGCACTTTGGTGACCATGTGTGCTCCGATCTCTTTCTTACACAGAGAGATCTCAGCAATGATACCAATGCATATACACATATGAACACAAAAATAAATGATTAACCAATCTGATGGACTTACTTTTGATACGATGAGTCTCCCAGGCCAAGAACACCAAAGTGAAGCTGTCTCAGAGAGTTTGACGGAAGGTCTCGTCTTAGTAGAAACTTCCAGAATATCTTAATAAAGAAATACAATGTCAATATATATATCAGGAAAGAAAAACTATATTTTTTTTTTTTTTCCGATCCAGAAGCACTGAGCTTTTTGAGCTCTTCGGCTCGGTGCCATGGACATCGTAACCCTTCGGTTCGGTGCCACGAACACCGTAAATCTGGGGAATCTGTGGCTTTTTCTGCCATCCCGCGGAATTGAACCCGCACACACAGAGGGATAGTCACCCGTAGTCCAAGCGTTACGAACACGCTGGGCAGACGGGCAAACTATATTTTTAATTACATCAAAGAATGCACACACAAAATGCACATACAAATGCACACACAAAATGCACATACAAATGCACACACAAAATGCACATACAAATGCACACACAAAATGGAGATCACAAAAAAAGCCAGTGACTTGACACACCTTCATATTATCTGGAGGGTCACCTTGACCTGTTGTAGAGCACACAAAAATGGCTAATTGTTCTTGAATTAGGTCAGCCTAGAAAACAAAATAAATACTAAATAGAACTTGATTACTTAGCAGTATAAAACTAATCCTTCTTATGCTAACTATCCTAAGACCCAACTAAAAAAGTAGCTTAGCAGAAATTTAAATTAAAAGATAGTATCGATATATGGGGAGACTACAGTAGAATTATGTAAAATGGCAAGACACGTAATAACAAAGTACTGTAGTTTTACAAAATACAAAAACAATGACAAATTAAAAGATATGAATCTGTTTGATTAAAAGTTAATGACTGTGTGGCTACAATGTATACAAGTCACAACATTGAATCTATGGACAATATTTCAAGCAAACAAAGGAAGGACAACCTTCCCCTAATAATCGCATATAATGGTTCCTAGAATTAATAGTAATAAAATTTACTTAGCAATCTGTGAGAAACATTTGTCAATGCAACAAAGCTGACTTTAGTTGATAATGGTCAGACTGTTAATGATATCATCTGACTTATACACATTACTATTTATTTTCTTTTAATAAATGCTGACAAGCCATGTCCCCATAACTTCTACAGGTTTATGACAGAGCTATAGAATATAATCCCAATATTAATTTATTTATATGTACATATATGTAATGACTAAAGATATAGAAAGCAAGTTGAATGCATTTGAAAATAGATGTTTGCAAAAAAATAATGAATATAAAATGGAACGAATTCAGAAGTGATGAAATCAGAGAAATTGGTCAACCACTAGTGACAACTGTTATAGGAAAGAGAAGATGGAGATATGTTGGACACACCTTGAGGAGAAATGATCAACGAATATCAAAGCAGACATTGAAGTGGGATGCAAAGGGTTCAAGAAAGAGAGGACGACCTAGGGAGACCCTGAAATGAACTTTGCTGAGAGAGGCAAGAAATATCGGTCTCAGTTCCATGAAGGAGATTGAGCGAGTTACCCAGGATAGGGCGGTATGGAGAAATTGCTTGCAGACCCTATGTAACGTATAACAGTACGAGAGGAATTATTATTATTATATGTATATACAAACCAACCATATTGTATGAGTCCATAGCAACAGCTCTTGCAGAAAAATGCCTCCTCTTTGCTTCCCTGACAACTCTGTCTGCAACATCTTGAGCAGTACCTGTCTGACTGCCAAACAACACCACAAGATGTCTGGCTTCCACTGACATCCTAATAATATAATAGGACATTTGATGATAATATTATACATCATGAGAACTTTTTCCACAATGAAAGAGAAAACCTGAACAAGACTGAAGATTTACAAACTTGTAGAATATGAATTTTATTACATCTTATCGCCCGAGTGGTTACCAGGGCCCAAATTTGGGGTGTAAAGAATAGAACCACTGTTACCTGCCAAGCATGTCGTAAGAAGCGACTAAGGAGGGTTGGTTGAAATCGGATGCATGTGTCCTAAACGTGTAGATGTCTGCGTTTAGGGGCCTACCAAACCAATGTGCAACATATACACGTTCTTGGCAAAGATCAAACATATCACAAAGAGTGATTAAAATTGGTCGTGAAGAACGAACGCAAAGACGAAGAAAATTACATCTTATGAAGTGACTGTTGAGATTATTTGAGCTGGTATAAACTATTGAGGATCTCTGTGATGTAGAGGTAGGGTGCTTACCTCTTGTTCCAAAGGTACTGGGATCATTCTCCGCATGGCGAGACAGGGTTATTTTTCCAGAGATCTCTGATATCAATGTAGGTTAGATAGAGTTTCTAATCCTATAGGAGACGAACAATTAAATGTTGGTCTTGTGTTTAAGTTGAGCATGTAAAAGAATCCCTGGCAGTTGAAAACCGATAAGAGTAGGCTGCAAAGTCGCTGCCCAAGCAAAATGATGTGATAATTTTGAATTAAAATTTCTACAGACATTTTCACAATCTTCAGAATGACATGGTGGATAACCCTAGCGGTGTTACAGGAGTTTGTGTCCTGCTGCTGAAATCTTCATGTGTAAGAAAGAGATTAAAACACACATGGTTATTCCCCAAAGTGCAATGATGATGGTTCTATCAATCAATACTTTTATAAACTATTAAACTATAATATAACAGAACCTTATGTGGATAATAACATGCAATCTGATTGTCAATCTATATAACATGAAGTCTCTCTTTCTCTCGATCACCGCCCAGACCGATATACCAGACCTCCCCATAAATTCTATTCATGTGGAAATCTTGATTCCTGCAGCCCTAGCATTGGTGTGTTGTACGTCACATCTTCAGCACCATTTGGAGCCCTGGTGCTTATTCTTCGGCGATGTGTCTGGTTTCAGCCAGCGTTTACTCGGTTCACTCTCCGTTCTGTAGCCATCTAGTGTTTTATATGGTGTGGGGTAGCTACACTCCCAACCTCCTAACTCGCCTCTTACGACATGCGTGGCAGGTAACAGTGGTTCTATTCTTTACACCCCAATTTGGGCCCCGGTAACCACTCGGATGACATGCAGTCTGATTGTCTGTCAATCAACTCAATCAGGACATCTCCATCAAACTGATGTAATGCTCAAAAGTTTTGTTTTTCCATTTCAACAATCTGTCTGTCACTGTAAATACTTTCACCAATCGTATCTGTCTTCCTTGTATTGTCTTCCTCCTCTAAGAGATTTTTAACCCGATTCAGGGTCTCAATCGTGAGTAAAATATAACAATAATTTCTAAAACTCTCTTGAATTAGTTCTCTTTCCTTCTTCTCTGAGTTTCCTCAGGCTGTTTCAAAATTGGAAAGTTTTACTTGTGCCTTTATTTAAAATTTTTCTTCTTCTTTTTTTTTTCCATGACACTTGCACCATTCTTCTGTATATTCACATTTCACAAGGTTCAATTCTTCTCTCTATCATGTTTGTCCGTTGTCCATATTTCCGCTGCATATAACAATGATGAATATATGTAGCACTTGACAAATCTTATCTTTTGTGTATTTGTTTGGATGTTAATAAACTTTTCCTGTTGCTAAATATGTTTTGGCTATTCCTATTCTCTTCTGAACTTCCTTTCCCCACTTGCTGTCTTTTTCTTTTATTATATGTCCAAGATATACATAACTTGACACTTGTTCCAATCTTTCTCCATTTACTATCATGATCAACGCCTTTGCCTCTCATGTTAAGCTTCTTCTTCGTGTTCGTTCTTTACGACCAATTTTAATCACTTCTTGTTAAGCTGATGCCAGTGACCTGATCTTAGGTGGCACCAGGACACACTGTGGCTGTATTTGACAGCAAAAAAAGTATTGGTTACACTACTACATATGCTGTTGTGGGAGCAGAATTCAAGCAGCCTCTGACCATTATCTTGATATTTCCAATACCACGATGACCCAGGCATCATTGCATTACAAAATAAATGCGTCCAAAGGTCAAAATAATTCTGGAGTGAAAGAGCTAAGTTGCGCTGGAGCGATCTAATTTCGAAATCAGTATTATTAGTACTATTAACTTCTAGTGTCTTTGCCTCTCCCTCTCAGACTCACTCAGTGTGAGTGAGATAATACTATTAATGATCATAATACTAGCTATCTCTTATCTCACAACAATGTGACAATGCTCACACCTGCTGGTAGTAGGAGGAATCACTCAGTCATACCAGTTAAGTAGTAGTATAAGACAGTATAAGTACTAGTGTTTGAGTTTGTGTAGAGTAGGGCTGAGTAGCCAGTGGCCCAGTCCCGCCAGTGGCAGTAGCCTGTAGGCCGTAGTTAAGGCAATGATTATCATGTTAAAGGATACACTCAGAAAAATGAAGACAATTTGAAGAAAACTGAGATGCTAGCAAATATTATTTTATATTTAACTTGGTACTACCTGTTAGTTTGTGAAGCTTGTACTACAAGTTATAGTATCTTACAGAATAACTACAAAACGTGATCAAATGCATGACATCCCATTTGTGTTCATTGTCCCAGTACTCAGGTATGTTACAGTTGTTAGCAGTATGATGTTTAGCCAAAGGGAAAATCTCAAAACACAAAGAAGGGGGAAATATCAAAATGTCAAGTAAGATAGTGTGAAAGTGACAACATGTAACATTTGTCTACAAAGATCTGTGAGTTTTACTATCATCAGATTGTGCCGTCTGCACATTGATGGAAGTTTGCTACAATTGATTTACATGAAATTCGGTTCCTTACGCTGATGATACAGTACACTTGGTCAACTTGTAGTTGTTGCCTGTCGTCCATGATCCACCTCTTGATATTCTTCCCAATTATATGTCTTTCAATCAACTGTTCCCTAAAATCTTCCACAATGTTTTCATTCTTCATCTTCTGTGATCAACTTCTGCTATGCGACTACTCCAGTATGTGTCATAAACAGGTCGGTGCGCTTGAGGTCTTCACCTGTTCCCCATAGTTTGTTTTGTAGGGTTGTTTCTGTTGGCCAGATCTCCATTCTCATACTACTCAGGCTGGGGCAGTCTTGCAGGATGTGCTCTGGGGACTGCTTTGGTGCTCCATAAATGCAAGCAGCCGAGTCCCTGAGACCCATTCTATGATGGTGTGCTCTCAGACTGCAGTGTCCCGTTCTAAACCTGAAGACTGTGGTCTGTGCTTTTCTGTTTAGTGTGTTTATACTGTCGTGCTCTGGGTTGTATCCTCCGTTTGTCTTTCTCCACATGATTTTTCTGGATTGTTTCAGTAGAGTCTTTGCTTCTGTAAAGCTTTGTATTGGGTGTTGTTGTGTTAGGCTCCCTTCAGCCCGTGCGAGTTTGTCAGCCTTTTCATTTCCTGGTATGCCACAGTGTGCTGGTATCCACTGTAAGACTAATTCAGATTTTTTTGACAGCAGGCTGATTTTTTGCCGTATATCCTGAATGATCTTGTCTTGTTTGGGACATGAGATGGCCTGAAGAACGGATCTTGAATCGCTAAAGACTGCAATATTTTTTTACTGACACCTGTTGGTGATTGAGTATATGGAGAGCTGTTGTCTGTGTGTTTCTGTGTTTCCTTGGGGGTGTGTGATGTAGATTCCGCTGCCTACACACCACAATGTCTCATCTGCGACCAAAATATTATATTTCTCCAACTTGTATCACTTTCCATTCCAATTTGTTGCAGAATTTCTCTATTAAATATTCATTGCTGTACTATATCATCCTCGGTTGCACAAGGGATACACCCTGTGTGGCGATGAGGTTTCTCCTGGATTTTCGACCATGGAGTATAGAGTCAAGATAGCCAGAGCACGTGCCTATCTCAAAATAAGTGCCAAAAGGATCACCCATTGCATGAACAGCTCAGCACCAGTGGTGGACATCGGTTAAAGCGGGGCAAGTAATGGGTTGGCCGTGCCGCAGATACTGTTCAGCTGGTATGCGGGCTCAATAATATTGACTATGGAGAAGAATGGATACCGATGCCTCCAATATACTGGAACACTTTTTCAACCATCATTAAATTTGACAAAGGTTGCAGAGAAGGAAATCCCGTGGCGTTGAATGCAGACGTCAAAGCCATCATCGATGAAAATTGCAATGCAGACGACGTTGTGATCTACACGGATGGATCGGTAGTTCGTCACGAAAAGTCTGCATGGGCCTTCTCTGCAAGCTCATGTGGCAGAATGGTCAAGGAAGCCAGTGGCGCATTCAGTGTGACAACAAGCAGCATGACAATGGAGGTACTGGCGGTGACCAATGCATTACTCTGGCTAGAGTCACAAAACTACATTCATGCGTGCATTCTGAGTGACTCATTGAGTATGTTCCGAAAGGTGGAGGCCGGTTCGGTGCGCAGGCAATGGACTGAATCACTGCAAGCGTCAACAATTTGCAGAATTACACTTGTTTTTGTTCCGGGGCACATGGGTGTCGTTGGCAATGAGAGAGCAGACAGGCTGGCTGGCTCTGCCGCTATATCAGACGGCCAGCCAATGGACAGAGCTGACAATGTGAACACCCTCATAGAGCGTGGCCGCAGAGAAGACCTTCATATAAACCAATCCACGTCAAACCAATTCTACAGAAGCTAGTCTATGACTTCGACATTTTCATGATTCAGGAAACCAACTTGCAGCAGGATAAAGCCCTTGAGTGTCCAGGATTTAAATGTTATTTCACTCCCAGTGAACCCGAAGTAGGACGAGGTCAGACTATCTATGTGAAACATGGCCTTCCCCACAACTGCCTTGACACGCCTGACTTCTTACCAGAGGGTGTGGAATTACAAGGAATTCAATTAACAATTCGTGATCAGGTATGGCGAATCTATAATGTGTACGCCCATGTGGACAAACTCCATATTGAAGATAACTGGGATTTCCTTGAGAAACTCTCAGATGTACCACGCACAAAGTTTCTCATAGCAGGGGATTTCAATGCACGATCAAAGGAGTGGGACAACGCTACCGAGAATAGACAGGGCATCGCTTTGAGTTCTGCTCTACTAAACTCTGACTTGACGATATTGAATGACGGCCGCCCAACTCGGTTAGCTTTTAGACCTGAGGACACTGATGGTGTCATTGATCTGGCACTGATCTCCACAACTGATGCTACTTTTGCTCGATGGAATGTTCTTGGGGCTCAAGATAGTGATCATCTCCTCTGCGTTGTTCTTCTTAATAAGGCCAATAATTTGCGACACAGAAGACCCAAATCTGTCTTTCAGTACACGCCATGCCACTCTGATCACGAAAACCCATTACGTATACTGTGGCAGACTGCCAGAAAGAAGACTGTTAGACTCCTTTCCTGCAACCACCTTGGTGGAATGAAAATGTTGAAAAAGCATGGCTGGAAAAAGAGGCTGCTACAAAGTCATGGCAGAGAGCACGAAAGAAGCGACCTAGAAATATGTGTGATGTGGCTGAAAAGTCTGCTATTCTCCACAAAGCCACTGGGGATTTCAAAGTATTGGCTAGTGAGGCAAAGAGTGGGTTATGGGAGACTTTCATAACGCAAGTCTGTGGCGACAAGTCTCTATATCAATTCTGGCAGTTTCATCACAAAATGAACAGGAGGAATACCAGCCAGTCTTTTCCTACTTTACGTGACTCGTCAGGATCCGTCTTGACAACAGATGCAGAAAAGGGGCAGGGGTTCCTTCATCGTTTCGTGGAACAGACAGAAAAAGGTGATAAAACTGACCGCCATAATATCATAAGTGCTCTTCGTGATATTACTAGCTCTGGAGAACCTTACATTGACTTAATAACAAAGGAGGATGTTGTTAATGCACTCAAGGCAAGTCACAGCACCGCTCCAGGGCCTGATGGTGTCAAATATCATCACATCAAACAGCTGGACGAGACTGTTATTAATGCAGTTGTGGTGGATTTTAATAAAAGTGTACAGAATGCTGTGGTACCGAGGATTGGCTTCATAGTTATTTACGACCGCTCCACAAACATGGGAAGGATCTTAAACTGCTCAGCAGCTACCGCATACTCACCTTGCAAAATGTATATGGCAAATTACTAGAGAAGATAGTGGCCAGAAAGGTAATGTGTCACTTGGAGAATGACCACATTCTCCTTGACACTTTGGGTAGCTACCGGCCAATGAAAGGGACATGGAACAATGCTGGCACGTTTGCATATGATGTTTATGAAGGCTTCCAATCCAAGCAAGAGACTGTTGCTGTGGCCATCGACATGGAGGATGCTTATAACAAGGTGAATTATTCAATAATGGTGCGCTTTGATTAAATGTAAAGTTAATCCTTGGCTAATAAACTGGATAGCTGCTTCTTTAATGGAGAGAACCGTTGCACTCCGTTTAGGAACATGGACATCGGATCCTGCTCGTATATGCCCGGGATTACCCCAGGTTCTCCTCTATCACCCGTGTTGTTTAATATTTACACAGCAAATGTAGCTAAAATTCAGCCAACCGGATTGGGTCGGACATTGACATTTGCAGATGATATCTTAATATATAGGACTGGGTCAGATAGACGAGAGATGGTTGACGACATTCAGAAAACATTGCATACCATCTCGGGTTGGTGTAGAGTCTCGCTCTCAGGTCAATCCTGAAAAAGCGTGTATGTTGTGATGCTCGTTGAATAATCACATCGTCAAGGCTGACCTACCCTGTGTAATCTTTGATGAACATACCATCGAGCGCAGAGACAGGCTTCGCTATCTTGGAATAACCTTTGATCGTAGTCTATCTTTCAAACACCATATTGAACAGACGATACAACGGTGCAAGCGTGGTCTTGCGGCTCTCAAAGTTATGGTGGCCGCACACCTTGAACAGAGACTACTTGCCCTTTTGTTCGATCGACTGGTAATGTCAGTGGTAGATTACGGACTCGGAATTCTTACGATATCAAGATCACAATGTGAACGACTCGAACGGGTTCAGAATGAAGGTATGCGTATAGTTCTGGGCTGCACTAGAGATACCCCATTGTGAAGATGAGATATATGCTTGGCCTTCTGTCACTACGCTCCCGTCATGCAATCGCCCAAACCAAGGCATATATGCGGGTTACTTCGGATAAGAGACATCCACTTAACAAGAACACTAATGATGTTAAGGGCACGAGAATCAAGCGTGGCATGTCGTGGATGGCCCAGGCTGAGAGAACGATTGGCCAGGTGACTACGGTTGCGACTCTACCAAAAGGGGAAGAATGGATCCCAACAGATGGAAGCATGATGAACTATCTCAACGTTATCATTACTCTTGGAAGAGAATGTAGAGATTGGGGCAACATGAAGGCTGATCTCGCAGTTAAGCAGCTGATAGAAGATAATGCAAGGGATGATGATGTTGTTGTATATACCGATGGGTCGGTTCAACGTGGTGAGAAATCCGGCTGGGGTTTCTTGGCTAATGCGCATGGTAGGGTTGTTGCAGAGCGAAGTGGGGCATACAGGACAACTACTTCTAGTATGAGGATGGAGGTTGAGGCCGTTACTGCTGCCCTCCATTGGATTTCTGGGACTTCATTTACTGGGGCAGTTGTTGTATCTGACTCTCAGTCGATGCTTCACAAGATCCAGAAGGGCAGGTTTCGGTATGAGTGGATGTCGTCTATAGAAGTTTCTAACCTCCAGCGGCTTACGTGGATATACTGTCCTAGGCATGCTGGTGTTTACGGTAATGAGAGAGCGGACAGGCTTGCATCAACAGCATCGATTGTTGGGGAGTTGAAGATGGATAAGGGGATATTCTTCGGTCTCTTCGAGACTTTCTGTTGGATGAGGACACTAAAATCGATGTTGAATCGATCAAGCGATTTAAGCAGTTTGGAATTACCTGTTGTTCAAGTCGAACTGGATGCCTGAGAGGCAGAGTGAGATGTGTGTTTAATCAGCGAGCCACAGGAACCATCAGTATGCATACTCTTCGATATCTGTTGGGGGAGACTGAGCACCTATGGGTTTGCCCGGAGTGCAATGACGTCAGTTTAGTAACCAATAACCAAACCACGTCAACTACTAGATTGCGAGAACTGGGTTTGAAGATATTGGTGTGGCAAGAAAAGAACGGTACAACATGTATACTAGTAGGCTCATCAATCAAAATAGAACTGGTACGGTCAGTCGCTGGACGCTGATGGAGATATTGCGAAGGAGATCGGAGCACCTATGGACATGTCCGGAGTGCAATGAAGATATTTCAAACTGAAACTGCTGTACTATAATAATTCTTTATTTCTTGCGAAATATTAATGTAACGAGGGGATGTATATTATTACAGATTCGTTTAATTATAAATATCCTGACCGGGTAATAAACATCCCGGTCAAGTCTGGTCAGCTGACAATTTGTGTCATCATGTGACATTGGTATTCTATGACGATTAATGGAGTTTGACTAGAAGGACTAGGTTTGTAAAACCGAAAAGCATCATTATAATTTTAATATTGGAGAATGACAAATTTCATTTACTCTGTATAACATAGATGCAATCTTATTTCTTCACGATTCAGTTAATTTACCGTGTGTGTTCTGTCATAGTTTCAGTTTGGAATATCCTTATTGCACTCCGGACATGATCATCATCATGATGTCCATAGTCACTACTCACTATGATAGTGACCATAGTGTCCATAGGTGCTCCGATCTCCTTTGCAGTGTCTTCAACAACATCCAGAGACTGACTGTACCAGTTCGATTTTGATTGATGAGCCTACTCATATACATGTCGTACTGTTCTTTTCTTGCCACACCAATCTTCAGTCCCAGCTCCAGCAATCTAGCAGTTGACGTGGATTGGTGATTGGTTTAGATGAATATCTTCTCTGCGGCCACACTATGAGGACGTTTAAGATGTCAGCTCTGTTCATGCCCTCTGATATTGCAGCAGAGCCAGCCAGTCTGTCTGCTCTCTCATTGCTTAAAACACTCATGTGCACCGGAACGAAGACAAGTGTAATTCTGTAAATTGTTGACACCTGCAGTGATTCAGTCCATTGTCTGCGCATCGAACGGGCCTCCACCCTTCGGATCATACTCAATGAGTCACTCAGAATGCACACATGAGTGTAGTTTTGTGACTCCAGCCAGAGTAGTGCATTGGTTACCGCCAGTACCTCCATTGTCATGCTGCTTATTGTCATACTGAATGCACCACTGGCTTCCTTGACCATTCTGCCACGTGAGCTTTGCAGAGAAGGCCCATGCGGACATTTCATGTCTAACTACTGATCCATCCGTGTAAATCACAATGTCGCCTGCATTGCAGTTTTCATCAATGATGGCTTTGACGTCTGCATCTAACGCCACGGATTTCCCTCTCTGCAACCTTTGTCAAATTTAATGATGGTTGAAACGTTGTTCCATCATAACTAGTCGTGTAGTTAGTAGTCACTAAGTGAAGTTAGTTGACTCAGTCAATGACAGTGTTGAGTAGACCACTTGGTACTGAGTAATTCAGTAATTTTAATCATTATTATGTAATGACAGACAAGACAGCTGAGATTCTCGTAGACCTAGAATTGCAAGAATATATGTCTTGTTTTGTTTCTTTTTGATAACACCTGAATATAACTGCTCACTGTTAGTAGTGTAAGCAGTAGGCTAAATTATACGATATTGATGTACAGTATATAATACCTGTTTTTGTGTGTGTAAATAATTGGAAATAATAGTATTATTTATTAATTTACGTAGACGGACTTTAAAATTAAGTTTAATAAGACATAATAAAGTTTGGAAGTTGTATAATCATAATGTGAGTCTGTCAGTAGAATAGATACCAGACAGCTAAGACAATAAGTCTAGTAAACTGTAAGACAAAAATGTCTTAGCAGTCAGAACTTCAGCTCCAGTCTGAGATGCACATTAACTTATTGACTCAAGTCACCAAGTTAATGCCTGATGAGTTCTGACAGAGTAGGCTTATGTATTCAGTCATCATGTGCCATTTAAGCTAGCATAGGCGATCATGTATCTCCACAAACGTCTGTCCTTACTATTGACTATCAGTTCAGAGGTCAACACTCTATCATGCCATGAAACCTGAGTGTATTAAGTAGGTTACAATAAATCTGAATGTATTAAGTAGGTTGTAATAAAACTGAGTGTAAATGACTGTTGAATAAAGAAATGACTAATCAAGGAGGAGATTACAAAAAGTAGAGTAGGTTAAGTAATTGGGAGACATTGTTAATTCTTTTCTCAAATGACTAATAGACTTTGAAAATTCAATGAAATTACAATGACAGTTCATGTGACTATAGAATTTGGCATTTGCATATTTTTCAGAGTTTGTACACAGCGTCTTTAGAGAAATCAAGTCGGGAAAAAAGCTGCTAAATTGTTTTGTTAAAAAAGTTCTGGTAGTCCAGAGTACTACTTGGATTACAATGGCCAGGTTGTATCTGTTAATCAGCGCCATCTGTGGTCTAATCTACTGTTGTGAAGGCAGATCTAAAGACTATGTAAGTAACATCCATCATCTTCTGCATCTACACTAGCTAGTTTCTTCTTTGCGTTGCTTTTACGACCAATTTTAATCACTCTTTGTGATATGTTTGATCTTTGCTAAGAACGTGTGTACGTTGCACATTGGTTTGGTAGACCCCAAAACGCATAGACTTCTACATGTTTAGGACATGTGCATCCGATTTCAGCCAAACCTCCTTAGTCGCCTCTTACGACATGCATGGCAGGTAACAGTGGTTCTATTCTTTACACCCCAAATTTGGACCCTGGTAACCACCTAGTTAGTTTGAATATGTTTACGGATAGAAGTGGTCAGTCAAAGTTGTTAGAATGTTTAAAAAAACTTGTCCTGGAATCGCTCCTTTTGATGGCCACATAAGTTTTTGTTTCTCAAAAATTGACACTTTATGTAGCATCTAATTTTTATGTTCATTTAGGGCTTAAATATTTCCACAGTAGGGACTTTATACTGGATAATGTATAATAGCAGTACATCTATTTAGGTAGCAATTTTTATTGCGCCAGGAAATACTAAACAAGAAGTTTATCTACGAATTGTCAAAACAATATCAGCTTTTAAATGTCTATAAAATATGGAGCTCCAAGATATATAGTATTGAAACTAAACTACGCATTTTCAATTCCAGTGTTGTATCAATCCTAACATATGCCAGCGAGAGTTGGAAAATAACTAAAGATATAGAAAGCAAGTTGAAGGCATTTGAAAATAGATGTCTGCGAAAAATAATGAACATAAAATGGGACAAATTCAGTATAAGTGATGAAATGAGAGAACTGTCTGGTCAACCACTAGTAACAACTGTTATAAGAAGGAGAAGATGGAGATTTGTTGGTCATGCTCTGAGAAGAAATGATCAAATAATTACAATGCATGCATTGAAGTCGGAAGCAAATGGGTCTAAGAAAGAAAGGACTCCTTAGGGAAACCCTGAACCAAACTTTACTGGGAGAGGTAAGAGGTATCTGACTCAATTCAATAGGGAAGAATTAGCGTGTTGCCCAGGATAGAGTGGTATGGAGAGGTTGCTCGCAGGTCCTATGTAACATATAGTGGTAAGTAAAGTAAAGGAACTTTTTCATACCTCGTGGTATATAGGTCAATACAGTGTTAGGCCTATATTTTCATTGACCGTCGGCACACGATGGGTGATGTGGTCAGCATCACGCCGCCGCCTTTACTTTCCCAGAGCATGTCTGGTACCCAGTTGAGGCTGGGTCGGCCTGAGAGCCGTCGCGGTTGGGAAAAATTCCATGCGCATTGCGGAGCTGAACCCAGACCACCAGCCTTGAGAAGCGAGTTCACTAACAACTACGCTGCAGCAGCTCTCAACATATAGTGGTACGAGAGGAATATTATCTAATAATGTAAGCCATACATAGTGATGGTCATTCCCTTCCCCATCTATCAATTGTGTGAGCATTTTAGTACATTCCATGACTGTTGCAGAGATGGCAAAATGTCATCAATGCAAAAAAGGTGGATAACAGAAATAATGAAGGCAGTGAAAGACTTCATATGAAGTGCACACAAGAGCCTGTTCTAGAAATATGTTCTTACCCTGAGGCTGTGAGGCAAAAGAGAATTAGATAATCGAGGAAGAAAGAAGAAGAACTAACAATAAAAATCATCGCTCATAAAACTAGGTCAGTTTATTATTACTAATTGGCTAAAATCGGATTCACGCGCCCTAAACATGTAGTAGTCTATGCGTTTAGGCGCCTACCAAACCAATGTGCAACGTATACATGTTCTTGGCAAAGATCAAACATATCACAAAGAGTGATTAAAATTATTCGTAAAGAATGAACGCAAAGAAGAAGAAGGAGATTATTACTAAGTTCTAGTCCATCTGTTTTTGTTTGGTTCTGTCCTCAAATTTATACAACTTCTTACATCATCCTACTATCCATTGTTCAGAATCTTATTTAAGAATGATTGTTTTATGTTTCCTTGACTTAGTGAGTCTAGTTACAATAAGTTTTATCATTCATTCTGTTTGTGATTATACAGGTAGTTCACATGAGTGCAGGTCCCAAGGAGAAATCACAAATCACGAAGGTTCATATTGTGTTCATGAATCATTTGGGTATGTCATAATTAAGGTAGTTTATTGTTGTGTATTTGGTCAGTTTGTAGATATGTGTATCATTTATTGTTGTGTGTTAGGTCGGTATGTAGGTATGTGTGTCATTTATTGTTCTGTGTTAGGTTGGTGTATATGTATGTGTGTCATTTATTGTTCTGTGTTAGGTTGGTGTGTAGGTATGTGTGTCATTTATTGTTGTGTTAGGTTGGTGTGTAGGTATGTGTGTCATTTATTGTTATGTGTTAGGTCAGTGTGTGTGTATGTGTGTCATTTATTGTTGTGTGTTAGGTCAGTGTGTAGGTATGTGTGTCATTTATTGTTGTGTGTTAGGTCAGTGTGTAGGTATGTGTGTCATTTATTGTTGTGTGTTAGGTCGGTGTGTGTGTTGTCGTGTGTCATTTATTGTTGTGTGTTAGGTCGGTGTGTAGGTATGTGTGTCATTTATTGTTGTGTGTTAGGTCGGTGTGTAGGTATGTGTGTCTTTTATTGTTGTGTGTTAGGTCGGTGTGTCAAGCTTGTCGCTGTACAACAAGTCACTTTGTTGTTGTATGTCTTAGGTTTATGGTTTACAGTACATCTTACACCATAGCTTACTTATTCTGTTTGACATAAATTAACATGGCATGGTATATTTATGATTTCTTTGTACACTCCCCATTATTATTAACAATGTCCAACTCTATCATTCATCTTATTGTTTCTGGTAAAGTTTCTATTTTGTGAGTATCGGGGAAACTGACTTGATTACAGCCTGAATCCTTAATGATGAGTCCTTTATTCAAAGATGTTGGCTACTATGATGTACTTTATTTATGTACTTTATTGATGTACTTTACTGGTGTACTTTATTGATGTACTTTATTCAACAGATGTTGGTTACTATGATGTACTTTATTCACAGATGTTGGCTACTATGATGTACTTTATTGATGTACTTTACTGGTGTACTTTACTGGTGTACTTTACTGGTGTACTTTATTGATGTATTTATGAGACCCGGATAAGGTGCTTGCTTCTGCTATGCGGCGCGTTCAACAAATTTCTCGCCAGGAGGCTCTCTCTAACCAGCATAGAACTTCCAATTCTGACAGGGTGAAACTTGTCTTAACTTTCCACCCTCATAGTTCCCTTGTGAAGAAAGTCTTATTCCGTCATCTCTCCATTCTTCAGTCTGATCCTGAGACACGTTAATCTTCCAACACTATCCTTTGGTGGCGTACAGACGG
This sequence comes from Arion vulgaris, assembly GCA_020796225.1. Lineage (NCBI taxonomy): Eukaryota > Metazoa > Mollusca > Gastropoda > Stylommatophora > Arionidae > Arion > Arion vulgaris. The sequence goes on from CM036770.1 coordinate 27,471,204, forward strand.
GACAGAAGCCTTAGGATATGTTGGTTCACAGTCGCCTCAAGCCTAATATCCATAGTTATTTTGGCACCATCCAGTGTGGCCGCCGGCGCTGCAACACTTGTGCTTATGTAATACAGACCCGCACGGTGTCTTTTCCTAAAGCCACGTTCGTTGTTGAAGACAGTTTCACGTGCGAGTCCCGTAATATTATCTATGCCATTATCTGCAAGCGGTGCAACAAGTCCTATATTGGGGAAACCGGCAGGAGACTCAGTGACCGATTCACCCAACATTTGCGCGATATACGCCAATGCTCTGTGACCCCTGTAGCTACCCATTTCAATGATACTGGCCATTCAGGAGCTTGCGATGTCCAGGTCACAGCCATCCGATCATGTTCCTCAGATGATCGCAGTCGATTTGCTCTGGAGAATCGGTTGATTTCTTTGTATGGTACCTTGCACCACGCGGCTCAACGTATTACATTCTTATGCTTCTTAGTACTTTCTCTTCCCATGCTTTGTAATCTATATGGGTTTACGTTGCATGTATTACATTCTTATGCTTCTTAGTACTTTCTCTTCCCATGCTTTGTAATCTATATGGGTATATGTTGCATGTATTCAAGTTATATATTTACTAGATGTTTCATTGTTTCTTTTCCGTTCTATTCCTGTTTTTTTGTGTTACATTTATTTCGTTATTCGTTTTTATTCCAGATTTTCCTTAGATTTTGTATTTGGTCGTCCATTTGTGTTTCATTTTAATTTGTCACTCCTGTTTGTTCGTTTGCTTGATAAAGGCCTTGTTGGTCGAAACGTTGCTGTTTATCGTCACTGTTTCTGTATTTTGTAAAACTATAGTACTTTGTTTGTACGTGTTTCACTACTTTATTCAACAGATGTTGGCTACTATGATGTACTTTATTCACAGATGTTGGCTACTATGATGTACTTTATTGATGTACTTTACTGATGTACTTTATTCAACAGATGTTGGCTACTATGATGTACTTTATTGATGTACTTTACTGATGTACTTTATTGATGTACTTTATTCAACAGATGTTGGCTACTATGATGTACTTTATTCACAGATGTTGGCTACTATGATGTACTTTATTGGTGTACTTTATTGATGTACTTTATTCAACAGATGTTGGCTACTATGATGTACTTTACTAGTGTACTTTACTAGTGTACTTTATTCACAGATGTTGGCTACTATGATGTACTTTATTGATGTACTTTATTCAACAGATGTTGGCTACTGTGATGGACTTTATTGATGTACTTTACTGGTGTACTTTATTGATGTAATTTATTCAACAGATGTTGGTTACTATGATGTACTTTATTGATGTACTTTATTGATGTACTTTATTCAACAGATGTTGGCTACTATGATGGACTTGATCAGGATGTTGGATTTGCTGTTCAAGTTCTCAACAGATATCAAACGGAATACTTTGTACGGGCTATCAATATGTCCAGGAGTCTCATCAACTTAGGATATGTTGAGAGATTTATATATACCACTCATCCATGGCTGGTCTCTCTGTACTTGAACTGTCCAAATATTACATTTCTCAGTACTCCTTTGAAGGTAGGTCACATGTTTACACGTGCTGACTTAGTCAAGTTGTTTGAGAGAGTTGGGATAGTCAAGGTGTTGGAGAGCCAACGTAGTCAAGTTGTTTGACAGCTGACATAGTCAAGTTGTTTGACAACTGATGTGGCTAAAGAGCCGACATAGTCAAGTTGTTTGACAGATGACATAGTCAAGTTGTTTCTCTCTCTCGCGATCCCGCAAGTTATTTGACAGCTGACGTAGTCAAGTGGTTAGAGAGCCGACATAGTCAAGTTATTTGATAGCTGATGTACTCAAGTTGTTGACCAGCTGCCATGGTCAAGTTTAGGTTTAGTTTATCGCGGATCATCATCACTACAAGTCAAACAAATTAGTCCATAAGTGCTCCGATCTCTCCTTCAGTATGTCCTCAGGTGGCGACTAACGACACCAGTTCTTTGTTGGTTTACAATTCTTCTTTGTCTGCCAGCATAGCGTTTTTGTCGAGCTACACCACACTTAACTTTGAGTTCTTGCAGTCTGGTTAGTGTTGTGGATTCATGGTGAAGTTGTTGGACAGCTGATATAGTCAAGCTGACATTTCATACAGTTGCGCCGGTTATGTTAGGCAATAACCAAAATACAATTAACAACAGTTCTGTTAAACATTAACTTGTCATACCTGATCAAGATGAAAATATTTATGTAGCAATATTGAATACAATTAACAACAGGTCTGTTAAACATTAACTTCTCACACCTGATCAAGATGAAAATATTTATGTAGCAATATTGAATACAATTAACAACAGGTCTGTTAAACATTAACTTGTCATACCTGATCAAGATGAAAATATTTATGTAGCAATATTAAATAAAATTTAACGTCTTTAACTATTAACTTGTCACCCTGATCAAGACAGAAAAGATTTCATAGCAGTTTTTGAATCAATAGCCTGGTCTTGTTAAACATCAAAACTTGTCAATTTTACCTGATCAAAGAAGATGAAATATTTATGTAAAATATTGAACTAACAGAAGAGCAGGTTAGTTAAAAGCACCTGATCAAGATGAAAATATTTATGTAGCAATATTGATAAAATATGTTTTAACTATTTGTTGTCAGTGCCCTAATAGGACAGAGCAGGCAGATTTCATAAAAGCAGTTTTTGAAGGTCACATAGCCTGGCATGCATTTCCTATGAACATCCAAACTGATTTTCTTGGTGCCAGACTGTTCGACCGTGGGGTTGACATAAGCCAAAGATTGGATAAGGAGTTTGGAATTGTAAGAACACATGCAACTATGAGCCAGAGAGATGTGCCAGGTTAGTTTTTGGGAGTTGAATATTTTTATGTCAAAGTTGAAACTCTGATTCCTGTCTTCTCGTTCTTCTTCTTTGCGTTGTTCTTTACAACCAATTTTAATCACTCTTTGTGATATGTTTGATCTTTGCCAAGAACGTGTATACGTTGCACATTGGTTTGGTAGGCCCCTAAATGCATAGACTTCTATACGTTTAGGACATGTGCATCCGATTTCAGCCAAACCTCCTTAGTCGCCTCTTACGACATGCGTGGCAGGTAACAGTGGTGCTATTCTTTACATCCCAAATTTGGGCCCCGGTAACCACTGGGCGGTCTTCTCGTTCTAATATCTTTGATTTTTTCTTCCTTAAAATATTATTAGATCATAATAAACAAAAGCAAGATTGGCTTTCTATTTTCTTTACATTTAACATTCAGGACAAATCTACAGAATTGACCATGTTGTGAATAACTACCTTCTATTTTATTCTTCCAGGAATGACGAAAGCTCTACTTCCATTGCTGATGGCACGGGGAGTGAAAGCAATATCTGTAGGTGTCAATCCCGGCACAGCGCCACCTGCTGTCCCTTCTCCATTTGTATGGAAACTTAGAAACTCAGACCCAGATGGAATAATGGCCTTCTGGGTCAAAGGTTTGTTGAATATTACTTGTTCAGAAGAAAAGATTGGTTGCAAATTTTTTTCTGTTTGCATACAATATATACAGTTTGTCAGCAGAGATGTTCTTTCTCAAACTTTTGAATTTAAGATTTGACAAATTGTTTTCTGGAAACGCAGAAATGCAGAAGAATTTACTTTAGATCTAATCACAGGCTTGTTTTCAACCAACTTCAGGGCTAAGGTAGATGTCGTTAATGCTGCTGTAAAAATGGCACTACAAAAATGGAACAGATACATGCAAAAATATTGCTTTTGACAGATGCACTATCTGATATCACTGCAATGAAATTTGAAAGGAACACAGGATTAAGTGATCTTAAGACAACTTTAGCTCTGTTGTTCCATGATTCCAAAAGAGTAGTAATCCAGTGGATACCCTCACACTGTAAGCTCAAGGGGAATAAAGATTTAGAGATTAGTTTAGGAGGTATGCTTACAATTTACAACCTGGTCAGCTAACAAGGAATGCCTCAAGATGACAACCTGGTCAGCTACAGTGAAGAAAAAACCATCTCTTTCGAGCACTATAAGGCAAAGCAGAGGGGGAAGAAAGAACATCCAAAACACAAACACAAAAGATGGATATTAATAACGGTTCACAAAATACCAGACTTTCATACTTTGTCTCTGAACTGGCCACAACAAAATAAGACATAACCTGTTATTCAAGATAGGTACCAGCAGCCTGTGCCACTGTGGTCTGACAAGTATGATGACAGAGCATGGCTGCCAGGACTTCCTCCAGTACACAGACTAGAGAAGGGGGTCAAAGGCGCAAGGAAGCAGGATTAGAGAGATGGCTTTAATCCCCTGCTCTCACCTCCAAGTGGTGACCCTGGTAACAGACGGTAGTTCCGGTCTGGCTAAGAGGGCAGGTGCCGTGGAAGAGCTACTCTGAGGCAAGTAGAGATGCAAAGGTAGTCATACTTGATGGGATCCGCCCGCAACACAGACAAGCGAACTCCCAGAGTGACTATTAATGCTCGCCTCTCCCGGCCGTGGGAAAGCTAGAACGATACATGTGGAACTCGGAGCCTGCGCATTCTCTCTATTGATGTACTCTCTTGAGCCAATGAGTATGCTGGGTGATGAGTTGGGCGGCACGTTGGTCCACATAGGTCAAAGTCTAGTCCCCATCACAGAGATGGGGGCACTAATCAAAACCATTGAAGGGATGTTGACCCGCGTGTGGTGAAATTTAGAGTCCATGCATGCTCTCTCTTGAGCCACCTCTCTCTAGAGCCGATGAGTATACCGGGTGCCGAGTTGAACCGTAAGCTGGGCCACATAGGTCAAAGCACTGGCCCCCATCACAAAGATGAGAGCAAAACCCTAAAGCCAACGGAGAGACGTTGACCCGCGGGTGGCGAAATTCGGAGCCCAAGCATGTTCTCTCTTGAGCCACTACCCAAGAGCCGATGAGTATGCTGGGAGTCGAGTTGAGTTGAACGTGGACATCATGGGGCGAAACTCGGTTTTGCCCCTCGAAATCGGACAGCCCAGTGGAAATTGACGGAAATGGTGAGGTAGGCACCAGGCCAGAGCGAGCACGCACGCTGGCAAAGCCATAGTGGGCCCCATCGAGGGCAGGCCGGCACGGCAAGCGCGGAATGAGAGGCAATCACTGCAGCGGCGAGCATGGCAGGCAAGAGGGTGTGCATCCCACCCACATGAGCAGAACAACTGGAAAGCCCAGCAGAGACAAAACCAGTGCAAGCACGGGAGCAGCAAACATGGCAGGCAAGAGGGTGTGCGTCCCACCCACATGAGCAAAACAACTGGAAAGCCCAGCAGAGACAAAACCAGTGCAGCGGCAGCGCATGCAGGGTGCGTGTCCCACCCAAATGTACAGAACAACTGGAAAGCCCAGCAGAGGTAAAACCAGTGCGCGTTCTGCTCGCAGGGAACTACTGCTGCCTTGTAGTTTTGATTGGGGACAATCAAAGGCTAGCGAGCAAACCGTAAACAAACCTGAACGGGCGACAAACCAAGGTGTTCATTAAAATGACCAGTTTTGTTGGGCAGATGGCACTCATAAGCCCAGGAGGGCAGGTCATCTAAGGGTCGCTGCTTTGAAAGAAAATGACAACCCGCTGCTTTGTGGGTTCGGCTGGGGACAGCCAAAGGCTAGCGGAAAGCGTACCGCAAACAAACGCTGGCTGAAATTGAACACCCCACCCAAGGATAAGCAACTGTACTCCAATAGGTGCAGAAGGTTGGTGCACATACATTACGTTCTGATGTTAGTGGCTATTTATATATCACAATAGAATGATAAAAATGGCCTTAGAACGATCAAAAGAAAAAGAAGAAGACTAGAGAAGAAAGTGGTGACCTACTTAACCAGCATCCAAGACAAATTGTATTACATGACTGAGAACCTGAAGCAGACTGGCCATTATGCAAGAATCCGAAATCTCAATCTAGAGAGACGGAAGAAGAAGAGGAATGTTATTTGCTGTTGTAATTTTAATACTTAAAGTAGATCACGGAGAAACATTTCTTCCAATACACAGGCTGAGAAGTTTGTATATGTACTTGAAACCATTGATCCTGTCTGCATCAATAGCAACTGTGTCACCAGAATTGTGAGTTCACCAGGAGATTAGGAACCCAGTGAGGAATGGATATGATTGACCGTAGGGAGCACTACTTCTCTTTCAGTATATATCAGACTGGCCAGCGAATGCAGAAAAGAAAAGCCGGTGGTCATAGAGGCAGAGGTTCAGTTGTTGATATCTGAGGACAATGTGGTCATTTTAAAAAAAATTGGTCAGTGGTTCATTACATGCAGAGCTCATGGTGTTTTACTGCTAAGGTTGGAGAGGTTATTATGAAGCTTGACAGTGATGGTTTTGCAGTGACTTCAAGTATTCTGACTATGGTGATTATGACTTTAACTAAAGCAATGGTCTGGCTGGGGCAGAGACTAGTACTCATGCATGTTTTCTTAGTGGCTTAATAAATATTCTCAGGAAGATTGAAATGAGCTAGACTCAAATGTAATGATTGCAATCTCTAAAGAGGTCTAGGCAGGAAGATTGAAACAGGCTAGACTTAAAGGCATAAAGATGACTAGGCAAGGAGATTGAAACGGGTTAGACTCAAATGCAATGATTGCAATCTCTAAAGATGTCTAGACAGGAAGATTGAAACGGGCTAGACTTAAAGGCATAAAGATGACTAGGCAAGGAGATTGAAACGGGTTAGACTCAAATGCAATGATTGCAATCTCTAAAGATGTCTAGACAGGAAGATTGAAACGGGCTAGACTCAAATGCAATGATTGCAATCTCTAAAGATGTCTAGACAGGAAGATTGAAACGGGTTAGACTCAAAGGCAATGATTGCAATCTCTAAAGATGTCTAGACAGGAAGATTGAAACAGGCTAGACTCAAAGGCAATGATTGCAATCTCTAAAGATGTCTAGGCTGACAAAAATTAGTTTTATTTTGGTTTCAGGACACACAGGTATAAATGGGAATAAATAAACTGTTAAACTTTCTACCATTGCTACTGTAGAAAGTGGATGAATATTGGATTAGACTGATATTGTGAGTTCTCTTAGGGAGATAATGCATGTAAATGATTTCAAGTAATGGTTGTGAATCTGCAACTCTAACCGGACTGCGAGAATACCAAATCAAACAGGGGGCAGCCAGATAAGAGCTCTATGATGGAATTCCAAGAGGAAAAGTAAACCAACATAGAAATGGTGTTGCTAGTTACAACACACTGATAGATGTTCTGTGGGAGACATCAGAGCATTTATGCTGTCCTATAGTTTATTTGATGTGCAGTGATGATGAATTGTTGACTAAACTAAACATAATCACTAATGTCTATTCTAATCTACTGTTGTTTTTTCTTGGCAGGTGGTTATCCCCTTAATCCTGGACCTAATCCAGCTAATCCAATAGGCCTTGCCAAAGATAAATGCATTAGTGCTAATGGCTTGTCAGAGGTGTTATGTTTTGCCTTCAGAACAGACAACACTGGCCCTCCTGTCACTGTTACGGTAAGAAGATTCATGAATGGGAATGTTTTTGAAATTGTATGTTATCGTATGTATGTGACAACCGATAAAATCGAGGGTAGACGAGACAGGGGAAGACAGAGAGAGAAAATGTTTGATAGCCTGACTTCATGACTCGGTAGAGCGTCAACATCTGAGTTGATTGCAAACACCAACAACAGAGATTTGTGGAGATCCATGATCGCCTACGCCAGCCGACACGGCACCTGATGATGATGATGATGATGTTATCGTTCACACTATCTGCAATTGAATTCCCAATGTTGATCATTGAGACATAAACACTTTTAAGAAAAACTTTGCTGTTCTAAGTATGAAACATTCAATCACTGGCACTGTTAGTTAATTCATTTGTTAGTTAGTTTGCTAGCTAGATTGTTAGTGCAGATAAACAAGCTGGTACTTCACAGTGCAGATAAACAATCTAATACTTATCCTCTGCATTAACCCTTTCACTCTGTTAATATTTTTGTACCTCCGGACCACGTACTTATATTGAAATGTATACTTAATTAGCCTGAATACAGGCTTTTTGCATCATCTTAAAAAAGATACCTTAGCCAGTATATCGGCTCAGAGGAGCAAAGGGATTGTAATAATAATAATAATTTCTCTCATACCGTTATACGTTACATAAGGCATGCAAGCAATTTCTCCATTCTGCTCTATCCTGGGCAATGCGCTCAATCTCCTCCATGGAACCGAGACTGATATTTCTTGCCTCTCTCAGCAAAGTTTGTTTCAGGGTCTCCTTAGGTCGTCCTCTCTTTCTTGAACCCTTTGCATCCTATTTCAATGCCTGCTTTGATATTCGTTGTTCATTTCTCCTCAAGGTGTGTCCAACATATCTCCATCTTCTCTTTCTTATAATAGTTGTCACTAGTGGTTGACCAGACATTTGTCTGATTTCATCACTTCTCCTGAATTAAGTCAAGGGGTTAACTAAATCAAAATAATAATAATATAAGTAGAACTCTGCATGAGTAATTTTGTTGCCTAATGTTTGCTGAAGGTTCTTTATTTACTGTGAATTTATTTTTGTTGGCTAATATTTGCAGGAAATTCTTGGCTACTATGAAATACTTCGAGCTGAATACCCTGGAGCAGAACTAGTTGCATCAACATTCGACAACTTTGTCAAGGCTCTTGAAACTGTCAAGTCCTCTTTGCCTGTTCGCTCCTTTGAAATTGGAGATACCTGGATACAAGGCATCACATCAGATCCAAAGAAATGTGCGATGTATCGAGCATTTACTAGAGCCTGGGAAAACTGTGATGATATGGGCAAGTTTTCTTTTCTCATTGAATTTGTTTAGATAGAAGATTGAACAATATAAAGACCTTCTTTGCGTTCGTTCTTTAGACCAATTTTAATCACTCTTTGTGATATGCTTGATCTTTGCCAAGAACGTGTATAAGTTGCACATTGGTTTTTTAGGCCCCTAAACGAATAGATTTCTACACGTTTAGGACATGTATATTCGATTTCAGCCTAACCTCCTTAGTCACCTCTTACGACATGCATGGCAGGTAACATTGGTTCTATTCTTTACATCCCTAATTTGGGTCCCGGTAACCACTTGGGTGATATATAAAGACCTAACTACCTGAGCTCATAATCTGATGGTCAAATTCGGTACCAGCAAGATGGCTGCTTAATTTAGAACCGTTGGAATTAATATGTGACATCCCAGAGTTTTCGTCATGTTCTAAACGGTAACTAGATACAACAAGGTTGTGACTATGGGAATGTTAGCTGTTTATTAAATCTTTCTTGCTTTTTTTTTTTTTTTTTTCCGTCCGCTTTCAACTCAGACGAAGTTCCATCTCTGAAACTGATTTTTGCGTGAAAATCTGTTTTTCCAATTTCTTACAATGGCAGTAGCGTGCACATTGTAAATTACTTTACACTTGCAGCTGTGTGCTCAATGTACTCGTAATTAGTATTCCTCGCCATACAGGCAGATTTTCTCCGACTTCACAGGTACTCACGTTATCGTCCTGAGTAAGACCAGGGACTCGAACAAATGCCGGACAGTAGGTTCGAACCTGTGCTATGAGGCGTCTCACAGCTAGCAGGCCGAGCTACTATCAACTACTCTAGGCAGTCCCCATCTTTCTTGCTAATTTTCTTTCTTTCTGATTTTTCATATTATCCATTTTTTTTTCTGACTCTGTTAACACTTCTGACATAAATATATCCATTTTTGTTTCGTTAACATAGCTCAAATAGTTGTGTCTATATTTTTCAAAAATTGGAACAAAGACGACTTCACACTCCAACAGAAAAACAAATATTGCTCATTAATTATTACTATAAATTAATAATAATAATGAAAACAGTATTAAATGTTTGGAATCAATTATATTTAAACTCTATTGGGTCTCTATGTGAAGTAATTAAGACGATTGTCTGGCATTTTGAAAGTTGTAGTTTTTAATCCGGGTCGAGTCACACGCGCAATTTTTTTCTGGAGATCTCTAGAATTGTTGCTGGAGCTTTGGTTGTACTTTGTGCAACACTCTCGGTAGGTGGTATACCATTTCTTTTGAGAGAGATAGAGCCGTATGGGAAAGACCGGTGTAATGAGGTCAATCCTTCGGCTTAGTGGAAGACCTAAGACCACTCTTCGAAGAACAATCCTACAAGAAAGTAAACTATTGGGATGTAAAACCATATAAGATCTCCAACTGCTAGCAACGAACCGCATCACATGGAGATCAAAAACCTCTGCCCTATGTGCCGCCTTTGGCATGAAAGGAACAAACTAACTAACTAACTCGCTTTATATCTTTTTTAATATTGAAACTCAAATTTGAAATATTTTGTAAAATTAATGTGACTTGTTATTTAATTATAAAATGTAAGATATTCCTATTTTCCCTTGACTCTGGTGTTTGTTTTCAGGTTTGTGTTCAGAGTCGGATCCTCGTATTCCTGACATGTTGCGTTTCTTGATCAAACTTCCTGAGCACACCTGGGGAGCACATAATTTCCTGGACAATGTTAACTGGACAAATCAGGAATTAGCAAATGCCAGACAAAGTAAACATAATTCATTCTTGGACATCAGGGTTATTTTTTGTTTTTTTATTCTTCTATCAATTTAGTCATGGTCTTGTTACCAAATATGGCAACGCTGACTGATTTTTGTATGAAGGCTTGCTTTTCTTATCACTGGTGTCCCTAGCCATTCAGACACGCCTTACTCCGACTTCAGAGGTGCTTGTAATTTAGAGAGTCTCTATGGTGAAATGGCTAAGATGTATGCCTGTCTTTCTAAAGGTTGTAGGTTTGAATTCTGACTGAGTCAAATGTTCACATTTTTCATGTCAGTCCCTAGGACTGGTGCCAAAGCTACAGAGAAATGAGCGGCATGCCATTTCTGCTAACAGGGATGGAGCCATATGGAGAAAAAAGGTGCACTGATGTCAATCCTTTGCCGTTACACCCTTTTTTTTAAATTTAGATCCTCAGGTAAAGGATAGAGGTTTTCTATAATCCAAATGCGTACAGTCTGCAAATAAAAAATCTTTTACCCAACGTTGTCTTGAACCGCAGAATTATCACAGCACATGAACACTAGTGCAGTAGGTTATCAATGTCACTACCAGCGACCCGTATCATGGTTATAAATAGAAACCAACATTTAATTAATTATAATCAACACCAATAGTGGAGATGGAAAGAGTGGGGGGAATACAATCACTGAGAGAACTCAGAGACACAAAAGTGATGACGCAGGCAGAAAAGTTTCTGAGTATGCCAAGCCACCCAATGGAAAACAGATTCCAAAATTTAGCAATGGGGTGGCTGAAAAGAAGCAGCTTTATTCATCAGGCCAAAAGACTGAATAGGCAAACTTCAGACCTACTAAAAGTTGGCATTCCCCTAAAGTCTGTACCAGAGCAAACCCCTTGGAGAGAGGAGACGGAACCAGAAGTATGTATCCAGACAGTAGTTAAAGGAATACTCGACAAGGATGAGCAGAACAGCATACAATGCAAGACAGTCACTCTCAGTTTACTTGATGAAGAATACCCACATGATCTCTGGGTCCGGGTATACACGGATGGGTCAGCAGAAAATGCAGTGAAGAATGGAGGAGCAGGAGTGTACATAGAATACACAAACAACACTAGAGATGCGATTAAAGTACCAATAGAAAAATTCTGTCACAACTATGATGCAGAAATTCAGGCAATCAAGGTGGCAACTGAGAAACTGTTGAATACCAGACTCAATCCTCAACCTGTTGTATTTTTGACTGATGCAAAATCAGCACTCCAAGCACTCCAGTCCAGAAAATTGCCAGGCCCTACTGTCTAAACTTTCCAAGCAGCGCAGGGTCATCTTGCAATGGATATCCTCTCACTGTGGAATACCAGGAAATGAAACAACAGACCGATTGGCCAAGGAAGGTGCTGCAGGAGAGCAGCCGGATGTGCCAGTTACCTACCACCAAAAGAAAAGGATGACTAAATCAATGAGAAAGCCACAAATACCAACACAAGACGATTATTATAATATGAGCAGATTGGAACAAGTTGTCATTCTGCGCCTTAGAACAGGACACAATCGACTCCGCAGCCACATGTATACAAAATTCCAGATTGGCAATTCAGCTATGTGTACATGTGTACAGACTGCAGAGCACATACTTCAAGACTGCCCCGAATATGATACACTGAGGCAAACTCACTGGCCTAACGAAACAACACTCGATAGTAAATTACACGGATCTCTGTGTGAGTTACAAAAGACAGTGAAGTTTATACAAGAGACAACATAGAATATATAGACAAATTTCAAGCGAACGAAAGGAAGGAAAGATGGAATTAATTATAAGTGTTTGATATTGCGATACAACTGAACATTGACAAATTGTGCTACATTACTTTTATAATGAACGAGAAGACAATAAGAATGTATGAGTCAAACATCTTTGTCAGCCGACACCATAGACAAATACAAGAGACGTCAATAACTGATCAAATCTGGGAAACATGAGCAGCACTAATATATGCACAACTATCATCTGAAGAATGTTACAAACTTGGGTAACTCTGTATATCTCATTTCCTCGATAGAGCTCACGAGATGCTGGATTTCTTTCGTAGCGCTTATACCCGGATAAGGTGCTTGCTTCTGCTATGCGGCGCGTTCAGCAAATTTCTCGCCAGGAGGCTCTCTCTAACCAGCATAGAACTTCCAATTCTGACAGGGTGAAACTTGTCTTAACTTTCCACCCTCATAGTTCCCTTGTGAAGAAAGTCTTATTCCGTCATCTCTCCATTCTTCAGTCTGATCCTGATACACGTTCAATCTTCCAACACTATCCTTTGGTGGCGTACAGACGGACAGAAGCCTTAAGGATATGTTAGTTCACAGTCGCCTCAAGCCAAACATCCAGAGTCATTTTGGCACCATCCAGTGTGGCGTCGGGCGCTGTAACACTTGTGCTTATGTAATACAGACCCGCACGGTGTCTTTTCCAAAAGCCATGTTCGTTGTTGAAGACAGTTTCACATGCGAGTCCCGTAATATTATCTATGCCATTATCTGCAAGCGGTGCAACAAGGCCTATATTGGGGAAACCGGCAGGAGACTCAGTGACCGATTCGCCCAACACTTGCGCGATATACGCCAATGCTCTGTGACCCTGTAGCTACCCATTTCAATGATACTGGCCATTCAGGAGCTTGCGATGTCCAGGTCACAGCCATCCGATCATGTTCCTCTGATGATCGTAGTCGATTTGCTCTGGAGAATCGGTTGATTTCTTTGTATGGTACCTTGCGACCACGCTGGCTCAACGTATTACATTCTTATGCTTCTTAGTACTTTCTCTTCCAATGCTTTGTAATCTCTATGGGTATATGTTGCATGTATTACATTCTTATGCTTCTTAGTACTTTCTCTTCCCATGCTTTATAATCTATATGGGTATATGTTGCATGTATTCAAGTTATATATTTACTAGATGTTTCATTGTTTCTTTTCTATTTCTAGTTTTTATGTGTGTTTTTGTGTTACATTTATTTCGTTATTCGTTTTTATTCCAGATTTTCCTTAGATACGTTGGTATTTGGTCGTCCATTTGTGTTTCATTTTAATTTGTCACTCCTGTTTGTTCGTTTGTTTGATAAAGGCCTTGTTGGTCGAAACGTTGCTGTTTATCGTCACTGTTTATGTATTTTGTAAAACTATAGTACTTTGTTTGTACGTGTTTCACTATATATCTCAGTTGTGTGCTTTTCTGGTGGGAATATTTCTTATTCTTGAACAGTTGTGGCAACAATGGACTAGAGTTGTGTTAACTACTATTCTAAATATTTTCATACATATTTTATCACTTGAGTATGTGAACCATATATTTCTGTGACAGTGTTTGTCTTTTTTTCCCATTGTGCAGCTGTGACCTATCAGTCAGTGGAGAACACCTGGAAGGAACAGCGTCAGTTCTTGGACTTTGCCTTAAATGCTCTAGGAGATCATCCTTTGAGTGAAATGGTCCAGGCTGAATATAAAGATTTGATTGCTACTATTCCTGACCTCAGTGGTAACTATATTCAAACATTTATGTAGCAGGAAGCACATTAGAATATTTAATTTATATGAATTATATATACTAGAAACAGTAAAATGCTATACAATACACTAAAACAACTTACTGGAACTTTTGTTTCAAAGTGTGACCCAATCAAGAGTAAAGAGGGTAAAGTACTAACATCAGATACCGAGCAGAAGAAAAGATGGGCAGAACATTTTGAAGAAATATTAAATAGACCTGATCCACCAGTACTACTCAAGTTTGATGAAGAGGCAAGAAACAGCTCTCTACCAATTAACGAAGAAACAATAAATGTAGCTGAGGTCAACGAGGCAATTCGTTCCTTGATAAACAATAAGACAGAGGGTGATGACAAAATTACTGCAGAAATTCTCAAAGCGGTAGATGATACAACTATTAGTCAGGTGCAAGAACTATTTAATAAAGTATGGGAAGAAGAAACTGTCCCAGATCAATGGAAAAAGGGAATAATTGTTAAGATCCCAAACAAAGGTGATCTCAAAGATTGTAACAATTGGAGAGGGATCACCCTATTATCAGTCTTCTTCTTCTTCTTTGCGATCGCTTTTTGATGATTATACCGTTAGACGCGTTCTTATGATGAAATCGACTGTTGTCTGGAGCTCATCTCTAGTGCCATGTAGTTTTGAATGTAGTGTTGTGTTGTAGGGCCAGCATTCCTTTCTTGGGAGGACATACAGGGGCAGTCTTGCAGGACATGTTCTGTGGTTTGTTCAGCGGAGCCACAGGGGCACAGAGGGTTGGGGACAATCGCAGCCTGTGGAGGTGTTTGTTCAGTCTGTTATGACCTATCCTGAGTCGGAAGATGATAGTCTGTCCTTGTCGGTCAAGTGTGTGGTAGTCATCGTTGGATGGTGTAGGTTCTTTTCTAATGTCCATGATAGCTCTTTTTTTTCAAAGTATGTGATTTCATTATCTATTTGTTCACATTCTGCTCCTTTTTTTAGCAAGTTTGTCTGCCTTCTCGTTACCTGGCACTCCGCAGTGTGATGGTACCCACTGAAGTGTAACTCTTTTGTTGGTAGAGATCTTGCTGAGCTCTTTTCTCAGGGATGGATGGTTACTCTGTAGGGCTTGCAAAACAGATAGCGCGCCTGTGAAAAATACCACTTGTTGGCAGTCAGAGTTGGAATTATTGATCATGATTGCGGCCTGTAGTAGTGCTTGAGCATCTGCGGTGTAGTTTGAACAAAATTTACCAGTTGGCATGTACTTTGTTTCGGTGTGATTGTTGGGATATGTAATATAGATACCAGCCCCTCCGTTCTTAATTGCATCTGTTGCAGATCCATCGGTGTAGACGTGGATCCATGATTGTTTAGGGTAGTTTTCTTGGATCATGCACATAGTGGCTGTTCTCTTCTGCAGGTCATTGTGTATTTCTCCAGTTGTGATTCCACTAATTGTTGTTGTGATTTTTGCTGTATCGTTAACTTGTTCCCAGGGAACAGGGTCGAGACTAGGTATCAGCGGTGTTGTGTGCATTGGTAGGTCATCTTGGTACTGTCTTTTTAGTCGCTTTCCCGATGGACGAAGCTGCTGCGTTTTAGTCGTCCAAGTGCCAGATCATTTAATCTTGCTTTCATTGGATGCAAGGGCATACTGGTGTATTTCTCCATCTGGATCATATTCTTGGTTTCCCTTCTGTAAGCCAGGGCTTGTACTCCAGTGGTTTTTGTGCATCTCTGTGATAGGAGTAGATTTCATGGCTCCGGTGATGATCCTGAGTGCTTGATTTTGCACTCTGTCCAATGTCTGCAGGTGTGTGTTAGCAGCTGTAGCCCATGCTGTTGAGCCGAACTCTAGGTGAGGTCTGATTGTTCCGCTGTAGACTTTCTTAAGTGTGTGTTCATTAGCTCCCAGTTGGTACCTGCCAGTTTTCCTATTATCAGTAATTACCAAGACTTTCTGTAAAATCATTCTTAATAGAATCAAAGGAGTAGTGGACACAACCCTGAGAGAAGAATAAGTTGGTTTTAGACCTGGGAGAAGCTGCTTAGACCAAATAATTACCCTACAACTAATTTTGGAGGAACATATTGAGAATACAATTTTTTCATTTCAAATGTATCAATTCTAACATATGCCAGCAAGAGTTGGAAAATGACTAAAGATATAGTAAGCAAGTTGAATGCATTTGAAAATAGATGTCTGAAAAATAATGAATATAAAATGGAACAAATTCAGGAGAAGTGATGAAATCAGAAAAATGTCTGGTCAACCACTAGTGACAACTGTTATAAGAAAGAGAAGATGGAGATATGTTGGACACACCTTGAGGAGAAATGATCAATGAATATCAAAGCAGGCATTGAAGTGGGATGCAAAGGGTTCAAGAAAGAGAGGTCGACCTAAGGAGACCCTGAAACGAACTTTACTGAGAGAGGCAAGAAATATAGGTCTCAGTTCCATGGAGGAGATTGAGCGAGTTGCCCAGGATAGAGCGGTATGGAGAAATTACTTGCAGGCCTTATGTAACGTATAATGGTACGAGAGGAATTATTATTTTATATAGCCGTACAAAAACTTAATATTCAGTTTATTTAATGGCATGCATTTTCTTGTAATTTTAAGCAACATACATTTTATTTATTGACTAACATTTCAATCATTTTCATATTTTGTCATAAATTTTACATTTATAATGTTTACATGAATTATGATGTTATGTATTTTGTCATAAATTTTACATTTATAATGTTTACATGAATTATGATGCTATGTATTTTGTCATAAATTTTACATTTATAATGTTTACATGAATTATGATGTTATGTATTTTGTCATAAATTTTACATTTATAATGTTTACATGAATTATGATGCTATGTATTTTGTCATAAATTTTACATTTATAATGTTTACATGAATTATGATGTTATATATTTTGTCATAAATTTTACATTTATAATGTTTACATGAATTATGATGTTATATATTTTGTCATAAATTTTACATTTATAATGTTTACATGAATTATGATGTTATATATTTTGTCATAAATTTTACATTTATAATGTTTACATGAATTATGATGTTATATATTTTGTCATAAATTTTACATTTATAATGTTTACATGAATTATGATGTTATATATTTTGTCATAAATTTTACATTTATAATGTTTACATGAATTATGATGTTATATATTTTGTCATAAATTTTACATTTATAATGTTTACATAAATTATGATGTTATATATTTTGTCATAAATTTTACATTTATAATGTTTACATGAATTATGATGTTATATATTTTGTCATAAATTTTACATTTATAATGTTTACATGAATTATGATGTTATATATTTTGACAAATGGCTGCTGTTCTTACACTCAACAGAAAAAAAAGAAGATAATATTAATAACTGTTTTTGTTTGTTTAAAAAAATTGTTTTTTCTTGATCAATTGTTCAATTTAACTTTTTTCTTGTTGTTACACTCAAACTTTTGTTTAACTTTCCCTCAGGTTATACCCAAACCTCGGTGGGTGTAGACTATGTATGTCCAGGAGGTGTGATTGTTCAATTTAACATAAACGGATCTCTCACTAGACTTTATGATCCACATAATAAGGTATGAATCCCCCCCTTTTTTTTCCTTGTATTCTGAAAGCACTTGCAGTGTTACATATGTCTATGTCTGGCATGCATTGTTTGATTGATTGATAGAACCATCATCATTGAACTTTGGTTAGTTACTATATGTGCTCCGATCTCTTCCTTACACAGAAAGGGCTCAGAGGCTGTGTACGAACCCCATACTACCGGTGAGGGTCCCGATGTAATCTTTGGAGGTGGTGAAATTATTTTAATTTTAAACCTTTTAAAATGAATTTTGCCGTGACATCGGCTTTCCATTCTGCTCTTCTTGATTGTGAACTGCCAATGGGTGTTTTATGTGCTCAAATTGAACACACGACATGCGTTTTATCGTCCGTTTCTGATAGGACTAGGAACTCGATCTCGCCTACACTGTATACATGATAGCTCCACAAGGGAGCAAACGAAGTATATTTGGAACAAGAGGCAAACACCTAACCTCTACGCCACACATATTATTGTGCTCATGAAGGAATTTAATTGTTAATAATTTTGTTGTTGCTATTGTGATATGCAAATTGTCAGAATTATTTTGTTTTCTTTGTTAGCGAGAGTGGGCCAGTAAATCCTCTCCCCTGGGCAGACTAACCTATGACACTTATATAGAACAAGATTTCATAGACATGGCTAAACTGTACAACTATGAAGCAGGAGTCGGTTATGACAAACCAAATGTTTCATTATATGCACATCCAGAAAAAAGAAGTTGGGAGATATCTGTCTTGAATTTGTATAGAAAAGGTAAGTCAGTTTTATTTATTTGATCATGATGGCTGACTTGATCATGGCTGCTCTTGTTTGTTTATTATGGCTGACTTAACTCATGTTTACACCATGAGCTGCTTACTGCAGCTGAAATTTTTTTCAATTTAGCTGACAGCCGCACAATCCACCATGACTTAATGTTTTATTTAACTCTTTCCACGCTATTAGCCGCACACTACGCCACGCGGAAGTCCGTTGCACGCTATTAGTCGCACACTGCGCCATAGAGTTGCTTCCCTTATAAGAAGTATTTCTAGTTTTACTTCTACTATTTTACTTCTACTACTTTTTAACCTTGTTATTCTATTGGGTTGTCCAGTTTTCTTCAATTTAGTATATAATAATATATATTTGTTTATTTATTGAGGTAGTTGGGATCGGTTTTTTTACCTCCTTGACTTAACTGCTTAAAAATTGAGGAAATAACTTCACGTGGAAAAAGTTCAAAATGAATTCTAAATTTAGATTGACACATTGCTCAAATCATCAGTCACATCCTGAATCCATCTTCTCCTTGATCTTCCTCTTTTCCTCTATTAACTTCTGTTATAAAAAATAGAAGATGTAGATATGGTTGGAGTACTCTGAGAACAAATTCTCAAAGTGTCTTCTTCTTCTTCTTTGCGTTCATTCTTTACGACCAATTTTAATCAATCTTTGTGATTTGTTTGATCTTTGCCAAGAACATGTATACGTTGCACATTGGTTTGGTAGGCCCCTAAATGCATAGACTTCTACACGCTTAGGACACATGCATCCGATTTCAGCCAAACCTCCTTAGTGCCTCTTACGACATGCATGGCAGGTAACAGTGGTTCTATTTTTACACCCCAAATTTGGGCCACGGTAACCACTCGGGCGACTCTCAAAGTATCACAAAGCAGGCTTTGAAATGGGAGGCAAAAGGTTTAAGAAAGACAGCAACCTGGAAGGAAACTCTGAAATGAACTTTAATGAAAGGGCTGAGAAATATAAAACTCAATTCCATAGAAGAGATTGAACAGGTTGCTCAGGATAGAGCGGTATGGATAACTTACTTGCAGGCCCTATGAAATGTATAACGGTATGAAAGATATAGATAGAATACTAAGAGACACACGTGTAAACATCAGCTGCTGAATGGGCAAGTAATGTCAATTATATTTGAACTGTAAAGTTCGCCTGTCTGCCCAGCGTGTTCGTAGCGTGTTGGACTACGGCTGACTATCCCTCTGTGTGTGCGGGTTCAATTCGCGGGATGGCAGAAAAAGCCACAGATTCCCAGATTTACGGTGTTCGTGGCACCGAACCGAAGGTTACGATGTCCATGGCACCGAGCGAAGAGCTGAAAAGCTCAAGTGCTTCTGGATCGGAAAAAAAAACCAAAAAAACTGTAAAGTTCAAGCAACAGTTGTCATGATCTATTTCATTCAGTTTTTTTTTAAACTTTCTTTTCTAAAAGTGAACTGAGAAATGAGTTCATTTGTTGAAATATGAATATCAATCCCATCTTAATAACAGTGAACTGAGGGTTTACAACATGTTTTCTTCCCCTTTGCTCTCCATCCAGCAGTTGGGATCGAAAGTTTCTCTTAAGTAGGGCAGCAAAACTAGTCAAAATTAGTAAACTACTGATAACTTGTAGAACACAGAAACCAACCCCTTCTCCCAGGGATGTAGACTGGGCAACTTTGTTGACCGCAAAGTTAGACTACAGGACATAACTGGACACTGAGCTCATCTGAAGGGATTTATGGATTAACCTAGAGCTTATGGAATTTTTTCTAGTGCAATTCCAGTGACTTAAGGAAAGATCAAAAACCCAATCGTGAAGCTTAAGTGGTTAAGCCCTTTGCCTTTTGAGTCGAAGGTCGTGGGTTCGAGTCCGGACCGCACCATTCTATTCATGAGTGCAGTTTTTCCAGAGACCCCTAGGATTGTTGCTGGAGCTACGGAGTTTGTGCAAAACTCTTGGCAGGTGGTGTGCCATTTCTGCGGAGATGGACCGAGTCGTATGGGGTAAAACCCGGTGCAATGAAGTCAATCCTTCGGCTTTTAAACCCTTTTAAACCCAAATTTAAATCATGCAGAAACTAGTAGCTGGATCTGCTGGCATACAGGTCTGTGGGAACCTAACTAGCACAATGAACTCATTCACATTCAGACCACAATGAATGGTTGAACAAGTGGTTAATGTAGCCCAAATGAAAAACGATGAAGAAGAACAGTAAACTATCAGAAATGAGTTCATTTGTTGAAATGCACATTAAAATTTTTAATATGGTGGTCTTATAATACACATTTCAATGTCCAATATGGTGGTCTCTCTCTGCGATAACCGCTTAGATTGATGTACCAGATCTCCCCATAAATTCTTATTCATGTGGAAATCTGATTCATGCAGCCTTAGCATGGGTGTGCTTCGTCACATCTTTAGTGCCATTTGGAGCTCTGGTGCTTATCCTTCGGCGATGTGTCCGGTTTTAGCCAGCGTTTACTGGGTTCACTCTGTCAGCCTTTGGCTGTCCCCAGCCAATCTGCAAGGCAGCAGGTTGCTATTTTCTTTTAGGGTAGCTACCTTAGACAACCTTCCCTCCCGGGTTGTTGAGCGTCATCTGCCCAGGTTACCAGTATTTTTATTGGACTACTTGGTTTGCCTGCCGTCCAGTTTTGTGTACGGTTTGCTCCACTAGCCTTTGATTGTCCCCAATCTAACTACAGGGCAGTAGTAATATGGTGGTCCCAAAAATGCACATTTTATTTTGTTTCATTTTCCTACAGTAAACA
This sequence comes from Arion vulgaris, assembly GCA_020796225.1. Taxonomy (NCBI): domain Eukaryota; kingdom Metazoa; phylum Mollusca; class Gastropoda; order Stylommatophora; family Arionidae; genus Arion; species Arion vulgaris. The sequence goes on from CM036770.1 coordinate 27,492,509, forward strand.
GTTCAAGCTGCGACTTTTGGGTGGAAGCAACAACTAATGACAACCAAACACGAACCAAATATGGAGCTCCCCAGGTGTTCTATGTGAGATATGTGGCGGACTCTAGTGTCGAAGGTAGAATATTTATTGATATACTTGACATGGTTAAATAAATTAGTCATGCTACACTTGACACAGTTATATAAGTTAGTCATGCTATACTTGACACAGTTAGATAACTTACATAACAGGGGATCTCTGTGGTTAAGTTTCCTGCCTTGTGAGTCGAAGGTCGTGGGTTCGAGTCCGGACCACGCCATTTTGTTCATGAGTGCAGTTTTTTCCCCTAGGATTGTTGCTGGAGCTCGGAGTTGCGCTTTGTGCAATACTCTCGGCAGGTGGCGTGCCATTTCTGCTGAAAGGGACTGAACCATATGGGGTAAAACCCGGTGCAATGAAGTCAATCTTTCGGCTTTAAAACCTTTAGATAACTTAGTCATGCTATACTTGACATAGTTAGATAACTTAGTCATGCTATACTTGACATAGTTAGATAACTTAGTCATGCTATACTTGACATAGTTAGATAAATTATCATGCTATACTTACATTTGAAAATGTTTTTTATTGCATATTTATTAGCACATAACCCTGCTTATATAAGTTAGTCAGTAACGACCTTAGATAACTTAGAGTCTATATCATTTCAGATACTTGTCTACAAAATTTGTATGATTCTTCTTGCATTTACTAAGAAAATGAAACAGTAGAAAATTAACCCTTGACGTATGTGGTGCTTTGAATGGAAAGCCATCTATGTACATGGTTGATAACTACATGTACATGTTTTAAGTTAGTCATGCTGTATCGGACAATTACATACATGGTCATGCAACAGTGAAGTTATGTGTTAGTCATGCTGTGACATAGTTAATAACTAGCCATGTCTACAACAGTCAATGTTTGTGTTGTGTTCTGTATTGACACAGAAAGCATGTTATATTATGACAGTTATGATGTCATGCATCTGCACATTGCATGGTCCATCCTTTACGCATAGAGATAAAACAGCTGCTCATTGAATGTTAATAACGTGTATATAGTTCTCCTGCTTATTCTAGAAAGAACGACCATCAAGTATTAAGTTCTTCAAAATTTGTAGATCTCTAAAGCAAAATGAAACAAGTATTAACCCTTGTGATGTGGTGCTGAATGGAAGCCAATATGTACATGGTTTGTACAACAGTCAATGTTTGTGTTGTGATCTGTAGTCGGACAATACGTACATGGTTCGTACAACAGTCAATGTTTGTGTTGTATTCTGTGGGCAGAAAATACGTACATGGTTTGTACAACAGTCAATGTTTGTGTTGTGTTCTGTAGTTAGACACAGAAAGCATGTTATATTATGCGATCGATGTCATGGCACTCGTATGCAGGCTCCATCCTCCGCTGAAACAGCCAACAGGGCCGTCCAGTTGAATGGACTAATAACGTGTATATGGTTTGCTTAGTTCTAGAAGAGAACTGACCATCAAGTATTAAGTTCTTCAAACTATGAGATCTCTAATATTTCTCACCTCTACTGCAGTTATATCTTATATTTTAATTTATTCAACAATTTGAGATCAATATTAGCATCCAAACAAATTATTGAAAGAATAAGAGCCATTAAATGTTATATATATATATATTTGCACGATGTCAACGAGAGAATATGAACACCATCATCCAGCAAGCTGGAGATTGATTGGGCATGCGATGCGCATGGAAACTGGCTCTGACACGAAAACTGTACTGAAATGGACTCCAGAGGGTAAACGGAAATGGGGAAGACCCAAGACATCCTGGAGGAGAACGATATAGCAAGAACTGAAAGAAATGAATCATAGCTGGAACACAATACAGAGGAAGGCCATGAATAGAGAAGAATGGTGGGCATTTGTTGCTGCCCTAAACGTCAAGGGCGTAACAGGCTAAAAGATATATATATATATATATGTGTGTGTGTGCGTGTGTACACGGAGGTGACTAAGGACAGCCATTCCCCTACCCCAAGGCAGCAGTTCATAGACTAGACAGGTAGTTGATAGATGATAGAGAAAAGTAAGGGGACACCGTAGACCAGAACTGCACACCAATCATGCACGCCTTGGCAATAATATAGAGACTAAGAAAACAACAACATAACAACGGGAGAGACTGATAAAAACCTTGGTAGGAGACAGATGTGTTTGTGAACAATGGTTGATTAAACATGATTTAATAAACCAACAACATCTGTCTGTTATACCATCGTCTATTACCATCAATGACCTACCACAATTAGCCAACGACATCAGGACTCCTATAACTATTTTTTTTTAAAAAAAAAAATATATATAATATATATATAATATATATATATATAATCATTCTTATATATTATATTGATAATATATATATACTAGTGATGACAGATCATTTACAATTTTATTACAAAACAGGACATTACAATGTATACAAACAGCTAGGAGACAAGACTCAAACATTTATTATCTGGATATCAATAAGAATTGGTTTTTTATTTTATAGTTTAATCAAGAACACACAAAATGTCCTGGACATATTTTGAATGAAGAGAGATCAAGATATTGGAGGAAACAAGACAAATCACATATGTTGACCACATTTTAAAAACAAATACAAAAAATGAGAGCACCAGTTGTAGCTAATAGTGATAGAGAGAATAAATGAGAACATATATAAAACATCTTCTAGTTATAGCTAATAGGATGATAAATAGAACAATAAACATTAGTGCAATTTATCATCATCAGGTTCCGTGCCGGTTTGGGATAGGCGATCATGGATCTCCACAATCTCTATCTTTTGGTGTTTGCTATCAATCAGATGTTGACACTCTACCATGCCATGAAGTCAGGCTATCCAAAATTTTCTCTCTCTGTCTCGTCTACCCTCAATTTTACTAGTTGTAACAATGTGTTCTAAACCTCCCCTCCTGATCACGTCCGAAAAATGATGACTGCCTCTTTCTTATATTGATAATAAGTTTTCTCCGTGTCTTGACCTCATTCAACACGTCAACATTATTGATTTTAGGAATCCATGGGATTCTCATCATTCTCCTGTAAAACCACATTTCTGTGGCCCTCAGTGATTTTTCGATCTGTGTGTTCATTGTCCATGACTCGCATCCGTATGTCAGTATTGGTTCTATGTAGCACTGAATAACTCGCATTCTGACCGGGATTGACAAGGACTTGTTGCAGATAATGCTTCTCATTTTCAGGAGCGATATTATATATGTCATACATATATATAAAATAAATAATCAACCTGGTTCAACAATCTTTTAACTAAAAACCTTCAATGTCATGGTCACTGATGTCAGCTGATGGATGACATTAGTTAGAAGTCTTCACTTTTGTCTGACATTACATAAACTTGCTGTATGTCTTGATATGTTGACTTATTGTTGTCTTGTCTTCATATATTGACTTGTTGTGTTTGACATTATGAAAGCAGTCTATCATTCTTGAGGGTCTAACTTATTTCATTGCAGGAGTGGATGAAAATGGCATCAGTTTTCTAGACAATGGTGGACAAGGTCTTCAGATTCAAACTACAGATGTTCCAATTGTCTTCATAGGAACTACAGATCACGTAGCCTCACCATTCCCAGTTCCACTTCATCCTCTTAATTGTTCCAGCATAACGACCATGGCATTTAACATTTACAATAACATTTGGAACACCAACTACATATATTGGTATCCTTACATTGAAGAGGATGCTGATTTCAAAGCTAGATTTGCCATCAGATTTGTCTAAGACTCAAGTAGCCTGCCGGCTGTATTTGTCTAAGACTCAAGTAGCCTGCTGGCTGTATTTGTCTAAGACTCAAGTAGCCTGTCGGCTGTATTTGTCTAAGACTCAAGTAGCCTGCTGGCTGTATTTGTCTAAGACTCAAGTAGCCTGTTGGCTGTATTTGTCTAAGACTCAAGTAGCCTGCTGGCTGTATATGTCTAAGACTCAAATAGCCTGCTGGCTGTATTTGTCTAAGACTCAAGTAGCCTGTCGGCTGTATTTGTCTAAGACTCAAGTAGCCTGCTGGCTGTATTTGTCTAAGACTCAAGTAGCCTGCTGGCTGTATATGTCTAAGACTCAAATAGCCTGCCGGCTGTATTTGTCTAAGACTCAAGTAGCCTGCTGGCTGTATTTGTCTAAGACTCAAGTAGCCTGCTTGACTGTATATGAAATCTTATTGACAATTTTGACAACACAATTGCAGAATATTTGTGTAACTTTTCTTAAAATTTATATCTTTCTATTTTTGTTGTTACGAGAACTCATAAATGTTCTACAAAACTGTAGGTGTCGCTACTGTTTAATCATGAAACATGAAGATTCAGTCAACAATCATTCAGATCAAATCCAGCATGAAGATTGACATTAAACAATCATGAATATAATAATGAGACAATTCATGGAAAATAAAAATACAATAACCACCAGTAGCACATAGGGAATATTTGATAATTATTAAAACAATCACCATTATACAATTGTACAAAAGAAATTAGTATTGGCAAACACTGCTTAAATGTATAACCAAAAATCATAAATTCTACGATAACCAGCCTTATCAAGCACGGATATTAAATAATCCTTGTTGACATTTAGATTTACAGATTACCAGAGTCCTTACTGGCATGTGAAGTTGAGAAATCCACAAATACCTGAGGAAATCTGGTTAAAAAAAAAAAAAACTAAGGAGCTGTGACAAAATTAGAAACTAATAAGTATGATAATAGGTACACTAATGGCAGTTTTACTTCAGGAAAGACAGGAAAAGTTAATAAAACTAATAATGTATTTACCAATACGTCTTTATCGAGGTACAACAAAACAATAAGTCGTTTTAAAACATGCTATAAGAATATGACAAATAAAGCATTAAACTTAATACAAATTAAACTAAATCTAGTTTCGCCCGAGTGGTTACCGGGGCTCGAATTTGGGGTGTAAAGAATAGGACCACTGTTACCTGCCACGCATGTCGTAAGAGGCGACTAAGGAGGTTTGGCTGAAATCGGATGCACATGTCCTAAACATGTAGAAGTCTGTGAGTTTAGGGGCCTACCAAACCAATGTGCAACGTATACATGTTCTTGGCAAAGATCAAACATATCACAAAGTGATTAACTCTTTCCACGCTTTAAGCCGCACACTGCGCCACGGCGGAAGTCCGTTGCACGCTTTAGGCCGCACACTGCGCCATAGAGTTGCTTCCCTTATAAGAAGTCTTTCTAGTTTTACTTCTACTATTTTACTTCTACTACTTTTCAACCTTGTTATTCTATTGGGGTGTCCAGTTTTCTTCAATTTAGTATATAATAATATATATATGTTTATTTATTGACGAGTAGTTGGGATCGTAATTAAAAATTTTTTTTTTTTTTTGCGTCCCTTGAATTAACTGCTTAAAAATTGAGGAAATAAATGGGCGTGGAAAGAGTTAAGATTGGTCGTAAAGAACGAATGCAAAGAAGAAGAAGAGACTAAATCTAGTTGCGTTGTTTGAAAGCACAAATAAGAGGAAACACTGCAACTTAAGTTATTTGTTTGTGTCGTCGTTAGATACTGATCATAATCCATGCACAATTGGTGTCGTTGAAGTTTAATAATGATTTCTGTATCAGACCTTTTTGTCAATCATTCCATTATTTTACTTTTTTTAAAACAATTATCATATCATGACTAGAATAGATATATATTTTTTAAAATATATTACGCACTGCTGTACTTATATTGACCTACATGATATAAGGATATCCAGACCACGCTTGTCAAACTACCCCACACTGGCCAAACTATCTGTAAAGATAATGAAGTCATCCGGGAGAGTGCACCTATCAATTAGCTATTAAAATTGTAGCATTCTTTATAGAAATCACACCACTTTTGAAGAAAAAAATTCATTGTTCATTGTGTGCTCTTCAAATTCTGCTTTCAACAGCTTGAAATTCTTTGATGATGTTTTTTTTTCCATGTCCAAAGCAGAATGTGCAAACAAGCTATTATTCGAAATCTTCCCATTTCTCCACAAGTGAAATTATGTTCAGACAATGTTGGATCGGACATGTGTACTACTTTCTTCTAGCAAGCAGGAAGTGTTCACTAGACACTGTTACTATCTTAGTTATAGGAGAGTTCAGTAGCAGCACTCTTTGACAGGATATTATTGGAGAACATATTCTTCATCTTCGAACGCTCCAATTTCAAACACTTGTTAACCACGCTTTGTGATTTATATGTGATCTGAGCCTAAGATCGATTGTACACTGTGCCAGTTATGCACCTACAAGTAGGCCAGCACATCCGATTTCTGCAATGCTTCTTATTTACTAGGGTAGCTTCCTAGGTCCTACATCAGTTGCCTCTTACGACATGTCTTGTAGGTCTCAGCGGTACTATTCTTTGCTTCCCTTGCGGACCCTGGCACCGCACGGGCGAGAACATATCATTAACTTACAGATATTAACTGTTGACAAGTATTTGTTGTTGTACTATGTCATTTGAATGTGTGTGATTTATTTGTTCTATACACGTAACCTGTATGTGATTTATTTGTCCTATACACACCTAACATGTATGTGACTTATTTGTTCGATACCAGTAAAGTTGTATGTGATTTGTTATGACATTAGAACTTTCTTGTATCATTAATGAACATTCTGTTTCACATACACACTTTTGTGTCTGTTGTTACTTTATCATTCTATGTTGCTACATTAGTTGCATGTGATCGCCAGAGTTAAACTTGTTGCTCATTAGTCTGCAGGGTATGACATTAGTTGCATGTGATCGCGGACGCCAGAGTAAAACTTGTTGCTAAATTAGTTGCATGTGATCACCAGAGTTAAACTTGTTGCTAAATTAGTTGCATGTGATCACCAGAGTTAAACTTGTTGTTAAATTAGTTGCATGTGATCACCAGAGTTAAACTTGATCAATCTAACTTGAACTTGGTCCATATACACCTCTCAGACACTCAGACTGTATCAAGATGTATCAGACACTTGGTTTCAACTCATGTATAACATCACCTGTTCAAACAACATTGAATATATCAGTTTTACATCTCAGTTTTACTTTAACAATATAATTACTGTTTGAGAAAACTAAAATATAGAGCGATATTTCATCAACAATTTTTAACAACATTAGACACTTGTGAATAGTTGCAGTACAACAAGGTCGGAGACTTGTGAATAGTTGCAGTATGACAAGGTCGGAGACGTGTGAACAGTTGCTACTGTTGCAGTACAAGAAAATGAAAGAAAATAAATCCATAATTTTGTAGAAATATACAACAACAAGTGGAAAATAACCATTTGTGAAATGCGCTGCCTGCGAAAAGTTGCAACAACACCAGAAAAGACAAGAGTCACCAACATCAGCATAAGAAAGAAAGTTGGCACAGAACCTTGCTTGAATTACATTGAGAAACAAAGAATGAAGTGGTTTGGCCACTTAATAAGAATTCATCCAAACTCCACAGTATACAGTCTTCTACAACAGAACATCAGGAAAGAAGGTGAGAGGAAGACCAAAAAAAGATGGTTAGATGGCACAGCAGAATCCTGTCAAAAGGCAAAAATAACAATCACACAATGAATGGCAAGAGAGATTGGTGATAAGAATAGCAATCCTTCGTGCAAAAATCAGTCAGAGTTGCCTTATTAGGTGCCATGACTACATCTGAATTCATAACAAGCAAACAAAACAAATAGCTTATGTGCATGGGATATAAGAAAGTTAACAAGAGTTCTAAGAATAGAAAATTGTGAATACTACATCAGACAGCATGTCACATCAAATAGAAAAGCTATATAGTCACATCAAATAGAAGAGGCATATGCTTCTAGGAGTACTTTTTCAAACCCAACATCTGGTAAATAGAATTCAGTTTCAGTTTGGAATATCTTCATTGCACTCCGGACATGTTCATAGGTGCTCCGATCTCCTTCGCAATATCTCCAACAGCGTCCAGCGACTGACCGTACCAGTTCTATTTTGATTGATGAGCCGACTTGTATACCTGTTGTACCGTTCTTTTCTTGCCACACCAATCTTCAAACCCAGTTCTCGAATCTAGTAGTTGACGTGGATTGGTTTAGATGAAGGTCTCTGCGGCCACGCTCTATTAGAATATGAAATTCTAACAGTTTCATTGATAGATTATTTAATTTATAGGACCATCATCATTGCACTTTGGTGAGCTACCATGTGTGCTCCAGTCTCTTTCTTACACAGGAAAATCTCAGCAGCAGTGCACAAACTCCATAGCACCAGTGAGGGGCCGATGCAATTTAGAAGATGGTGAAGATATTTTGTAGGGATTTTAGTTTTAAACTTTTCGTTTGCATTTTTCCCGGTCAGCGGCTTACCAACCTGCTCTTTTCGATTTTGAACTGCCAATGGTTCTTTTATGTCCTCAAATTGAACATGGGAGATACGTTTTATAGTCCAACTATGATAGGACTAGGAACTCGATCTTACCTACACTGCTAATGGACTTCTCAATCTAACTGTAGCTAGTGGCTTGCTAATGGGCTTCCCAATCTAACGGTAGCAAGTAGTCTGCTAATGGACTTCTCAGTCTAACTGTAGCCCATCTCAGTCTAATGGACTTCTCAGTCTAACTTTAGCTAGTGGTCTGCTAATGGGCTTCCCAATCTAACTGTAGCTAGTGGCCTGCTAATGGGCTTCCCAATCTAACTGTAGCTAGTGGCCTGCTAATGGGCTTCCCAATCTAACTGTAGCTAGTGGCCTGCTAATGGGCTTCCCAATCTAACTGTAGCTAGTGGCCTGCTAATGGGCTTCCCAATCTAACTGTAGCTAGTGATAGGACTAGGAACTCGATCTTACCTACACTGCTAATGGACTTCTCAATCTAACTGTAGCTAGTCGCTTGCTAATGGGCTTCCCAATCTAACGGTAGCAAGTAGTCTGCTAATGGACTTCTCAGTCTAACTGTAGCTAGTGGCCTGCTAATGGACTTCTCAGTCTAACTTTAGCTAGTGGTCTGCTAATGGGCTTCCCAATCTAACTGTAGCTAGTGGCCTGCTAATGGGCTTCCCAATCTAACTGTAGCTAGTGGCCTGCTAATGGGCTTCCCAATCTAACTGTAGCTAGTGGCCTGCTAATTGGCTTCTCAATCTAACTTTAGCTAGTGGTCTGCTAATAGACTTCTCAGTCTAACTTTAGTTAGTGGTCTGCTAATGGGCTTCCCAATCTAACTGTAGCTAGTGGCCTGCTTTTTTTTTTTTTTCCGTCCGCTTTCAACTCAGACGAAGTTTCATCTCTGAAACTGATTTTCGCGTGAAAATCCGTTTTTCAAATTTCTTACAATGGCAGCAGCGTGCACATTGTAAATTACTTTACACTGGCAGCCGTGTGCTCAATGTACTCGTAATTAGTATTCCTCGCCATACAGGCAGATTTTCTCCGACTTCAGAGGTACTCACGTTATCGTCCTGAGTAAGACCAGGGGACTCGACTCGAACAAATGCCGGACAGTAGGTTCGAACCCGAGCTATGAGGCGTCTCACAGCTAGCAGGCCGAGCTACTATCAACTACTCTAGGCAGTCCCCGTGGCCTGCTAATTGGCTTCTCAATCTAACTGTGGCCTGCTAATGGGCTTCCCAATCTAACTGTAGCTAGTGGCCTGCTAATTGGCTTCTCAATCTAACTGTGGCCTGCTAATGGGCTTCTCAGTCTAACTGTAGCTAGTGGCCTGCTAATGGGCTTCTCAGTCTAACTGTAGCTAGTGGCCTGCTAATGGGCTTCTCAATCTAACTGTAGCTAGTGGCCTGCTAATGGGCTCCTCAGTCTAACTTTAGCTAGTGGCCTGCTAATGGACTTCCCAATCTAACTGTAGCTAGTGGCCTGCTAATTGGCTTCTCAATCTAACTGTAGCTAGTGGCCTGCTAATGGGCTCCTCAATCTAACTGTAGCTAGTGGCCTGCTAATGGGCTCCTCAGTCTAACTGTAGCTAGTGGTCTGCTAATGGGCTCCTCAGTAACTGTAGCTAGTGCCTGCTAATGGACTTCTCAGTCTAACTTTAGCTAGTGGTCTGCTAATGGGCTCCTTAGTCTAACTTTAGCTAGTGGTCTGCTTAATGGGCTCCTCAGTCTAACTTTAGCTAGTGGTCTGCTAATGGGCTCCTCAGTCTAACTTTAGCTAGTTTCCTGCTAATGGGTTTCTCAGCCTAACTGTAGCTAGTAGCCTGCTAATGGGCTCCTCACTCTTACTGTAGCTAGTGGCCTGCTAATGGGCTTCAATGTCTAACTTTAGCTAGTGGCCTGCTAATGGGCTTCAATGTCTAACTTTAGCTAGTGACCTGCTAATGGGCTTCAATGTCTAACTTTAGCTAGTGGTCTGCTAATGGGCTTCAATGTCTAACTTTAGCTAGTGGTCTGCTAATGGACTTCTCAGTCCAACTTTAGCTAGTGGTCTGCTAATGGACTTCTCAGTCTAACTTTAGCTAGTGGTCTGCTAATGGACTTCTCAGTCTAACAAAAATTAAAGATACAAAAAGTGAAAAGATAAGCTCACACAAAGAGACCAACAGAATTAATGTATTTTTTATGAGTTCAGTAGCTGATTGATTGACTGATTGGATTGATTGATTGATCAATTACTATTAACACAAAAACAAACCATGTTCCATTGTAATACATGAGAAGTATTGTCATGAGAAACTCTATGACCGAGCTTACCTTTACCTGCCTCAGACATTGTGGTATTCACTCTTGTAAAGCTGGCTTGTTGTGAGGCTGAGCTTGATTACCTGCCTCAGATGGTGTGGTGTTGACTCTCTGAAGCTGACTTGCTATGAGGTTGTTGGGCTGAGCTCGATTACCTGCCTCAGACAGTCTGGTGTTGACTCTCTGAAACTGACTTGCTGTGAGGTTGTTCAGCTGGGCTCGATTACTTGCCTCAGACAGTGTGGTATTGACTCTCTGAAGCTGGCTTGCTGTGAGGTTGTTGGGCTGAGCTCGAAGTTGCACTGGAACAAATTTGCTGTGAGCATGTGAAGTCAACGACTTGTTGCCAGGCAACGAAATTGAGGCAGTTCTGTTGTGCTGGACTAGTGCATTTTTAGTCTTGGTTTTCCTAAGTGATGGTCTGAATCAAATGAAGATGAAGATAATCTTGTTTACGCATATCCAACATTGATAATATTTCTTTGTGAATTATAAACAGTATCACACATATCCAACATTGATGGTATCACTAATTAAATTATATTTGATATATCACTAATAATCACAAAATATCAAACATTGATGGTATCACTAATTAAATTATAACCACAATCACACATATCCAACATTGATGGTATCACTAATTAAATTATGAACAGAATCACAATATCCAACAATGTTTAATGGGGTTTGAAAGCCGAAGGATTGACTTTATTGCACCAGGTTTTACCCTACATAGCTCAGTCCCTCTCCTCCACCTGCTGAGAGTATTGCACAAAGTACACAAACTCCATAGCTCCTGCAACAATTTTAGGGGTCTCTGGAAAAAAATGCATCCATAAACAGAATGACGCTGTCCGGATGCAAACCCACGACCTTCGACTGCAAGGCAAGGGCTTAAACCCTTAGCCACAGAGACTACGTGAATTATAAACAAAATCACACATATCCAACATTGATGGTATTATTTTGTACATCTCACGTACATGCATGTCTTATTCACTTTTTCAACAACACCAACTACTTTATATTGAACATAGAATATAAATAAGAACAACCTGTGACTTCTTGTAAATGTGTTAGTCCTGTGAATGAACGTACGCTGTGTGTCATGGACGTAAGAATCTGTTATCAAGTTAGACGGCACGTAATCTAAAGTGTTTAACTCACTCTGTTTTCTGCAACATAAATTTTAAAATCACTTGTTATAAACATGCTTGTACATTCTTTATTTAAACACTATATACATATATACAGCAAAAGAATAGATAAACAACAGCATTATCATGTTTACTTTGTGTTACAAGAGCCAAACTTGGACAACGAGCAAAGTAGTCGCAAAAAAATAACTACATGTGAAATGTGATGCCACGTAAAGTTATCAACAACACCAGAAAAGACAGTCATCAGCATAAGAAAGAAAGTTGGAACAGAACCTTGCTTGAATTACATTGAAAAGCAACGAATGAAGTGGTTCTGCCATTTAATAAGAATGTAACCAAACTCCAGCCACTTAATAAGAATGCAACCAAACTCCATGTTCAGTCATAAGTAAATAAAGGTCACCCAAGCACTGAGCAGTTAAACAAAACAGAAAACAATGACACTCTGCAACAACCTGATAACAGTATAACAACAAAAGAAGATATACATAAGTGAGAGACAACAATATCTTTCTTTTCCTTCTAAATCAGCTTACCAAGCCTTAGTGGTTCATTACTGCAAACATCACCAGCCTCAAGTCATCCTGTATTGTCTTCTCTCTCAAATGTTGACTCCTAGTATTTCTAGATCTGCTTCAATGTTAGCTCTTCATCATGGGGAGTTTTGCTGACCATACACTAGTATTTCTTGCTGACTATACACATTACTTCCCTATTGTTCAGAAGAGCTCTCCAAAATGGCAGATTTAGCATATATGTGTTTAAAATGCATGTAGTCCATTTTTCAACAATTATTTTAGCGATTTTTGGTAAGTAAACAAAGATTTTCAAAATGGGTGATGTAGCTAATGATAGTCAGGTCCAAAATGGCTCTGATTCTAACTTCTTAGTCACTGATAGTGATAAAAAGGGTTCTGAATGTGATACAAATTTGGACTTTGATTCAAGAGACAATGTTTATAGATCAATATCAAATATTCCCAAGGGTACAGATTTTAAAAAATTATCACCCTGAAAACTGATCATGCCCAAAAAATAGTTTGGCAGTGAGCCAGACTTGGTTGAAAAATGGGTGGCAGCAAAAGTGTTAAGGAAGAGGGAGCTTGAATCTTAAGGAAGTTTGAATCCTCTGCTTGTTCAATGCTCATATTTCTGTACCAGACAGTGAAGAAGCACGTACCAGATGGTGAAGAAGCAGTACCAGGCGGTGAAGAAGCACGCACCAGACAGTGAAGAAACACGCACCAGACGGTTAAGAAGCACGTACCAGACGGTGAAGAAGCATGTACCAGATGGTGAAGAAAAACGCACCAGACGGTGAAGAAGCATGTACCAGACAGTGAAGAAGCATGTACCAGACGGTGAAGACGCCTGTACCAGACAGTGAAGAAGCCTCTACCATACAGTGAAGAAGCATGTACCAGACGGTTAAGAAGCACATACCAGACAGTAAAAAGCACATACCAGATGGTGAAGATGCACGTAACCAACACAATTCCAAAATTAAAAGCATCCAAGACAGCAACAACAATGACTTCACCTTCTTCCTGGATGATAATAAAGCTCATATCTTGCTGCCTTTGATTCCTCTGTATTCTCTGTGTCTTGATCATCAAATGTTTTTGAATTAGGCATGTAACTTGAAGTAGATGATATTTCTGAGCTGGCATTGAGACTTCTGTTATTGTCTAAAGAACAAGAATTTGGCACTGTTGGTTTTGGTAGAAGAAATACTGATTTCTCACTTGAAGCACATAGTGACAACCTAAATTCTTGTGGGCTGTGTGACGACTGAAGACTATAATTGGAACCATGATGAAACCGATTATTGCGAATTACATCATTGGTAGACATTTTCTCAAATTTACGATTCCTGTTTGATCGTAAGTTATTATTTCCAAGTGTTTTTCTAGATAGTTCCATCAGAAATGTAGAGTTGACGCTGCCATAAAATGCTGGTGATTGTATGAATGTTGTTTTACTCTGGTAGTCATTAGCAACTGCATTAAGATGTGAGCCCGGTTCATCTCCTACTTGGATTGAAATATAACTAACTGTAACAGGAAGTGCAGATTTCAACGGTTCACTAATACGAGATGAGTACATTTTCATCGTCTGACTATTGTTACTTGATAAATTATGAAGTAGTTCCGAGGATGATAGTGAGCGTCTCTTGTTGAATGATGATGCTGCCGACGATGAAATCAGTTCTTTATTTGTTCTTGGGTTTATATTCTCCTTCTTAGTGCTAACATCTTTTGTTATCAACTTTGTTTTCTGTGAAGAAAATATTATTAAACTAATAGTTACTTTGATACACACAATTATAATGTTACAATTTCTTGATGTTAAAATAACTATATATATTTTCTATATACCAGTTAACATTGGTTATTGGTTACTAAACTGACGTCATTGCACTCGGGCAGACCCATAGGTGCTCAGTCTCCCCAACAGATATTGAAGAGTATGCATACTGATGGTTCCTGTGGCTCGCTGATTAAATATACCTCTCACTCTGCCTTTCAGGCATCCAGTTCGACTTGAACAACGGGTAACTTCAAACTGCCTAAATCGCTCGATCGATTCAACATCGATTTTAGTGTCCTCATCCAACAGACAGTCGCAAGAGACCGAAGAATATCCCCCTTATGCATCTTCAACTCCCCAACAATCGATGCTGTTGATGCAAGCCTGTCCACTCTATCATTACCGTAAACACCTGCATGCCTAGGACAGTATATCCACGTAAGCCGCTGGAGGTTAGAAACTTCTATAGACGACATCCCCTCATACCAAAACCTGCCCTTCTGAAGCATCAACTGAGAGTCAGACACAACAACTGCCCCAGTAAATGAAGTCCCAGAGATCCAATGGAGGGCAGCAGTAACAGCCTCAACCTCCATCCTCATACTAGAAGTAGTTGTCCTGTATGCCCCACTTCGCTCTGCAACAACCCTACCATGCGCATTAGCCAAGAAACCCCAGCCGGACTTCTCACCACGTTGAACCGACCCATCGGTATATACAACAACAACATCATCCCTTGCATTATCTTCTATCAGCTGCTTAACTGCAAGATCAGCCTTCATGTTGCCCCATTCTCTACATTCTCTTCCAAGAGTAATGATAACGTCATGCATTTGCCCAAACCAAGGCATATATGCGGGTTACTTCGGATAAGAGACAACCACTACACAAGAACACTAATGATGTTAAGGGCACGAGAATCAAGCGTGGCATGTCGTGGATGGCCCAGGCTGAGAGAACAATCGGCCAGGTGACTACGGTTGCGACCCTACCAAAAGGGGAAGAATGGATCCCAACAGATGGTAGCATGACCAACTATCTCAACGTTATCATTACCAGTTAACAATAAAAAAACCACTGTTTTATTATTTCTGCAAGAGAATCTTTGCCCGAAGATAGACTTCTTCTTTTACATTTAGAATAAACACTTATATACTACTTTTTGTGATTTTAGCCACTGAGCTGAAGTACGTTGTGCGGCTAGCTTACAGTGCAGCTACAGTATTTGTGCCATTTGGCCCAGCACAGTGCCATTTGGCCCAGCACATCTAATTTAAGCATGCATGAGAGAGAGAAATTTCAAAGGACTGTTATGTTGGCAAAGTTCTGCTCAGAACAGGCTATTTGATGACGACATCAGTTTCTGAGAGTTATTTCTTGTACCAACATGGACAACTAACTCGCCGAGTGGTTACTGGGGCCCAAATTTGGGGTGTAAAGAATAGAACCACTGTTACCTGCCACGCATGTCGTAAGAGGTGACTAAGGAGGTTTCGCTGAAATTGGATGCATGTGTCCTAAATGTGTACAAGTCTACGTGTTTAGGGGCCTACCAAACCAATGTGCAACGTATACACGTTCTTGGCAAAGATCAAACATATCACAAAGAGTGATTAAAATTGGTTGTAAAGAACGAACGCAAAGAAGAAGAAGAAAGTCAACTAACTCTAAGTGATCAGGGTCTGTTTCCATTGATAAGTTATGTCTCTTCTGTCAACAACTAAAGTGTGAAAGCTCACGTACACACATATACACACACACACACCTGAGTTGAACTTGGCAGAGAAGTGTCTTCTTTACCCTTGTCAGGTTTAACCACTAGGTCATGTGCATGATGGCAGCCATTTGCATTCCCAGCTGTTAGAACAAATAAACATTATTGCAACAAAACGCACACACAACAAACATATTCATAGTATAATAATAATAGCCGTCCATCGCACGTGATGATGACAACAATTTTCAGACGTGTGCTACTGCACCTCTCTGGTGTGTGCAGAGGTGACTGTAGAGTCCAATGATAGAGCACAATCCCACAATTATGACTCCATGGAGGAATCTATATCACATAAATTACACCAGCCAGGAAACTGGCACAAGTCCCAGAGTGCATAACGGAAGTGGGCTTTCATCAGCAGTAGAACATAAAACTGGATAAAACTTGAAGTGATCCCCAACCAAAAAAAGTAAAACTGTAAATCATTGCTGAATTGCATTTCTGTCACTTCCTTCACCAAACTGTCAATGTAAATAAACAATCAATCCAAACAAGATGTCATACTGTCTTTGTCATTGATAAATAAAATTGAAACAGAGTACTGTCAGAGTCTAACAGATAGTAAACTGATGTCTAATAATAATAAAAATAGCCGTCCATCGCAAGCGATGATGACAACAGCCTCAGACATGTGCTGCTGCACCTCTCTGGTGTGTGCGGAGGTGACTATAATCCAATCCTCAAACATAATCCCCTCCCACAGGTGGGGCATACATGATCAAGGTTAGACATGTGGGTGTTGTGTGTTCTGTCTTTTCGCGCAGCTCGCTTTCTCTGTGCCTCAACGGCACGATGATTCTCAGCTATGCAGGTTCCTCTTGTGTTGTTACAGTGACATATTTGGCGATCTTGTGCATTCAATTCCCAGCACGTGGTGTCTATATCAAAGCATTTCAGAGAAACTTTAAGAGTGTCTTTGAAGCGTTTTCTTCTGTCCACCAGCAGAATGTCTGCCCCCTTCAAGTTCGCTATACATCAACTGTTTTGGGATGCGTTTATCAGGCATCCGAGCAACATAACCGGCCCATCTCACTTGGGCCTTCTGCAACAGGGTGTTGACGCTTGGGATCTTTGCTCTTGTGAGGACTTTGCAATCTGGAATTTTGTCTTGCTAGTTTATTTTTAGTTTTTTCGTAGACAGCTTGTGTGGAAGTGGTTTAGTTTTCTTGCGTGTCTGCTATACAGTGTCCATGTTTCATTTGTGTACAACAGTGTTGTTAGCACTACGGCCTGGTAAACTTTCAGTTCTGTGGCTACGGTTATCCCCTTCCGCTCCCACACAATGACACGTAACCTTCCGAACGCAACACTGGCTTTGGATATCCTATTGTTGACCTCAGAGTCTACAATAGTGTACGCCAATGACAAGGTACCGGAAGTCAATACAGACAGATTTTTATAATACTCAGAATGAATAACAGAATAAAACTAAGCAAATAATTAAACACAATGAACTGCAATATACTTGACTAGAGATCATAACATCCTGTTCTAGCATACTAGACAATGTGTAACATCCACGGGAGGACTCTGTTTGAGTTACTGCTGCTGTTTCCTACCAAACTTTACATCAGTGATATACATTTCTGTCCAAGTTTGTAAACAATGAGTTTGATTTATGAGTGATATGTTTTAGATATTTTAAAATGTTATATCAAGCGACCGAGCGTGCATTATCTCGGAAACCAATCATCAGTTAAACCTGCTACGCCTAGCGGCAAAAAAGCAGAGAAGGACAAAAGAAAGAAAGAAAGATAAATGGTGAAACACGTAATAATAAAGTACTGTAGTTTTACAAAATACAAAAACAATAACAATACACAGCAATGTTTCGACCAAGCAAAGGATACAACAAGAGTGACGAATTTCACTTCTTTCACTGTACATTACATATAGACTATGGGGGACTGCCTAGAGTAGTTGATAGTAGCTCGGCCTGCTAGCTGTGAGGACGCCTCATAGCTCGGGTTCGAACCTACTGTCCGGCATTTGTTCGAGTCCCTGGTCTTACTCAGGACGATAACATGAGTACCTCTGAAGTCGGAGAAAATCTGCCTGTATGGCGAGGAATACTAATTACGAGTACATTGAGCACACGGCTGCCAGTGTAAAGTAATTTACAATGTCACGCTGCTGCCATTGTAAGAAATTGGAAAAAAAGATTTTCACGCAAAAATCAGTTTCAGAGATGAAACTTCGTCTGAGTTGAAAGCGACGAAAGAAAAAAAAAAAAAAAAAAAAAAAAAAAAACAAAAAAAACATATAGACTACGACAGAAATATCCTAACTGTCCTAAAATGAAAATCTTACCTGAAACTGAGAGGTCATAACAGCACGGTGTACAACTTACCTGAAACTGAGAGGTCATAACTGCATGGTGTACAACTTACCTGAAACTGAGAGATCATAACTGCAGAGTGTACAACTTACCTGAAACTGAGAGATTATAACAGAACAGTGTACAACTTACCTGAAACTGAGAGATTATAACTGCAGGGTGTACAACTTACCTGAAACTGAGAGATCATAACTGCAGAGTGTACAACTTACCTGAAACTGAGAGATCATAACTGCAGAGTGTACAACTTACCTGAAACTGAGAGGTCATAACTGCAGAGTGTACAACTTACCTGAAAATGAGAGGTCATAATTGCAGAGTGTACAACTTACCTGAAACTGAGAGATCATAACTGCAGAGTGTACAGCTTACCTGAAACAGACAGTGAAACTAATAACTGAATATCATCTAATTATTGGAGTAATTATTGTTCTATCTTCTTATCTTGTAACTTATCCTTAAATGTAACATCTATCTTCTTCTCTTGTAACTTATCCTGAGATGTAGCATCTATCATGTAATTTATCCTTAGATGTAACATCTATCATGTAACTTATCCTTAGATGTAACATCTATCTGTAACTTATCCTTAGATATAACATCTATCTGTAACTTATCCTTAGATATAACATCTATCACTTAACTAACAAAGTGTAATATTCAACCACACTGAAAGCTAGAATGTTGAACCTACTCTTCATTATCTTTGAACTATGAACCCTGTCTGACCTGACATCATTATCTTTGAACTATGAACCCTGTCTAACAAGCAGGTTTCAGGAAAAGAAGATCATGCATAGACCACATTTTTGCACTGCGACAGATAGTTGAACAAAGCAATGAATGGAATAGTTCCATCTACATGGTTTTTGTTGACTTTGAAAAAGCATTTGATAGCCTACACATGGAATCGCTATGGAAGATACTCCGTCGTTATGGAATACCAATAAAGATGGTCAGTGTAATTAAAGCATTATATACGGACTTTCAGTGTCAAGTAGTATGCAATAGCCAGCTGACAGAGTGTTTCGAGATCAATACAGGAGTTAGACAGAGATGTATTCTTTCACCATTCCTGTTTAACCTTGCCATGAACTGGTTGATGAGAGAAACCATGAAGAATAACAACAGAGGCATTCGATGGACACTTACATCAGTTCTGGAAGATTTGGATTATGCTGATGATATTGGTCTTTTGGCCAGCAGATACGAGGATGCTCAAATGAAAGTGGGGGTCAAAGGCTCATGGCGGCAGCATGTGCCAGGGTTAGCGAAGGGGCACACTAAACAAGACCCTGTCCCCTACCTCCACGTGGTGACCCTGGAAACAGACTTTGGTTCCGGTCTGGCTAATGGGGATAGGGATCAGGGAGAACTACTGGTAGTGGTAGCAGTGCAAGTACGAAAAAGAAATGCAGGTCCATACAAATAAAATGCACAAATCTCTTGTCCAACATCCAACAAAATATTCCAGAAGTTCCCGAACAAAAACAGCAGCGAAACATCTCTGACATAAGCTCCACTCCCCCGGAGTAAGGACCAAACGCAAATCATAATCTCCGGAGCAGGAGACTCCATACACAAGCTCGACATGTAAGTCAAAGGTTCCGTCACAAATTACCAGTTTCTCTGTTGATGGAAGACTAGTAAACATGAAAGGATGAGAGGTGCATCCAGTGACGAAACGTGCGCCCACATCAAGCGATACTTGAAGCCCTGAGGAGGGGGTAAACATTGCCAGCTTGGGGGCAAGAATAAATAAGTCAGATGCGTGAAGATGAGGGAAGATTGCAGCTGACTCCGCATCAGTGGCCTGGTGCAGATACATGTACTGGGCATGGTTTGCCGAGAACAAAACAAAAAGTTGCGTTTTAGTGCATAACGAAACTACCCGCCCTGGGAAAACCATGCAAGGTACTGTTGCGATAACAATTAACATCCCCGGAAGAACTGAGGTGGGTGATGCCTAACGGAACTGCCAGCCTTGGGACAACCGGGCAAGGTACTATTGCAGTCACAACTAACATCCCCGGAAGAACTGGGGTGGGTGATGGTGGCGAGCGCAAAATCTTCAGTTGTGTTGCTAGCGCCGACTGAAACAACCCTCTACATTTTTTGCGCCTGGCCCCAGGCCGGTGTCTTCCGAGGTTAACTGCAAATTGCCACGCACCAACACGCGTCTAGAAAAGGCTGAGAATGTTCCTACTCCCGATCAAACTCAAAAGTGAACGGTAAAGAAAGGTCGACAATGTAAAGATCTGGCAGGCTGTCAGGGTCCGAACAATGGCAAAGGCTGATACTTTACACTGTGTTTTATACGAGTAAGACGCCATCCAAGGACAAGCTTATGCGCCCAGAGAAATGTTCCCGGAGCGACCTCACAATCAGAAAGGGCATAACAGCGTAACTCACTGTCTTGGCGTAGATCACAAAGACCAAATATACGGCAAAGCTGATCGAAAAGGCGTAGATCCGGGCCGACATAGTCAGCAGAAAGGATCGTACCCTAGGAAAGTTCACCCTAGTAAATCAAAAGCTGGCTGAAACTGGACGGGCGAGCCTAGTCACCATGGGCGCACAATCGTCCCGACGTAGATCACCCGTTCTTGTCAAAGGACCAATTATACATCACAATAAGAATGATAAAATTGGCCGTGAAGAATGATCGAGAGAAGAAAAAGAAGAAAATGAAAGTAGATATACTTTACAGAACAGCTCAAACAATACGACTTAAAATAAATATAGCAAAAATGAAGGTAATGAGAAATCATCATCAATTTGAGAACTCAATTGTATTTCAAAATGAAGTCATAGAGGAAGTCCAGGATTTTGTATACCTGGGAAGTACAGTATCACCAGATGGAGATCCAGAAAAGGATATCATCGAAAAAATCAAGAAGGCAAGACAAACTTTTGTGATGCTCAACAAAATTTGGAAAACAAAAGGACTAAATCTTAGGACAAAACTTAAAATATATAGAAGTAATATACTGGGAGTGCTATTATACAGTAGTGAATGCTGGAAAATGACCCAACACATAATACACAAGTTAGAGATATTTCAGAATAAATGTTTAAGAAGAATCCTGCAAATTTTCTAGCCAAATACTATAACAAATGAGGAGCTTTTAAAACGAACAGACTGTACATCCTTGGAGACCATCATTAAGAGACAAAGATGGAGGTGGTTTGGACATGTATGTCGTATGCCAGTGAGGGCACTGGCTCGGACAGCTCTCAGATGGACAGCGGATGGGAAGAGAAGGCCTAGACGTCCAAAGGAAACATGGAGAAGAACTGTGGAGAGAGAGTTGAAGGAGTGTGGCCTGACGTGGGAGGCGGTTGGTAGAAACGCAGCAGAGCGGCAGCAGTGGAAGTCTCTTGTGGAAGCCTTATGTGTCAATCGGGACACAAGAGGATATAGATGAACCCTGTCTGACCTGACATCATTATCTTTGAACTTTAAACCCTGTCTGACCTGACATCTTTACCTTTGAACTATGAACCCTGTCTGACCTGACAACATTATCTTTGAACTATGAACCTTGTCTGATGACATCACTTACTGAATTTTTCTTTTTATGACTTGCTGATTTTTGAGACTCATCTTTTTTTGGCGTCTGGTACAGCGGAGGTCTGTCAGGATCAACTGTGGACATTCAGTTGATTGACAGCTACTTAAGATATACATAATAAATCAACAAACATACACACAATAAAAACAAAAACAGTTAAATAGGAAACATACACCAAGCAAGATAATTTATTTGTTAATTAATGTATGTGGTAACTACAGAAACAATTAATAATATGAAGAGCAGTAAGTGCATTACAATATCATCAACAAATCATCAACATGAAAGATAGAATCAAAATGAACCAGATTTATATATACAGATGATCAACAACATTTTTATACCTACTTTGTGTTACCAGAGCCAAACATGGACATTGAGCAAAGCGAAGTCACAAAAAATAACTACATGTGAAATGCGTTGCCTGCGAAAAGTTACCAACAACACAAGAAAAGACAGAATCACTAAAATCAGCTTAAGAAAGAAAGTTGGCACAAAACCGTGCTTGAATTACATAGAGAAACAAAGAATGAAGTGGTTTGGCCACTTAATAAGAATGCATCCAAACTCCACAGTATACAGAGTCTTCTACAACAGAACATCGGGAAAGAAGGCAAGAGAAAGACCACGGAAAAGATGGTTAGATGGCGTAGCAGAATCCTGTGAAAGAGCAAATATAACAATCACACAAGCCACCAGAACAGCGCAAGACAAAAACAGAAAACCACGACACTGGGCAACAACCCTGTAACAGTGTGGCGACACTGAGCAACAACCCGGTAGCAGTGTGACGACACTGGGCAACAACCCGGTAGCAGTGTGATGACACTGGGCAACAACCCAGTAGCAGTGTGACGACACTGGGCAACAACCTGGTAGCAGTGTGACGACACTGGGCAACAACCCGGTAGCAGTGTGATGATACTGGGCAACAACCCGGTAGTAGTGTGATGACAAAAGAAGAAAAATACATATCATATCACACAATGACACTCAAAATAACACATTTTATTTTAAAGTAAAGCACATACCATAAGACACCTAAAATACTATCACAACAAATATAATTTTAATACTACAAAATAGTGATGGATATAAATATATAAACTGAAGGAACAATATGACAACTGAAGACAATAAATCAAAAGAAAATAAAACAAAAGAAAAAAAACAGCAAACAAAAGAGATACAGACTAAAAATAATTTTAAAAACAAGGAAGGATGAGTTAAAGAGCTTGAATGTAAAAAAATACAAGCTATAAATATTTAAGAAGAAAAAAGATGTTAACACAAGAAGAAAAACAAAACCTACATTCATCTTTTGATGTTCGCCTCTTGGTGACTTTACTATCAAACTTTCCCTCATTTGTCACGGCCGTCACAATGAAAGTGTACTCTGTGTCAGGGGTCAGTCTATGAGCTCCATAACTCAAATCTGTTCCTGGCATCAAAACATCATTTATACATTACTTTGTGCTGCAGCCAACCATGTGACTACACGACAAAGTTGTTTGGTTCAATAAAAGATATAACTGTTTGGTTTAGTATGTCACGTAATAATTGAGTACATCCAACTTGGTGAGAAAAATGGATTCATTTGTCACATTTCTGTGCAGCAAATCACATTTATCTGTCACATAAACCTATCAAATGTAACTGTAACATTTCTCTCGCATTCATAGATAAAAAGCTGGAAGAACAAAACACTGTTCCAATTTCTGACTTGAACAAGTCATGCTTATGTGTGCATGTAATTAAAGCAACATCTGCAAACAAAAATGGACAAAATGAAGTTGAGAATCAAAGGATAGGATAAATTAAACAGTGGATGCTTAGAAAACTTGCAAGAATTAACTACACAGGCATGACCACACATGCAGGACCCACCAGACAGGACCAGCCAAGCAGGACCACACTACAGGACCAGCCAGGCAGGATCAACCAGACAGGACCAGCCAAGCAGGACCACACATGCAGGACCAACCAGACAGCTATCAAAGGCTTGGTACATCAACAAAGCAATTGACTATGGCTAAACTTTGAAATTCAAA
Source organism: Arion vulgaris (assembly GCA_020796225.1). NCBI lineage: Eukaryota > Metazoa > Mollusca > Gastropoda > Stylommatophora > Arionidae > Arion > Arion vulgaris. The sequence continues at coordinate 27,516,481 of CM036770.1, forward strand.
GAAGTTGTTCATCTGAGGCGATTTGTAAATTTCATTGCAGTGTTGTCTATCTTGAATACAAACATAACTGCAAGAAACATGTCCTGGAGTTTGATCCCTAAGCATTGCCAGAAAAATAGTATACCTTGAGTTTAGCTGTTTTTAGGAGGCAGTGCATGGAGTTGCTTTATGGTTCTGGCTAGTTTTATAATCATGAGTTTTCACACAAAGGCAATATAAATACTTTAGTTAGAGTGTCAATTCTGGGATTCAGACAAGAATAATGTGCATACCTTCACATTCCATTTACGATTATGAATATAATGCTTTGTTTCATCATCCTCATCAAATAGCTCATGAGCAGAACTTTGCCACCCCAACAGTTCTTTGGAATCTCTCTCATAGGCGAGATGCCTCTACAACTGCCATGCTCAAATCATCAGTCACAACCTGAATCCATCGTCTCCACAGTCTCTTCTCATCAATTCTCCTATTTGCCAGGATACCTCCTTCCATTATGGTCTTCTCCAACCTTTCATGTTGTTTTACAATATAATTCACTATTCTGATTTGTAAGCGTGAGCGGTCAGATTTATATGAGAGAGCAGATGCATTGGCAGGCAATGCTGAGATCGAGAATGAGCCTTCTATGAAAAAGAGCAACATCATCGATGCTCTAAGAGAAAACATACGTTTTGAAGATTTCAACGAAGATGATAAAGTGTATTCTCTATCTCAGTTGTGCAATTTATGCATACCGATAGGTGCGGCAAGATGGGAAAACCATGCAAGAAACCCTAGTAGATACATCTACCAACACATACCAGGGGTTGTTAGTCTAAACACACTTAATTACATTCTTAGGAGGAGATCCAAGCAATTATGGACATGTCTGCTGGGTGATGATGCTGATCCTCAAATGAACAATTCTTATTTGTAGCATTAGCCAATTTTCTTTGATTTTGAATTCCTTTTGAATTGATCTATTGGCTTTCTTCTCTGTCCATGGTCTATGGAGGACTCTTCTGTAGAACTTATATACAAAAGCACTTGTATGCTTTTCTACTGACTTGTTAAAAGAACATATATGATTTACCTACCAGAGTAAATGATCTTTCCATTCATGTTGACATCGTAACGAGTTATTCGACCCATGGGTACTTCGGGTGGATCCCAGGACACATGTACTTCATTTCTGCCAAGAACTTGGACATGTGGCTTGCTTGGAGCATGAGCTCCTAGAGGTGCTGTATTTCCCCTGCAAGATGATCTGTGTCCTTTTCCTTTGGTAGTTGCTGCACAAACCTAGAAACAGAACGAAAGAATAGATCAAAGATGAAATAGAGAACATATGAGAAAGAAATGTGAAATAGAATGAATAACAACGATAAAAGAATGACATGATTGTTCGAAAAAAGAAATCAAGTGAGATTGCAAGATTAGAATACCATGTGGGATCAGATAAAAAAGAGTTATAATATTACAGTAAGATCAAATTAGCATACATTAAAACATCAAGATCAAATTGGCATGAGATGGAACTGTGAAATCAAAAAGAGATTACCAAGATCAGACAACTATGTCTGTACATACATAGATGATGTAAGATAGAAAGATCTAAAGAGGAATGAGATGGGGCAGCTACATTAAAAAAAAGAGATATAAGAGGAGATAAAGACGAAAAAGAAAGAGAAAGTCGAAGGATTGACTTCATTGCACCGGGTTTTATCCCATATGGCTTGGCCCCTCTCCGCAGAAATGGCACACCACCATCCGAGATATTGCACAAGCACGAACTCCGTAGCTCCAGGAACAATCCTAGAAGTCTCTGGAAAAAACTGCACCCGTGAACAGAATGGTTCAAACCCAGAACCTTCAACTCACAAGGCAAAGGACTTAACCACTTAGCAACAGAGACCCCCTTGAGAGGAGACAAGACGGCTGAGACAAAACAGCTAGTTCAAAGATGGCAGAGAGGGAAGATGTGGATGGCAGATTAACAAAAGTTCAAGATAATTGGTTATTGTCAAGCTAAGTTAAGACAAAAACTGAGACATAAAAATGGAGAAGAAATGGAGATATACAAAAAATTATAAACACTCTTACAGCAAAACTCACTTAATTCCAGGGGTACCACTTTGGTTATCAGAAATTTCAAAGCAAGTGTTGTAAAACTAAGTACCTGAATTTCATAAGATGTGTTAGCTGTAAGACCAGATATGATAGAAGTGAGCTCCATCGTATGCTCCACCATAGTCTTCCCTATAAACAAGGAGCAATTTCATATTAGTAAACACACAACAACTTCGTACAACAACTTCATACTTCTTCTTTTGTTCGTTCTTTACGACCAATTTTAATCACTCTTTGTGATATGTTTGATCTTTGCCAAGAATGTGTATACGTTGCACAGGGGTTTGGTAGGCCCCTAAATGCATAGACTTCTACAAGTTTAGGACACATGCATCCGATTTCAGCCAAACCTCCTTAGTCGACTTACGACATGTGTGGCAGGTAACAGTGGTTCTATTCTTTACACCCCAAATTTGGGCCCCAGTAACCACTCGGCAATATAACAGCTTCATTTAACAGCTTCATACAATAATAATAATTCCTCTCGTATCGTTATATGTTACATAGGGCCTGCAAGCAATGTCTTCATACCGCTCTATCCTGGGCAACTCGCTCAATTTCCTCCTTGGAACTGAGACCAATATTTCTTGCCTCTCTCAGCAAAGTTCGTTTCAGGGTCTCCTTTGGTCGTCCTCTATTTCTTGAACCCTTTGCATCTCGCTGCTTCAATACCTGCTTTGATCATTTCTTCTCAAGGTGTGTCCAACATATCTCCATCTTCTCCTTCTTATAATAGTTGTTACAAGTGGTTGACCAGACATTTCTCTGACTTCATCACTTCTGAATTCGTTCTATTTTATGTTCATTATTTTTCGTAGACATCTATTTTCAAATGCATTCAACTTGCTTTCTATATCTTGGGGCCCAAATTTGGGATGTAAAGAATAGAATCATTGTTACCTGCCACGCATGTCATAAGAGGCGAGTAAGGAGGATTGGATGAAATCAGATGCACATGTCCTAAACTGTGAAGTCTATGCTTTTAGAGGCCTACCAAACCGATGTGTAACGTATACACGTTCTTGGCAAAGATCAAATATGTCACAAACAGTGATTAAAATTGGTCGTAAAGAACGACAGAAAGAAGAAGAAGAAGACATACTCAACTTATGTTTTATCGTCCGTCTCTGATAGGACTAGGAACTCGATCTCAGCTACATTGAGATTAGAGGTCTTTGAAAAATAAATCAAGATCGTTGTACCTGGGTAACAAACCAAGTACCTTTAGAGTGAGAGGCTGAAATTTAAACAATGCACTACCACATTCAGGATATGCTGTGGGTAAAAAGACAACTCTCTCATGATGTGTAACTGCCCAAATCTACTTTAACTTGATGTGTAACTGCACAAATCTACTTTAACTTGATGTTTAACTGCACACATCTACTTTAACTTGATGTTTAACTGCACAAATCTACTTTAACTTGATATTTAACTGCACAAATCTACTTTACTTTGATGTTTAACTGCACACATCTACTTTACCTTGATGCTTAACTGCACACATCTACTTTAACTTGATGTTTAACTGCACAAATCTACTTTAACTTGATGTTTAACTGCACACATCTACTTTAACTCGATGTTTAACTGCACAAATCTACTTTAACTTGTTGTTTAACTGCGCAAATCTACTTTAACTTGATGTTTAACTGCACAAATCTACTTTACTTTGATGCTTAACTGCACACATCTACTTTACCTTGATGCTTAACTGCACACATCTACTTTAACTTGATATTTAACTGCACAAATCTACTTTAACTTGATGTTTAACTGCACACATCCGCCCGAGTGGTTACCGGGCCCAAATTTGGGGTGTAAAGAATAGAACCACTGTTACCTGCCACACATGTCGTAGAGGCGACTAAGGAGGTTTGGCTGAAATCGGATGCATGTGTCCTAAGCGTGTAGAAGTCTATGTGTTTTGAGGCCTACAAAACCAATGTGCAACGTATACACGTTCTTGGCAAATATCAAACACATCACAAAGAGTGATTAAAATTGATGTAAGACACGCAAAGAAGAAGAAGAAGAACTGCATACATCTACTTTACCTTGATGTGTAACTGCACAAATCTACTTTAACTTGATGTTTAACTGCACAAATCTACTTTAACTTGATGTTTAACTGCACAAATCTACTTTAACTTGATGTTTAACTGCACAAATCTACTTTAACTGAGATCAAACACTTACTGATGTTTAATGACAAATCTACTTAATTGATGTAACTGCACAATCTACTTTACCTTGATGTTAACTGCACAAATCTACTTTAACTTGATGTTAACTGCACAATCTACTTTAACTTGATGTTTAACTGCACAAATCTACTTTAACTTGATGTTTAACTGCACAAATCTACTTTAACTTGATGTTTAACTGCACAAATCTACTTTAACTTGATGTTTAACTGCACAAATCTACTTTAACTTGATGTTTAACTGCACAAATCTACTTTAACTTGATGTTTAACTGCACAAATCTACTTTAACTTGATGTTTAACTGCACAAATCTACTTTAACTTGATGTTTAACTGCACAAATCTACTTTAACTTGATGTTTAACTGCACAAATCTACTTTAACTTGATGTTTAACTGCACAAATCTACTTTAACTTGATGTTAACTGCAAATCTACTTTACTTGATGTTTAACTGCACATCTACTTTACCTTGATGTTTAACTGCACAAATCTACTTTAACTTGATGTTTAACTGCACAAATCTACTTTAACTTGATGCTAAACTGCACATCTACTTTACCTTGATAAACATAATATCTAGATATTCCATTGAAGTTTTCTGGAGGACTCCAGCCAACTTTCAACTGTGTTGCAGTTGTTCCAAGGATTCTCACATTTGTTGGCGCTTCAGGCACTGTGATAGTGAAAAACAATAATGTTAAATATAAGCATTGCAAACATTGTCAGAATTTCAGGACTTACTTACTGGACACTCTAAACTCAGAAATCAATGGAGGAGTCTATACAAGATATTTATTACAAATACATCAGTAAAACTAAAAGAGTTGCTGGAGATGGATCGGTAGGTCTTACGTATGGAGACTAACTGCAAAGAAGACTGCAATGACCCAGAGGGTAATGAAAATGTGCAAGACCCAAAACCACCTGGAGGAGAACAGTAGCACAGGAATCTTCTTCTTCTTTGCGTTCGTTCTTTACGACCAATATTAATCACTCTTTGTGATATGTTTGATCTATTGCCAAGAACGTGTATACGTTGCACATTGGTTTGGTAGGCCACTAAACGCATAGACTTCTACACATTTAGGACATGTGCATCCAATTTCAGCCAAACCTCCTTAGTGCCTAATCGACATGCGTGGTAGGTAACAGTGGTTCTATTCTTTACACCCAAAATTTGGGCCCTGGTAACCACTCGGGCACGTGAGTATATAAGAACTGACCACTTTGCATTTACTAAATACTAGACTATTGTCATGCTCTAACTATGTGAGTAAATAAGAACCCTGACCACTTAACTATGTCCAGTAATAAGGTTCTTAGAAAAATAGAATTAAGAAAAAGAGATTGACTCCATTGCACCGAGTTTTTCCCATATGGCTCGGTCCTTCTTCACAGAAACAGCAGACCACCTGCAGAGAGCATTGCACAAAGCACAAGCTCTGTAGCTCTGTCAACAATCCTAGGGGTCTCTGGAAAAAATTCATTAGTGAATATAACTGCGCTGTCAGGATTCTAACCCTCGACCTTCAGATGGCAAGGCAATAGGCTTAACCATTTAGCCACAGATACCCAGAAAAACAGAATAAAACTGTTAGTTTAAAAAAATGGTTTAAAAGCTGAAATATTGACTTCATTGCACCGGGTTTTACCCCATATGGCTCGGTCGCTCTCCGCAGAAATGGCACGCCACTTGCCGAGAGTATTGCACAAAGCACAAATTCCGTAGCTCTGGTAACAATCCTAAGGGTCTCTGGAAAAAACTGCACTCATGAACAGAAGGCCGCGGTCCGGATTCAAACCCACAACCTTTGATTTGCAAAGCAAAGGGCTTAACCACTCAGCCACAGAGACCCCTTAGTTAACTGTTAGTTAATCCCCTGGGTAAGGTTTATCAAAATGGTTTACTTAACTCGAGATAACATAAAAATTAGATGCATGGTAACAAAACAAAATCATTTAATGCATAAAAGAAAGTTGAAAAGACAGTGTGTACTTTTAAAATAAATTGACCTCAAAGCTTGAAAAAAAAGATTTAAAGCTCGACAAGAAAACAAATCTAGAACAAAAATTCGGATATTTAACTCTAATGTTATAGCAGTTCTACTGTATGGGTCAGAAACATGGCGAACAACTAAAACAATAGCGCATAAATTGCAAACATTCATCAACTGGTGTCTCGCAGAATAGAGGAATAAGATGGTGATAGGGTCCCCAATGAGGAACTTATGGAGAGAACAAGACAGATTCCAGTGAACGACCAGGTTAAAATAAGACGCTGGCGCTGGATAGGACACACTTTGCGAAAACCGGAGGGAATATAACAAGAAGGGTCCTTGCCTGGAACCCACAGGGACAGCGAAAGAAGGGGAGGCCTAGAAATACATGGAGACGAGATTTGGAGGCGGAGATCAACAATATAAAGAAGAGCTGGAGGGAGCTGCAGGAGATAGCTAGAGATAGGAAGACTTGGCATGAGTTGGTTGAGGGCCTATGCCCCAATCCGGGAGAAAAAGGCAAAGAGAGAGAGAGAGAGAAGAAAACATAACTGTATCACAAATTTGAGACGGAAACATTTGGTATGATATAAACAAAATGAAAAGATGCTTACAATCCTCCTCTGTAGTGAGTGTTGTGGACTGACTGAAAGGACTTTCCTCTACTTTGTTGACAGCTCGAACTTTAAAGCTATAGACACTGTGAGGCAGAAGAGAACTAACTTCATACTGGCATTTGGGACCATCATAGATGCATTGATTATCTGCAAAAAGCATCAGTAAAATATTATGTTTCAGCGAGAGATATCTAAAGTATTAGTTAAAAATTATATCAATTAAGTGGGATACTATGAAACATTCTTACAAAAAAGAATATATCAAGCAAAATTCTTACAATTAAGTGTCATTTCATGGAATATTCTTACAATTAAGTGTAATTTTATTGAAAATTCTTACAATTAAGTGTAATTTCATGGAATATTATTATAATTAAGTGTCATTTCATGGAATATTCTTACAATTAAGTGCAATTTTATTGAATATTCTTACAATTAAGTGCAATTTTATTGAATATTCTTACAATTAAGTGTAATTTCATGGAATATTCTTACAATTAAGTTGCAATTTTTTTTGAATATTCTTACAATTAAAGTGCAATTTTGATTGAATATTCTTAATTAAGTCAATTTATGAATATTCTAATTAAGTGTAATTTCATGGAATATTCTTACAATATGCATTATGAATATTAATTAGTGTAATCTTCATGGAATATTCTTACAATTAATAGTAGTCATTATTGAATATTCTTAAATTAATTAATTTATGGGAAAATTCTTACAATTAAGTGTAATTTCATGGAAACTTTCAAATTATTATTCAATATTCTTACAATTATGAATTTCATGAATTTATTAATAATAATTATTACAATTAAATGTAATTTCATGGAATATTCTTATCCCAGATTTAATGACAATCATAACTGCCTTTCCTTTCTATTTTATCACATGAAAAACAAAACAAGTAGCTACCTTCAAACAACTGATACCAAATGTCAAAGTCGCACCTGGATGTCACTCTGTTCCAACTAGCTAGCACATACTTTGGCTTAAAACTGAAATAAAAGGGCATTACTAGCTACAGATGTCTGAACAATAACTAACAATTACTGGACTAGCTAGAGTTGTCTGAATATGAACTATCCATTACTTGATATCTATTAGTCTGCATCTGAAAGTATTCAAATATGAACTAGGAACAAAAATAATAATTTAGACGCAGTAGCGCATAGTTTAACGTTTTGTATAAGTTGAGGTGTTGAATGAGGTCAAGAACAGAAAACTTATTACCAATATAAGAAAGAGGCAAACATCATTTTTTGGACATGTGATGAGAAGGAGAGGTTTAGAACATATTGTAACAACTGATAAAATCGAGGGTAGACAAAATAGAGGAAGACAAAGAGAGAAAATTTTGGATAGCCTGACTTCATGGCACAGTAGAGTGTCAACATCTGAATTGATAGCAAACACCAAAGATAGAGATTTGTGGAGATCCATGATCACCTTCGCCAGCCGAAAGGGCACCTGATGATGATGATAAAAATGAAAAGCAAGTAAAAGAATGATTTCAGGTCTGCCTATAAAGAGTTACGTCAGGAAACTATTCTAATATGGGTCCACTTGAGCATCAGCCATACCAAGGTTGAAAACACCAGCTATCTCTCTTTCGGCGCCGATCCGCCTAGACTGATGAACAAAATTTTATCATTTATTTTACTGTTGCTTTTAGGGCCTCCGTCCCTCCGTACAGCTTTTGCAAGCTCTGTGTTATCGGGCCAAGTTTCTTTTCTCAGGGCTGCTAACAGCTGGCAGTTTTGCAGTATGTACTCTGCCATCATGTCCGCCTTTTCACAATGCCACAGGCTAGTTGTGCCAATTCTGAATTTGTTAAACATGTGGGCTCGGAGTCTGTTATGGCTGGTACGGAGGCAGAATATGGCAACTTGTTCTCTATGGGACAGACCATAGTACCAATCATTGCTGTTGTTTTGTGGGTGGTCTTTTGACCATTTTTATTGTACTGCCAGCCGATGGTTGTTCTTGCCTCTTCATAGCTGATCTCATGATCAGTCTGCGGTAGTCGCCCTCCTGCTTTTGCTAGCCTGTCTGCTTCTTTGTTACCGCTTATGTTACCAACTATCTAACAAGTCAAGCAGAGATCTTCCATATATGACAGAGAAATCATGAGAGCATGCTTTCTAACTTTGTTCTAGTGATTTTGTCCTTATTAGTAACACTTTAGAAAAGACACTCATCTAATTATAGAATAATAATGAATCATCTATTTGACCTATATAAAACATACCCAACCTGTAACTGTTAGGGTATCAGGTGCTTCCAGAGGTCTCAGCATCTCTAATGTTATCAACACTTCCTCTTTCAGATCTGAACTGACGTCAGTAAGTTGTTCAACTTTCTAGAAAATAAAAACAGAAGATCTGAAAGTTCATTTAAAACTAAGTACTTCAGTGAATAACAAGTGAATACGGCGTTTTAAGAACAAGGGAAGCACTGGAATCAAGGAATATGGTTAATAAGGCATTCTAAGGACCCCAGGGGAAGCACTGGAATCAAGGAATATGGTTAATAAGGCGTTCTAAGGACCCAGGGAAGCACGGAACCCAGGGAAGCACTGGAACCCAGGGAAGCACTGGAATCAAGGAATATGGTTAATAAGATGTTCTTTTTTTTTTTTCTTTCATCCGCTTTCAACTCAGCGAAGTTTCATCTCTGAAACTGATTTGTGCGTGTAAATCCGTTTTTCCAATTTCTTACAATGGCAGCAGCATGCACATTGTAAATTACTTACACTGGCAGCCGTGTGCTCAATGTACTCGTAATTAGTATTCCTCGCCATACAGGCAGATTTTCTCCGACTTCAGAGGTACTCACGTTATCGTCCTGAGTAAGACCAGGGACTCGAACAAATGCCGGACAGTAGGTTCGAACCCGAGCTATGAGGCGTCTACAGCTAGCAGGCCGAGCTACTATCAACTACTCTAGGCAGTCCCCTAATAAGATGTTCTAAGGACACCCAGCGGAAGCACCGGAACCCAGGGGAAGCACTGGAACCTAGGGGAAGCACTAGAATCAAGGAATATGGTTAATAAATAAACAGTAAACAAGTGTTAAAGGTATCTGGTAAAAACAATTTACTAAATACAGGATTCAAACCCCAACCTTACTTCTTACCGTATTCATTGCCTAGCCCTGCAGACGAGCGTTTTTTAGAGCAGAACTAGCTAGCTCTTCAGACACGATTAAGTGAAGCTCTTTTTTTTTATACTGGTGCTTCTTTTATGGTGCTGTTGAATGATTTTCTGAATGATGTGTCCCCCACCATACAGGTGTGCCTTCTCAATCTTTAGAGATACTTGTAGTTTAGAACCTCAAGTACTGATCCGTGGTCAGGGAATCTATAGTCCAGATACACTTACCTTAAATTGTTGGCCCAAGCCTCGGACCCTGGACCCTCTACGACTAGTGATAACTAGTGAAGGTTCAATTTCTCTAATGGATTTCCCTGCCACTTTCTGCCTGTGGTGAGATCATTCTGGATAAGGAATGTTCTCAACTATTCTGGGACACATGCTCTTGGATTTGTTTAGGTTTGTCTATGCTGACAATTCATAATTTTCCGTCTTTTCTGGAACAACACTCTTTTGATCGTCCTTTGCATATTTTTGCATCATGAGGTATGGTATATGCCAAGAAGTGTTATGTTATGTTATGCAATCGACGTCATGGCACATTAGGCATTCCCATTCGCGCTCTGTCCTCCGTTGCAGCAGCCATCCCAAAGTCCATTTGCTCACAGTACCCATGAGAAGTTGATAACTATATCTTCTCTCTCTACCACGAAGACGACACTGTCTGGCATGTCCAAACTTAACACCTAATTCTCGAACTCGTTCCAGTGTCTGAGACCCGCCCATGTCACACAATTGAGAGCGTACTGCATTGATGATATTGGCTCTGTCCATACTTCTGCCCACTTGAGCCAAGAAGTGTGTTCATATTTGCCACTTTCAGACTTTGTTGAGGTCATTCCTACACAACTAATGAAATGGTCAGTCTGTTAATAATATAATGTAGACTATAATTAGTAAATATTACCAAAAAACTAAATTATCAGGCCAGCAATAAGTACAATATGCATAGTAGCAAACTGAACTGTAAGACCAGCAATAACTACAATATGCATAGTAGCAAACTGAGCTAGAAGACCAGCTATAACTACAGTATGAATAGTAGTAAACTGAACTAGAAGACCAGCAATAACTACAATTGGCATAGTAGTAAACTGAACTATAAGGTCAGCAATAAGTACAATATGCATAGTAGCAAACTGAACTATAAGACCAGCTATCACTATAAAAAAAAGTAGTAAATTCATTAGATAAATACTTTGAAAACTTAAATAAATCTTGTAACAGCAGTAAAGATTAAAGACAAGGATGCAGAAGGAGGCAAACAGAACATATCTGGGATGGAATGATAAAAACAGTGACCATAATTTGATGGTGAAAACATAGTCAATTCAGAGAATTACATGCAAGGCTGATTACGAAAATAATGGCATATCCTTTACAGGAATTTGCCATCAACCACAGTAAACGAGTCTTTGATTTTCTTGGCACCATTTATACGTTCAGTAGTTTGCTATTGCTTTCTGAAAGGAAGGCTGATTATGCTTTGAGGAAAGTGTGGTGAAAAATTACCTTCAATGCTGTACACACTTGAGGAAGCTCTCTGAGTCGTAAGCATCCTTTGGGGTGACTTGCTAGAGTTCTAAGAGTCCTGAACATTGTACAAAATTAAACTCATTAGAATAAGGAAAAGAAGGTTCTTATAGAAACTTTACCATCATCATTCAATAAAATTATATCTTTTTTTCAAGTCAACAATAGTGAACAAATAAGAATTAAAATATGCAGAGGATGAAGGCTGTTCTACCCATCAGTATATGAGGACTATCATCATAGCACTCCGGACATGTCCATAGGTGCTCCGATCTCCACTCAGCAAATCCAGCAGCGTCCAGCGGCCCAACACGCCAGTTCGATGTTGATTAATCAATCTCCTTGCATATTTAGTATGTCGTTCTTTTCGGGCTGCACCAATATTAACACCCATCTCTCTCAATCTGGTCAGTGAGTGGGATTCATAGCCCTGAAACTCCTCTGATCGAAAGGCTCGCTCAATGCGTGAAGAATGTCATTTCGATCCATGGCAGCTCCCTCTGATATTAAAGTTCTACCTATCCTACCAACAAATAAATACATTTAAAAAAATAATATTTTGTTTGTTTGGTTAATTTGTGAGCAATATTGTAACACTAATCGCCCGAGTGGTTACCGGGGCCCAAATTTGGGGTGTAAAGAATAGAACCACTGTTACCTGCCATGCATGTCGTAAGAGGCGACTAGGAGGTTTGGCTGAAATCGGATGCACATGTCCTAAAAGTGTAGAAACTATGAGTTTAGGGGCCTACCAAACCAATGTGCAACGTATACACGTTCTTGGCAAAGATCAAACATATCACAAAGAGTGATTAAAATTGATCGTAACGATAGAACGCAAAGAAGAAGAAGTAGGGTAACACTAATGAGTGTCACAGTTTCTATTTTGAAAATCTGGCCAACCTGCACATAATGTCTTCTGTAGAGAAATCATGCTGAATTTTCATAATTTAAGAAATTTTTTACAGTTAATATTTTTGTCCAACTCTGATAAATCCATGACCCACCCCCACCCATTCATATTTCAAGTGTGACCCCCTTCCCCCAACCTCATAGTAATACTCTGTAGCTCCTGATAGAGTTCACATTTACAACCAATCACTTACATGGCTGCAAACCAGCCAGTTTCAGAATCTTCAACACTGAGTAGCTCAGACAGAGTGTTCAGTACATCATCTGAATGATCAGTGCTCAACAGACGTTTATGACCTTCAGAGCTTGCTGCTAGGCAACTGAGGGCAAAACAGGCATTCTTACTTGCACCAGCATCCTCACAGTTCAACATCATCACGAGGGAAAAAATCTGTAAACTCAAACACAGTGCCAACATTTTATATAAGCAAATGCAGACAACATATCCAAGTTAGAAAAATCTAAAATTATTTGTATTGCTTTATGAAAGACTCGTCAAAATAAAGACGAAGTGTCAGATCTGTACAAAAATTAATTACTTGAAGATAAGAAGAATGGTAAAGTGGGGGGTCTGTGTAGCATATAGCTTAGATGCTCACTTCTCAGTCCAAAAGTACTTGGTTTGTTCCCTTATGAAGCTATGGCATATTTTTCTAGAGATCCCTTATCTCAGCATAGGTGAGATCATGTTCCTAGTCCTATCGGAGACAGATAATTAAACATATGTCCATGTTCAAGTTGAGCACATAAAAAAAAACCTTGCGAGTTCAAAATCGAAAAGAACAGGCTGGAATGCCGTTGCCCTGGCAAAATTAATTCAAAATTTTTTAAAAATAAAAATACCTACTAAATATTTTACCATCTTTTAAATTACAGCGGGGACCCCGACTGTGCTACATAGTTTGTGCACTGCAGCTGAAATCTTCCTATGTAAGAAAGAGATCTGAGCACACATGGTTACTCACCGAAGTACAATGATGATGTACTTCACTAATATCACTAAATAATGGTAGTTATAAGGAAAAAGAAATGATGAATGATACATTAAAAAAAATTAAAAGTCCAGCTGCTTGAAGTAGGTTTTACAAAACAGTACTGCACATAGAAAGTTGTGCTTGAAAGAAAACTTGATTTATATTTACTTACAAAGACAACAAGAGGAAGTATTTAACTTTTTTTTGGTTTAACAAATAGAATGAACACATTGATTCTTTTAATAAACAAGCAACATCAGAGGTTACATAAGCTGTCCAAAAATGTGAATAAATATCAGTGCTTCTTCTTCCTCGAATGCTCCTTATCGACCACTTGTTACCCACTCTGTGTGATTTGTATGTGATCTGAACCTAAGAGCGATTGTACGTTCTGCCAGTTATGCACCTACAAGTAGGCCAGCACATCCGATTTCTGCTATGTTTTTATTTACTAGGGTACATCAGTCACCTCTTATGACATGCCTTGTAGGTCGCAGTGGTACTATTCTTTGCTTCCTTTCGACACCGGCACCACAAGGGTGAAAATATCAGTGAAAATATCATTAACAATGAATAACAAATATAGAATGGTAAGCTTGATTACGAATCATTTAAATTTAACATATTGATCAACTACATTAAAATATATCAGAAACTCATTTACAAATCAAGACAACTAAAAGTTTACTATCAGTTACATGACAACGTAATATGATGTAGCATGGATTTTTGGTTGCTGAACCGACACTATAGTACTCCGGACAGACCTATAGATGCTCAGTCTTCCCTAACAGATGCTGAGGGGTATTATACTGATGGTTCATGTGGCTTGCTGGTTAAACACACTGCCCACTCTGCCCCTCAGGTATACAGTTCTACCTGTATACAGTTCCCATCCTAGTACTCCCGGGCAGACCTATAGATGTTCAGTCTTCCTAACAGATGCTGAGGGGGATTATACTGATGGTTCATGGGTTTGTTACAATCACACTCTTCCTCAGGTATACAGTTCTACTGTATACAGTTCCCATCCTAGTACTCCGGACAGACCTATAGATGTTCAGTCTTCCCTAACAGATGCTGAGGGGTATGTATACTGATGGTTCATGTGGCTTGCTGGTTAAACACACTCCCCACTCTGCCCCTCAGGTATACAGTTCTACCTGTATACAGTTCCCATCCTAGTACTCCGGACAGACCTATAGATGTTCAGTCTTCCCTAACAGATGCTGAGGGGTATTATACTGATGGTTCATGTGGTTTGCTGGTTAAACACACTCCCACTCTGCCCTCAGGTATACAGTTCTACCTGTATACAGTTCCCATCCTAGTACTCCGGACAGACCTATAGATGTTCAGTCTTCCCTAACAGATGCTGAGGGGTATGTATACTGATGGTTCATGTGGCTTGCTGGTTAAACACACTCCCCACTCTGCCCCTCAGGTATACAGTTCTACCTGTATACAGTTCCCATCCTAGTACTCCGGACAGACCTATAGATGTTCAGTCTTCCCTAACAGATGCTGAGGGGTATTATACTGATGGTTCATGTGGCTTGCTGGTTAAACACACTACCCACTCTGCCCTTCAGGCATACAGTTCTACTTGCACAACAGGGGTAACTCCTTAAATCGCTGTGACTCTACTACAAAATATGACATGACATATTCAAGGTAAAAGCAAATCTATACCATATAATGAATGTGTGAAGTGTGTGAGGTCTCATAGTACTATGTTGGACCATTTGGAGGTTATGTGACATTTCCCATCCTTGCTAACAACTAGCAAGACAGGTAGTCACTTTCAGCTGAATCAATTCATAATTTTATTAACTAGAGAACAATCGTTTATCTCTTGTAATTGTACTGCCAGCACTTTAACCAGTTGATCATAAAAACACTAGTAGCAACATACTGTAACATAAGTGACATGAAGAACTGTCCCTGGACATTCAACATGAAAATAATTCTGTAGTAAGAAACAATTTCAGAACTATTCAAGTTATTACAACATTTATTTGTTCAACAAACCATTTTCTCAGAGTCTGGAAAGTTGAGCATGCATTGTCTTCCTGCATCCTTATCGCACAGTCGACCTACAGCAAAAGCTGCATTCATACCTCTGCCTATTGACGAAATCATGTAGTTTAAATGTACAATCAACTAAATTTTTATTTAACATTATATTAGCTTCGACATAAACAGGTTTAAGAAAACATGGCTGACTCAGCATGCATGCCATCCAATCATTCTGCAAGAAACTGTAGCTCTAATAAAACACAAAGATTTAAAATGATGTCACGGTGTTTGTTTCACTGCTAGTGTATCAAGTATTGCCATCTTCTAGGCGTTACTAGTGACATAAAGAATATGTACTAAAATGTCCGATTTAAAGATGGATGCCTATAAGTTCTACATGTTACTCTGCTATAAATATGCTGTTGCTCAAAAGGGAGCAAAGAATAGTAACACTGCGACCTACAAGGCATATTGTAAAGGCAACTGAGGTACGGGCCTAGGGAAGCTACTCAAGTAAATAAAATGCATCGCAGAAATCGGATGTGCTGGCCTACTTGTAGGCGCATAACTAGCACAATGTACAATCGCATTTTGGCTCATATCACATACAAATTACAAAGAATGGTTTAACAAGCGGCCGATATGGAGCTTTCGAAGAAGAAGAAGCTACAAATATATTCACTATATTAATGTCTAGATAGGGTGTAAAAGTGAAGGATTTACTTTATTGCACAATGTGCCCTTATACAACACCATCCTTCTCTACAGAAATGGCATGCCAACTGCAGAGAGTGTTGCTCAAAGCACAAACTCTGTAGCTCCAGCAATAATCCTAGGGATCTCTGGGCAAAAAGTGCGCACATGACTCAGTCCAAATTTGAAACCCAACCTTCAGAATGCAAGACAAACATCTTAACCACTTCGCCACATAAACCGCCTAGTGTCGTCTAAATGAGAATGATGCATGTATTAGGAAATAGAAAATAGAAGAGATCATAGACAAAGTATTCTCAGTTTGAAGTCTATACTAACCTACTTCATCCACTCCTAAAGTCTATACTAACCTGCTTCATCCACTCCTATAGTCTATACTTAACTCATGCTTCCTCATCCAGTCCTAAAGTCTATACTAACTTGTTTCATCCACTCCTATAGTCTATACTAATCTGCTTCATCCACTCCTATAGTCTATAATAACCTGCTTTATCCACTCCTAGAGTCTATACTAACCTGCTTCATCCACTCCTAAAGTCTATAATAACCTGCTTTATCTACTCCTACAGTCTATAATAACCTGCTTCATCCACTCCTGTAGTCTATACTAACCTGCTTCATCCACTTCTAGTCTATACAAACCTGCTTGTACACTCCTAAAGTATATACTAACCTGCTTCATCCACTCCTATAGTCTATACTAACCTGCTTCATCCACTCCTAAATTCTATACTAACCTGCTTCATCCACTCCTAAAGCTTGTATTAGACAAGTCAAAATGGTTTGTGAGTTAGGATGTTTCAAAATACAAGAGCAGCCTTCCTCCGAAATACTCAGCCTAAATTTAAACAAAATTAAACAAGGCATTTTGTTTAAAAACAAATTATGATAAAAACTGTAACCAATAATAAGGCAACATTTCCATAACATAGAAACATAAGAACTATATAAACAATCAAGAAAAATAATAATTTATAAAAATTGATGTAGTGTACTCAAAGAAGAAGAAAGTACATCATGAGAAATAGAACTATAAATATAACTATTGCATACATAATAAAGTAGTCTCTGATATCTGAAGATCGTCTTCTTCTTCTTCGAACACTCCACATCAACCACTTGTTAACCACTGTGTGATTTGTATGTGATCTGAGCCTAAGAGTGATTGTCCGCTGTGCCAGTTATGCGCCTACAAGTAGGCCAGCACATCCGATTTCTGTGATGTTTTCTATTTATTAGAATAGCTTCCCTAGGCCCCTACATCACTCGTCTCTTATGACATGCCTTGTAGGTCACAGTGGTATTATTTTTGCTTCCTTGCTGGCCCCTGGCCCCACATAAGCGGTGTCTGAAGATCAACTTGTGATCTCTGGCCAGAATGTTTCCGATAACAGAAGACAGGTAAAGGTCTGTCTCTTGTGCTTCATAACCAGAAGTTTCAAGGGGATGACTCTTGTCAGCTTTTGAAAGGCAGCTTATCTAGAAGATATAAAACTCTGATTTCAAATCAGCTACTAATTGACAGATGTGATTACTAGCATATAATAAACTAAGATAGGTCAACCAACGAAAACCACCAATAAGCTAACAGAGGGCAACCAATAACAACCATCACACAGGCAATGGACTGAATCACTACATTGGTGACAAATTTGCAAAATTACACTCATCTTTGTTGCGGGCCACATGGATGTCAATGAGAGTGCACACTGGCTGGCTGAGCCACCTTAATGGGAGTCGGCCAATCAATAGAGCTGATACTCTGAACACCCTCATAAAGTGTGGCTGAAAAGAGGATGATTTTCTTCTAAACCAATCCACATCCATCAACAGCTAGATTTCAGGAGTTTGGATTGAAGATTGAAGTGGCCAGTAAAAAACAGCCCAATAGGTTTAATCCAATCAACATCGAACTGGTATGGTTATTCGTTGTACTCTGTTGGAGATAGTGTAAAGGAGATCGAAGCACCTATGGACATGTCTGGAGTGAAATAAAGATATTCCAAACTGGAGATAGCGTAAAGGAGATCAAAGCACCTATGGACATGTCTGGAGTGCAATAAAGATATTACAAACTGAACCATGTTATCATTGCACGATTAATCCATCTTTTAAAAAAAATCATTTTGCAGATCTACAACCTACAGCTAATTCTGTCGACAGATTGTCTTATACATTGCTATTGTCATTTCACTCAGCCTTACGACCCCTTCTTAGTAACCTGTTTAAAACACTTACCTGGCTAACCTGTCTTAGTAACATAATTAAAGCACTTACCTGGCTAATACTAAAGCTGCATTGCTAGCTGTCCATAGATTCTCATTGTCAAGCAGGTTTGTCACATGATCCAACATGGCTTCTATACAAGATTCGGACAGCATCCACTCTCTACCCTCTGTACTTTCAGCCTGTGGCGGACACCATGTAAAATCATTTACTTCAATAATATCAAAGCTATGTGGCTGACCAGTTTTCAGTTTTTGTTGCTGCCAGGTACTGCCGCTATCAAACATCAGTTAAAATAATTTATTTGCAATTAGGAAAGACTAGAGGTTTCATACTGTGAGCATCTTTAGACTGATGAAATAGCAGAGTCCCGTCACTGCTTATACTTCACTTTGATCATACAAAAGACAACATTGAATATATGGACAATATTTCAACCAAATGAAAGGAAGGAACTTCACTTTGACACCCAAGAGTACAAGAAAACAAGATGAGACTAAGAAAAGACTAGGACCAAACCACAAAGAAGAGAAATAAAGCTGAAATATTACCCTACCAATATGTCACAAGAAAATACACATACAGAAGCAGAATGTCAGGGTCACCAGACTGAAGATTCATATTTGTGTAAATGACATTCACATAGATGTCCATAGCAAACAGACTTGGAAGACATTCATATGAAGATTATCTCAATCTTTAAATCCCTCTCCTCCCCCTTCCCTCCATGACATTTGTGTTGAAAGATGAAGAAATATAATTAATGTTCTTAAAAACCACCTGGTAAATAATAAACTACCTGGTCTCATTACAGTGATAAACTACCTGGTCTCATTACAATAATAAACTACCTGGTCTCATTACAGTGATAAACTACCTGGTCTCATTACAATAATAAACTACCTGGTCTCATTACAGTGATAAACTACCTGGTCTCATTACAGTGATAAACTACCTGGTCTCATTACAATAATAAACTACCTGGTCTCATTACAGTGATAAACTACCTGGTCTCATTATAGTGATAAACTACCAGGTCTCATTACAGTAATAAACTACCTGGTCTCATTACAGTGATAAACTACCTGGTCTCATTATAGTGATAAACTACCTGGTCTTATTACAGTGATAAACTACCTGGTCTCATTACAATAATAAACTACCTGGTCTCATTACAGTGATAAACTACCTGGTCTCATTACAGTAATAAACTACCTGGTCTCATACAATATAAATACCTGGTCTCTTACAGATAAACTATCTGGTTCATTATAGTGATAAAACCTGGAAATAATAAATATCTTTCTCTTAAAATAACTACCTTCTCATTACAGTGATAAAATACCTGGTCTCATTACATATAAACTACCTGGTCTCATTACAGTGATAAACTAACTGGTCTCATTACAGTGATAAACTACCTGGTCTCATTACAGTGATAAACTACTCATTTTTTACAAATTCTGCTCATCTGGTGCTCATTAATGCCTGGAGGTCATTTCCCCAGTCAATCATCCTGTCAATTAAATCAATAAAAAATAACTGGCAGATAAATCTGTATAAAAGTATATAATAGAAAAAAAAAGGGGCTACTGCTCCAAAAATAGATATATATAAGATTTATTTTACCATTGTTCCCAGTGTGCCTGCTGCATTCATGACACTTTCTGGGTCATCAAAGGTTAACATTTGAGTAAGATCAGACAATACATTTCTGCTCTCTGGCTGATGGCTTTTAGCAAGGGAAATAATCCTGAAACTTCCAAGCTCTGACTCTGCTAATGTGCCAATTATATATGCAGCATTTCCAGCGACTCTGAAAGTAATAAGACAAACTCAATGTCATTAAAATTATCATCCATGTGTTGTCTGCATCTCAAGAGTCAAAGAACAATAACACTGTGACCTACATGGTATGTCCTAAGCGGCGACTAAGGTACGGCATGGCTTGGGGCTCGCTACCTCATCCGGCAGAAAATATTAGCTACAAAATCCAACCAACCATGAACACGTCCACTTGGTACAAATTGTTTGAGGGCCTATGCCCCAATCAGAGTTTACAACAGTATAAGAGAGAGAGAGAGATCATTAAAATTGTAACGCAAAAAGTGTATTATTTTAGCAATGGTTTAAAATCTCTACTTTTGTATGCCTCCATCTAGAACTCTGAAAGATCTATGCAGTGAATAAACAGTTTTTCATCTATGGAATCTTAAAACAATTGTTTATCTACGAAATCATAAAATAATTTATAATCTATGAAATCTCAAACTATGTCCATGTTTTACTTGAGACAATGAAGTGACTGTTGCTTCTAGCTAAAGGCGACACCTTTGTTATTCTTATTTGTGTGGGTAATCACAATTTTTAATTATATTTACTTTATCCATATAAATAAAATCATAAAGTTAGTAAAACTGCAATTTATGCTTTTGTAGTGATGGTTTTCATAGTAATATATTTTACATCAGACATTTAAAAAAATTCTTTTGTTACTTTCATTACATGCTTTGGTAGGATGGTAGGATTTGGTGAACTTATTCTGTTGCCTCTCATTAATAAACTTCAGGATTCACACAAGAAATATTCCATGTCATATTAGATAACATTTTACTTTATGAAGATATCTTTCCATTTCTGAAGTTATCTTTTTCTTTTAGTTTGCTCTCTAGGCAGTTTCAGTTCTCTGCTGAAGAGATTTGCCTTCCTAGGTTTGTTTGGCATTGTACTAATCTATGTGATTTCAGTCTTAGGGCTCACTAGTCAGTCTTTTGTGCAGGGTGTGCTCCATAGACACTACAGTTGAATCCCTGTATACTTGAGAAAATTGTCATAAAAGTAGAAGTAAAGAAAAAATATGTCCTTCTAAAGGGAGATAGAGAGAACTGTCATTTGTTCCATAGCTAAGGGATGGGTTGGTTGCAACCAGAGCATTTACCCTCGCCAGATAGGTTCTGTGTTGAGTAAGCTTAGAAACAACTAACTAGTAGTAAAATAAGCAAATTGTTGAACTAAAGTGGAACATGTCAACGGATATAAATCATTCATACTTAACTTAGTCTTCAAGAAGTAGCATGTCCCTCACGAAACGTCGCTTTCTTAACAGACCGCCTGAAAAACTCTGTTTCTTGTAAGTTCTTCAGACTCTTTCAGCGCCATGTTCAAAGTTTCTTGGATGTCCTGCTGCCGCCTTCGTCTTGGTCGTTACCTGCCTCGTACTCCAGGAACCATGCCTTCCATTACCGTTCTCTCCAAACCAGTGTGACGATTAACGTGACTATAATATTTCATCTTCCGGGGCATGATGTTAATGTTATTATGACAATCACATCACAATGATCTCCTAGTCTAACTTACTTATAAGAAATGTAAATAGCAAACTTAGAAGAACTATTTGCAAATCAATAAATACCTACGTACCTGGGAATATCATTTCCCAACAATCGCACGAGACTCCATAAAAAATCCTCAGAGCCAGCGTGACAGAGAAATGTCAAAACTGTTCTCTCCTTTTCTGAATGTAAATCATTAACAAGCATTTCTAGAGCAGAGTGAGATCGCAGATCGCTACACATTACCTGAGCAAAATAATCTTCCCTTGACCAGTTACAAGCCATGGCAACAAAACAATCTACATAAACGTATGTAGCTGTTAGTAACAAATTAATTAGTTGCATACAAAAACTCTAATGCAACACACAGTCATATTGTTTTTCTCAAATATTATTTCCTCATTGAATCGGCCATCTTTGTTGATTGTTGACATGGTATCCAAATCTCGCATATAGAGGAGACTGCAGTAAAACTATTTGATTGGCTAACATAAAGGTACTACTGCTCCAAAAATAACTCCTGTTGTTCGTTTTGCTTGATAAAGGCCTCGTTGGTCGAAACGTTGCTGTATTTTGTCATTGTTTTTGTAATTTGTAAAACTACAGTACTTTGTGATTACGTGTTTTGCTATCCAAATCTCGAAGATCTCGTGATAGTACACGAACTGACTATCATACTATTACTATAGTCTGTCCATTAATTCGTGAGCACGTTTGAAATTGATTTTCTCGAAAACTACCTGTTGGATCTCAGTGATTTTTGCATGCAGCCTTAGAATATCCATGACGCTAAAATAAAGCTAACCAGTAGTTCATAGATGCTACGGATTTTGCACATCGGCGAATTCCTTTGATCTTTTATGACAATTGCAAATACGGGGCTCAAATTTTAGATTTTACAGTATCCCTAGAATTTGTCCATGTCAATTCTATTCATAGGTGTATCTCCATATTAACTTGATAGGTCAAGTAATTAAGTGTGTTGCCCTTTATGTGCAATCGTGAACTTGGATACAATATGCAACAGTTAGTCCTCCCCTTCGGTCACCATTAGACCCCAGGGTGTCTTAACTTCACCACAAATTGTATGATGGTAGACGCATTTGGATATGGAAATGTATACGTTGCTATTTCTCAGTCTGTAATCAAAATAAGATTTGTATCATCCCGAATCTGACGATTCCATGAGGTTGATAATTGTTACTGGCTGGACAAATTGTAATCCATCTCGGTGCCAGTACTCGTCTTCCTCTCGGAGCACATGTTCAACACACTTCTTCCAGAACTGCATGTCTATCATTGAGAGGGACTCACGTGTCAGAACTTCAACATCACACATTTTAAACGTCCTGTTCTGTTCGGCAACTTGCCCTTTACTTTAGCCCAGACAAGCTCTATCGGATTGAGGTGAGCATGATATGGAGGTAGTCGCAAAGACGTGTGGCCGTATTCCGCAATGATTTTGTCAATATGAAACACCTTTGTCTTATTTGTCATCCTTACCAGGTGCAACAACTCGGTTTCAAATATGTATCATCGAAGCTGACATTTTCCTTAGCAAGCCAAGTCCTAATTTGATCTTTTGTATTTGATGCAGTTGGTACTTTGTCTTCCGCTGATACTGCGTTGTGATAGGATGCATTATCCATTACCAAGCATGATGGTCTGTTTAGAATTGAAAGTAGATATTTCTCCATCCAGTGCCTGAAAATATGTCCATTCATTTCTGTGTGGTAGTCCCTACCGTCGGTACTTTTTATTGGAAAATAAGTCCAGCGTCATGGACAAGACCTTCTTCACTGCTTCCTGCATGTGTTTGTATAATACGCTGGCCTTTGCTGCTTGGTATTTTTCTTTCTGTTCACCGTCTACTGATTGCCATTCTTTAGCATTGGTGTGGTGAGCATTGACCCAGGATTCGTCCAAATATACAAAATCATAGCCTTGCCTCCGCCGCTCACGGATCTGCCTCAGGTATTTACTTCGGACAGCAATTAAATGTGGCTTTTCACAAATAATATTCCTGCCGCCTATAGTTTTTCTGAAGGTGAAGCCGGCGGCTCTTACAATTTTTCATAGAGTACTTTTAGAAATGTCTATGCTGCAATCTGATTGCAGTTTTAATTTCAGTTTCCTGAGAGTAACAAGTTGATTTGTCGCAAACATTTTCAAGAGCTCCGTCTTATGACATCTATGTCAAAGTCGTCAATTGTTCTTTTCCTTCCTTGCTTGACATTAGTGCACTTTGTGTCCTGTTTAATCCATCGGGAAAAGGATTCTCTATTCAGACCAAGCGCCAGTTGCGTTCGTTTCTCAGGGTTATGAATATCGCAATATAGATTACCTCTCTTAGATTCCCTACGGAAGTGTTGGTATAGTAAAACTGTAACCTTCTGCATTGTTATAAATGTGCACTTCAGACTCATTATGAATGTGATATCAATGTCAGTTTTGATAAGCCAACAAATATGATACAATAGCTTCATACAAATAGCGAGATACGCCTATAACTATACAACGGTATCCCAATTATAACGTCATATGCTTTCCGCTTTCAAAGTCGACTGGGTTAGGTGCACGGGATTTCGTGAAATTGTTGTATACTCACGATATTTCAATGTTACCATAATGTATTTTTAGAACAACGCGTCTGTGTACCGTAGATCTGTTACTATTGTGTACAATCCGGTGAGGTTGATGTTAATATAACCTGAAGAAGAAATATTTCAAACTACATCAAATTTTCTTGGAAAAAATATTTCTCTAGCGTCATGGATATTCTAAGGCTGCTTGCAAAAATCACTGAGATCCAACAGGTAGTTTTCGAGAAAATCAATTTCAGACGTGCTCACGAATTAATGGACAGACTTTTTATACTATCCACATTCTCCATTTTCAAAACGACAGTCTTCTTCAATATATTTCCAACACTTTCTAACTATTTCTGCAGTGGTGCATTCTGCCAATGTATTATTTGTCCATTTCTTACTAATATTTTATATTCTTCTCCATTTATATTGCTTTCTTTCTCTCGCAAGCTTATCGACAACCTTACCCTCCAGTATTCGTTTCCGTGGGATTTTACAAAAGGTAAAATAGACCCCACCGTTCAGAAAGCAATGGCAAACTACTGAATGTATAAGTGGTGCCTAGAAAATCAACGACTAGTTTACAGTGGTTGATGGCTACGTCCTACGGTCCTTTAGGATATGCCACGATTTTCATTTTTCAATATATTTGTAAAGTCTATATGGGACCGCCTATCTAAATGTGGTGTTCTGTGACATTCGTAACTTTTGTTGTATCGTTTGCTTGATAAAGGCCTTTTGGTCGAAACGTTGCTGTGTATTGTGAAATTGTCATTGTTTTTGTATTTTGTAAAACTACACTGACTTAGTCATATAGACTTTACAAATATATTGAAAAATGAAAATCGTGGCATATCCTAAAGGACCGTAGGACGTAGCCATCAACCACTGTAAACTAGTCGTTGATTTTCTAGGCACCACTTATACATTCAGCTGTTTGTCAGTGACTTAGTGACTGCTGTACTTTGTTATTACTGGTTTTACCACGACGACAAATATCTGATGTATGCCACTTAACTGTTGTTCTGTTGATGTCTCATTTCCTGGTATAAATCATTCTTTAAACATTTCTATGAGAATTTTCTGAATTCCATGTCTTTTTCTATATCTTCTTCTTTCTTTTGTCCTTCTCTGCTTTTTTGCCGCTAGACGTAGCAGGTTTAACTGATGATCGGTTTCCGAGATAATGCACGCTCGGTCGCTTGATATGGTGTGGTATTGTGGAGTTTTAAGATGTATGTAACTCCATCAACCCATCTTTTCTTGGTCTGCCCCTTCCTCTTGATGATTCCATTTTCAGGTTGTACGCTCTTGCAACTGGTGTATTCGGGTTCATTCTGACCAAGTGGCCAAACCATTTGAGTCTCTGTTTTTCAATAAATCTAATAGCAGGTGTTGTTCCGACTGTTCTTCTAATTTCCTCATTTCTTATATGGTCTCTTCTTGTTTTATTTACTGCTTTCCTCAGGCATCTCATTTCGCATGTGGTAATTTTCCTTTCTTGTTCTTTTGTCAGTGCCCATGTTTGGCTCTGGTAGCACAGTGTTGGTATAAAGATTGAATTTATAATCTGTCTTTTAGTCACTACTGGAATAGCTGGGTGTTTCAAAATTGGGGTAAGCTGGTATGTAATGTTGTTGGCTTGCTGGATTCTAGTTTCGATCTCTCTGTCCAGTCTACTATCAGATGTGAAGATACTTCCAAGGTATTTGAATTCTCTCACCTGCTTTAGCGTTTAGTCATTTATTTTTATGTTGATATCTTTATGTTCTCTGCTTATAGTCATGACTTCTGTCTTTTGAATGTTGATCTTCATGTTCATGTTGTATTTGAGGCAGCTATTGTTGAGTAAGTTTATGTGTTCTTGAAGCTGTTCAATATTATTATGGAATATACACTGGTCGTCAGCAAAGAGCAGTTCATTTTGTTGGTCTGCGTTGAGTGATGCTTCATCTATTTTGGTGATACTATCCATATTCTATATCAAAATGTTTAATTAATTTGTGCACAATCTTTTTTTGTATTTGTCTAGTAGAGTTCAGACAAACATTGATTATCCGGTAGCGTGGCCGAGCGGTCTAAGGCGCTGGTTTAAGGCACCAGTCTCTTCGGAGGCGTGGGTTCAAATCCCACCGCTGCCAATCTTTTAATTTTTTTTTTCTCCACACTTATGCTTTCGCTTCGCAACTTATGCTTTCACAAATGACTTCTGTCCTCAAAACTTTATTAGGTCTAGATCTAGTTGTAACAAAATTACTTTTCAGCATTATCATGAGAACGGTAAGAACAACAGAGACAATCAAAGAGGCGGCCGAAATGATTTTGGAGAGAAGAAACAATACACGCAACAAGGTCGTGATATTCACCGATGCTCTATCAGTCATCACGGCACTCAAATGCGTTGGCAAAACTGAGATGAATGAGCTCAAAACGCCCCTCGCTGAACTAACGAGTTCACTCAAACGCACTGTCATCCAGTGGATACCGTCACACTGCAACGTTAGGGAAACGAAGCAGCCGACAAGTTAGCCAAAGAGGGCGGGCGACTACCTCAGACTGATCTCGAGATCAGTTATGAGGAAGTCAAAACAACCATCGGTTCGCACTATAAAAGCAAATGGGCAAAAGATCACCCTCAGTACACAGACAGTGACGGATACTATGGTCTCTCTCGCAGTGAACAAGTTGCCATATTTCGCCTCCGTACCGGACACAACAAGCTCAGAGCCCACATGTTCCATAAATTTAAAATTGGCACAACTAGCCTGTGCCCTGCAAAATGGCTGACATGACGGCAGAACATGTCTTGCAAGACTTCAACGGTTAGCAGGTATAAGGAAAGAGTCATGGCCACAACACACAGAGCTTTGCGAAAAGCTGTACGGAGGAACGGAGTCCCTAAAAACAACAGTAAAATTCATGATAAAAATTGGTCCATCAGTCTAGGCCGGGAACGCAAAGGAATCATAAGACTAGAGAATCAGTGTGGAAACTATCAGGAGTTACAATTATGATTAAGACAAGGATGCGTACTCTCACCAGGCCTGTTTAACCTATACAGTGTAAGCATCATGAGTCATAGAAGAAAAGGCAGGAATAACAGTCGGTGGACAAAATATGAACAATCCCAGATACGCTGATGACACAATTCTCATGGCTACAAATGTACACAACTTGATAGACATATTAATGAGAGAAAGTGAAAAGATGGGTTTAAGCATGAATATAAAGACAACAGAGGTAATGGTTATCAAAACAGGAAACACCAAAATGCAATATCAAAATAAATAACACGACGCTGAAATAAGTTCATCGATTCAAGTATCGGGGAACATTCCTAACATCAGATGAAAGATGTAAAACAGAGATTAGGTGTAGAATAGCTCAAGCGAAAGCAGCTTTCATGAAAATGAAGAATACACTATGTGTGAATTCACTACCGATGATACTGCAAAAACGAGTACTATGAACCAATGCGTGCTATATTGAACCAATACTTCTGTATGGCAGCGAATCATGGACAATGAACAAACAATCAATAAGATTGCTGGAAGCCACAGATATGTGGTTTTACAGAAGAATGCCGAAAGTGCCATGGAAAGCGAAGAAAACAAATGATGAAGCTTTAAATCAGGCCTGCCAGTGCCGGATTAGGCTAGCGCGGGGCCCGTAGCAAATTTTAGCACGGGGACCTAGGTTTTGTATGAGAATAAAATAAAACAACTTTTACAAACAAACTTGACTCGATTTAATGTGAGCAAATTTAGAGATAATACTAGACAAATCAATTTCTCTAAGTAAATTACATTCAATGTTCATAAAGGTGAGGTTATTTAGATGATCTTGTCCCATCATGTTCCTGAACTCACTTTTTATACGCTTTAATGTTGAAAAGAAAGTTCTCCGCTGCAGTTAGTAATCATTAAAAACAAGTAAATTCGTAAGACTATTTCTACATTTGGGAAACACGACTCTAATGAATTTTCCATTATAAGTTTATAAAATTGCAGTTCAAGAGCCTCATGCTTTTCGTTGCTAATAGCAGCAGCTACATTAGTTTTAAAAGTTCAGCGAACTGCACAAGTTCGTCGCCTAGGCTTTCTTCCAAATCCTCTTGGCAAGAGCTAACAATATTTGGAGTTCTTTTCAAGATCTCTTCTGCTGTAATAGATTTTAACTGCCGGAGTATTCCAAATACACCAGTCACTCTATGGTACAGCCTAAATCAATAACTTTGCAAACAAAACAGAACAGTTGTCCTTTAGTTTCTGTATAACACAACCAATCTCTCACGTGAGTTTTGTTTGTTGGTGTATGTGTGTATGTGAAAAACGACTTTCGACAAAATCGTGGATTGTTTTCTTTATCGTATGTTTTTTTTAAGACATGAAATCACTATTCATATGTTGTACTTCGCTACTTTCTTTCACAATCCAATAACCTCGATTGAAGTTGTTTGGCCATTCACCAATATCGTTGGAGTACATTTTACTTTCGTTGTGTTTTTGGCTTGTAGATGATGTTGCTACATTAGAAGCATTTGCTGTGCTTTCTGCCTCTCTTTGGCTTGAAGATGATATGGCTAAATTGGGAAGACTTTCTGTACATTCAATTTCAGTTTGTCTTGTGGAAAATGTGGCTAAATCGTGAAGAGTTGCTGATCTTAATGGTAATATTGGTAATGATGATGCTTCTATAGCACTGCCTTCATCTACTACATAGTGAGACGCGACTTCTGTATTTTCTGCTTCGATTTCTTTGGATTCAGCACCATCACATACGACATTAAAAAAATTCAGACAGCGTGCGTGTTTTGATATAACATCTGGTTATTTTTCCATTTTCATCTCTGTCACATAGGCGCGGGCCCCCTAGAAGCGCGGGGCCCGTAGCATTTGCTACTTCTGCTACTAGGCTAATCCGGCGCTGAGGCCTGCACATAAAGAAACTTTATCAAAATAATAAAAAACAATCATGGTTCTTCGGCCATATAATGCGAAAAGGAGGTTTAGAATATTTGGTGACAACAGCTACAATTCAGGGAAGGAGAGATCTTGGAAGACAGAGGGAGAAGATGTTGGATGGTCTGACATCGTGGTTCAACAACAATCTAACCTCCAGCGGCTTACGTGCATATACTGTCCTGGGCATGCGGGTGTTTACGGTAATGAGAGAGCGGACAGGCTTGCATCAACAGCATCCATTGTTGGGTAGTTGAAGATGGATAAGGGGATATTCTTCGGTCTCTTCGCGACTCTCTGTTGGATGAGAACACTAAAATCGATGTTGAATCGATCAAGCAGTTTGGAGTTACCCGTTGTTCAAGTCGAGCTGGAGGCAGAGTGAGAGGTGTGTTTAATCAGCGAGCCACAGGAACCATCAGTATGCATACTCTTCGATATCTGTTGGGGAGACTGAGCACCTATGGTCTGCCTTTAGTGCAATGACGTTAGTTTAGTAACCAATAACCAATAAATTTGAGCACGTAAAAGAATATCATTTTAATTTAAGGTATTTCAGCAGGCGGTCTGTTGTCACAACCGTTAAAAAAGGGTTAGATAATTGAAAAACATATATTTTCTAAAAATAACAAGGATATTGAAATAGGGCCGGGATACCCCATATGGAATTCCCTATTTCTGTGACGTAAAAATATGACAAACAAAGATGGAGGACAGAAGTTGTCGATTTCAATAATGGAGAGATTTATATTTTATTTAAAGTGAATTTATAAGGCTTCTCACATTTTAAATCCGGTTTTAGACATAACATTTACGTAAATTAATGAATGTGACATATATAGAAGAACGTATAGAAAGATGTCGAATTATTGTTTGACATGCAGTCCACTGATTCGATCTTTGTTTTCGTTGCGAATTATTGAATGAATCGGTGAACTGCTGAAATTGGTTGGTCTCCAGTCTCTCAACACGGCAACACACGTCCAACACGGCGACTCAGTTACTTCAGTTACTAAATTCAAATCAATTGAAGTCAAACAGTGCAGTGAATAGTTGAAGTTATTGGGACTGTTGAATTATTAACTATAGTACTATTATTAGTTGTATTAGTATGATATTAGTAGTATCTTAAGCATCTACTATCTTAGTATCTAATTTATAATCTATATTAGTATACTTAAAATTCAAGATGTCATCTGATATATATATATATTATGGTTAAATAACTTGTCAGATCAGGTGTTTCACCTGCTTTCTTATGACAGCAGATGGGACTGTCTGCAATTATCAAGTCCACTTCCATGTAGGTGATTGAGAGAACTAAAGACTAGGAAGTGAACCTGATAGAAAATCCTATCTGCTTTGTGTGTCAGCAGTTATATAGAAGGCTAGAGGAGTAAACCTCAACCAACCACAAATTGGAGAAGGGCCGTAAAGCAGCTTGATTGTTATGTATATTCCATTGCTTCTTCAGTCATCCCCTGCAAATCCTGCTAGTTTCAAACGGATGAAAACAGTAGGGTCGAGAAGAGGTTTGTGCAAAATGGGTAGGGCACATTCCCAATACTAGCTGCCTAGGCTAGGCAAACAAACATAACAGAGAGGAGATTTCAACCTTGCTTTGACTCAGACTCGACACGGAAAGCGAAGTTCTGGGTAATAAGTCCTCCCAAATTGATAAAGGGAGCGCACCATTGTTTGCTTTTGACGGTGGGAATAGCTATTCAGCTGCACTGATCATCTGCCGTCCACCTTAAACTAGGCAACCCTAGTCAGTAAGGTTCTGTCTTGCCCTCTGCTGCCTTGTAGGGTATCAGGATAACTAAAGTAAAGTGGATGTAAACTTTGTCATGAAACTCAGTGCTGGTAGCGAAATTTCCCCAAACATGAGGATCACGATGTCACTATATAATAAATGGAATCGGGCACTGTAACAATTAGGGCACCTCTTTTAGCTCAGTTTCAGTTTGGGATATCTTATGTGACTCGGACAGGGTTTATAGGTGCTCCGATCCCCATGTACAATAGCTCCAACAGCCAATGCTGACATTTTTTGATTGTGAGCCTACTCATGTACCTGTTATGCAGTTCTTTTCTTGTTCCAATCTTCAACAGCTCAATTTAGTAGTTGCGTGGATTGGTTTATGAAAATCTCTTTGCCCTCTTAGAGTTCAAATATCAGCTCTATCCATTGGCTGGCGTCTGTATGATGGCAGCTACCAGCCTGTCTGCTCTCTCATGCAAATGACACCTTCCGGCAAGATAAGTGTGATTCTGCAAATAGTTGCCTTGGTGATTCCAGTCCATTGCCTGCGACGACCAGCCTCACATGCTGGATCTCTTAAGTGTAGACAGGGAAGGCCTTGCACTAGTCCTTTCAATTACTACAAGGTTGAGCGCTATTTGCCCAAGTCAAAGTAATTCAGGCTGAGCGGTCAACTGACATGATATTATCTTCAACAACTGCAGACATTTTCATGTTTGATCTGTCGACTTTGACAGTTGACCAGAACTTTATAACAAATTAAATATATTGGTGTTCCAGAATTGCTCCAATTGATCGTCTACTTGCATGAGCATGAAAGCCCGCACGTTCAATGTCAGTACATCGTAGTTGAGGTTGATGGAGTCAAACAGGGCTGTCCTGCCCTCCTCTTTGGCATCTTCTTTGCAGTCTTTCATACCTTTTATATATCTTTATCTATGTTATTCATATCTATATTATTTTAATATCTTTGATGATATTTTCATCTGCTGATCTGATGGTTCACTCTCACTGCTCTTAACTCTTGTGACCAGGCAAATTTTTTATTAGGTAAAAAATGCCTTTGTGTGGTGTTTGGTCCCAAGGAGTTAGCAGTCAGACTAAAACAACAGAAATCCTTCTCAAGGAACTCCTTTCTGTATGATGCTGAGTTGCACTGATTCACTGCAATCCTAATCAATTTAGCCTAGGACATAAGCCTATCTCTGACTATAAGTGTCACCAATACAGTGGTTTTTATTCAGGAGTAACATATCAACAACTATCACTTTAAGAAACTTCTCTCTTGATCGTTCTTTTTGCCATTTTGATCATTCTTATTTGATATTAAACAGCCTTGCCAACTACTTTCATCGTCACATCTTCAGATTTGGCTCAGTGCGTCCTGTGCATTGATTTCAAACTGCGTTACTGGTTTTGATCTCCGTTTCTATTGGATTCGTTAGCTGACTGCCTCAGCTGACCCAGGTTCAATTGCATTGGTAATAGTCTGTCAGCCTCATGTTGATGAATAAATCAACACACAATAATTGAGCAACTATTTTGACAGATGTCACAGAGGCAGTGGGACAATACATTACTCATTGCAGATGAAGATTCAGATCTAACAGACCTTCATGATTAGCTCTTTATTATATGGTTCAGAAACATAGACATCTTTTTCAAGACAACGAAAAGGAGACTTAACACCTTTCTCTTTTTTCTACCTCCGCAAGATTATAATCATCAGGTAGTACGACAAGTTAACCGTCTGAAGCACTGCAACCTTGTATTCCATCATGGGAATGCTCAATAGTAGAAGACAAAGATGGGTGGGGCATGTGACAAGATTGGATAATACTCATATCCCAATAGGTGTTGTTCTGTGAACTTTCGGAAGGGAAGAGGCTCCAAGGCAGACAACTGCTCATATATAAGGATATCTACAAGGCATCAATGAAGATATTTTCTATCTTCCCAACTAAAAAGTAAAACTAGCTGATGACAGAGTTATATAGAAAACAACATTACGCAAAGGTGCAGAGTCCAAGAGAAACTTAATGATGAGCTTGAAAGCAAGAGAAACAAGCGCAAACTCAGAAGTCATCACTGTTACACACTTGCCAAATGACCGTCTGTAAACACGAAAAAGGCCACACACATATATATGCTGGGTGTAACAAGAAGAGACCGGTTGTGAAATGAAGACATCAGGAAAAAGTGGGTACAACATCAGTACTAGACTTCATCAAGAAACAACAAATTAAATAGTTCGGACACGTAAGCAGATTACCAACAGACAGTGCACCTCAAAGAGCAATGCTGCGCCAATCCAATGGGTTCAAAGCAAAAGGCAGGCCACGCAGAATATGGACCTCAGAGATAACAGAGCGCGAAAAAACTATCTACGAAGCGCATACTAGGGCCCGTTTTAGAAATCTCTTCTTGACCTGACGCTGTGAGGCAAACAGGATCCGAGAAAGAAAGACATATATATATATATATATATATATATATATATATATATATATATATATATATTATATAGATAATTACTTGAAAAATAGTTTAGAAATGTCAGTTACATAGAATAATTCTCATTATTAATACTATTTACTATTTACTAGATAGTTAATAACAATAACATTATTTCAGTATAATTAGTAAACATGATGTACTTTGCATAGATCATCATCTAACCATTTGACTGGTTATCATCATCTAACCATTAAACTGGTTGCCATCATCTAGCCATTTGACTGGTTTCCATAATCTAACCATTAAACTAGTTGCCAGAGATGAGAGACAATTTCTAGAACTTTATTTGCTGCCGGTCGTTGTGTCATCTGTATAATTTATTCATCAAACTCTGCTAGCCTAGCCATACAATTCCAGTCTACGTTTCTTTGAGTGACTGAGTTCTTCAGGATGTCTGTTGAAGATCCCTTCTTTGTTGTGAAAGAGTAAGTACACAGTTTCAGCTTATACAAAATTTTACTTGCAACATAATTTAACATTGTATTGTATTTACTGCGTACAGAAGAGTTCTCCGTATATCATGGATGGAGAAGAGAACAAATATATCTTTCCAGAAAAAACTTCAAGAAAAATGGCTGATCTAAAATTTGAATGCAAAATGGAAGTATTTTGGACAGATAAAAAGACAAGGCTTGGAGAAGACCATTATGGAAGGAGGCATCTCAACAAATAGAAGAGAAATACCACGGAGAAGATGGATTCGTGATGTAACTGATGATTTGAGAATGACGGTTGCAGTTGCAGGACATCTGGTCTATGAGTGAAAGAAATTCAGAAGAAAGTTATGCCCCAGTGGTTACCGGGCCCAAATTTGGGGTGTAAAGAATAGGACCAATGTTACCTGCCACGCATGTTGTAAGAGGCGACTAAGGAGGTTTGGCTGAAATCAGATGAATGTGTCCGAACCTGCTGCCTTGCAAGTCGGCTGGGGACAGTCAAAGGCTGACGGATAGCGAACCCAGTAAACACTTGTTGAAATCGGACACATCGCCAAGAAACAGCACCAGAGCTCCAAATGGTACTGAAGATGTGACGAAACACACGTTCTTGGCAAAGGCTTTTATATATCACAATAAGAATGTAAGAATGATCAAAATGGCAGAAAAAGAATGATCGAGAGAGAGAGAAGAAAGTTTGTCAAAGTTCTACTCAGGACAAACTATTTGATGATGATGATGAAAGATATAATAGTAATACTAGTATAACACCGTAGAATAGATTAAAATCTACTATAGAATCTGTACTAAAAATAAAAATACGTTCTTGGCAAAGGCTGTTTATATATCACAATAAGAATGTAAGAATGATCAAAATGGCCGAAAAAAATGATAGAGAGAGAGAAGAAAGTTAGGGTGTCAAAGTTCTACTCAAGACAAGCTATTTGATAATGATGTTGAAAGATATAATAGTAATACTAGTATAACACCGTAGAATAGATTAAAATCTACTATAGAATCTGTACTAAAAGAAAGGCATGAAAGGACTTGTAGAAGAGTATATTTTGGCCGGCCTCTAAACTTCTTGTCAAGATGGCGTAGCATACTGGAATACCAAAATTGGACACTTACAGAAAATGAAAAAAGAAAAATTGCAACAATTGAGATGAAATGTCTGCGGAAAATAGTGGGAGTAACAAGGACAGATAAGGTACAAAACAAGACTATTATAGATGTGGTAGGAACAACACCAGCGCCAGAGCATATTAAAAAACATCAAACCGAATAGTTCGGCCATGTAGCACAATTATCATCCAACAGTACACCACAATGAGCAATACTATTTAGATACAATGATTTCAAGGACAAAGGTCATCCACACAGACGACAGAGTGCAGAAATACCAGAAGCGTTAGGAAACACCACATACAAGGTGCACTCAAAGACACTTGCCAGAACTCTTGGCATACCCTGAATGCTGAAAGACACAACAGGAATAGAGAAAAGAAAGAACTGAAAGAAAACCAGCTTGTATTCTACATGGGACGAAAGTACCAGAAATATAACAGACACGTTGAGAATTTTCTAGCAGACAGAGGGATCAACCAATTTAAAGTCTGTCTTTATATCTGCTTTATTCATTGGTTAGGAAAAAGACATTTGATAGGGTACCTTGTAGCATTCTGACCTAACACCCCACTCACAGTTCACTAAGTGATTAGGAAAACAACACCAGCTTCCAGAACAGGATGGATACAAATATATTAAGAATTATGTACAGCTTTCGGGCATGTGATGAGGAGGGGAGGTTTAGAACACGTTGTGACAACCGTAAAGTCGAGGTAGATGAGACAGAGAAAGACAGAGAGAGAAAATTTGGGATAGCTTGACTTCATGGCACGGTAGAGCGTTAACATCTGAGTTGATAGCAAACACCAACAACAGAGATTTTGGAGATCCATGATCGCCTACGCCAACCGGCATGGCACCTGATGATGATGACAGCTTGTGAAGGATAATATAACAACAATCGAATAAATAATTGATTGTAAAGGGTTGTAGATAGCGAAGTTGTTAACACTCTGTGCTAGTAACTATGTGCTAGTGATTGATTGATTGATTGATAGGACCATCATCATTGCACTTCAGTGAGTAACCATGTGTGCTCCGATCTCTTACACAGGAAGATCTCAGCTGCAGTGCACAAACTTCTAGCACCTGGAGGGTCCCGATATAATTTCAAAGATGGGAAGATATTTTTGTAGGTAGTTAATTTTTAATCTTTTCTAATGAATTTTGCCAGGCAGTGGCTTTCCAGCCTGCTCTTCTCGATTTTGAACTGCCAAGGGTTCTTTTACATGCTGAAATTGAAGATGGTACCTACGTTTTATTGTCCGTCTCCAATATGACTAGGAACTCAATCTCACCTACACTGTGATCAGGGATCTCTGGAAAAATATCCAAATGCTAATGACTATGTGCAGTGGAAATTTCGAGGTTCAAGGCCAGCTTAGGCAAAAAATGTTTAGTGTACACGGTATGAGGTTGAATTACAGGTTCCTGATCCTTTACTTGAGGATATAAATTACAAGTACTTCTGAAGTCGGAATAAGGCTTGTCTGAATTGTGAGGGACACTGGTGATAAGGAAGCCCATGTTCTTGCAAAAATCAGTCAGAGATGCTATATTAGTTGCCATGACTACGTCTGAATTCATAGTGACAAAAAAATAATAAAAATTGATTGTCAAAATGGATGTAACTGAACCGTTATGTAATTAGCTCTGCAATTTCAAAAAATTTAATTTATTAAACAAATGATGAATATGAAACGAAAAGCAACAAATCAGTTGGAATGTGTTGACTAGAGGGAATGTATATCTTACGAGGACTCATTTATGAATATTGCATTTTATGAAATCCAACACTCAAACCATCATCTCATACATATTTATGAGAATAGTTTACTGTGATGTCAGTATGTTAGCCCTGATCGCATATACACGCTGGATTAACAACAGATTGTGTATAATGTCAGGATCTATTCATGAGGATGGCTTATTGGGAAGTCACTCTAACCCTCATCTTCATATACATTCATCTTCGTTTCAAGGCATAGGTGTGTCGATGGCAATGTAAGAGCAGACATGTTGGATGTCTCTGCCACTGTAGTAGGAGGTCAGCTACTGGAAAGAGCTATATTCTGAACATCATTGTAGGGAGTAGCCCCAAAGAGGACTTTCATCTAAAGAAACCCACACCATTAGCTAGTTTGTTTGAACTTGGATTGAAGATGGCCAGAAAAAAGCAGCATAATAGGCATATGAGTAAGCTCATCAATCAACATTGAACTGATATGGTCAGTCACTGAGCGCTGTTGGAGATATTGCTAGGGATCGGAGCACTCTATGAACATGTCCGAATGCAATGAAGATATTCCAAACTGAACCACTCTAACTATCATCTCGGACATATAGCTAGATTAGCTGAAGGAATTGTACATGTTGCTAGGATTCAACTTATGCATCTTGGATGAGTCTCAGACACATGTAAGATTGCGAGAATTAGGAGTTAAGTCTGGACAAGCCAGACAGTGTCGTCTTCTTGGTAGAGAGAGAAGATATACTAATCAACCTCTCATGGTTACAGTGAACAGATGGATATAGGCATGGTTGCTGCAGCGAAGGACGGAACACACATGGAAATGCCCAATGTGCCACGACTTCAATCTTATAACATAACACACACAAACTCATATTCGTGTCAATAATGGAAATATTTTTGATTATGGTTAAACTGCTAATATCTTTGTTGTTTTAGTTGATATTTTACTCATGAAACATTTTTCTGTATTTCTCTAATGGCAGTGAAGTACAGAAAGCTTTGATTGTTGTGCATAACCTGTATTCAAG
Organism: Arion vulgaris; assembly: GCA_020796225.1. Classification (NCBI taxonomy): domain Eukaryota; kingdom Metazoa; phylum Mollusca; class Gastropoda; order Stylommatophora; family Arionidae; genus Arion; species Arion vulgaris. The sequence continues at coordinate 27,554,461 of CM036770.1, forward strand.
ATGGCGGGAGTTGCAGGAAAATGGTGGCGTGTCATCAAGGGAAGAGATTGAGTACACAACTAATGAGTTACGTAACAGTTTACGCAGTATAGAATGGGACCTAGAGGATCTGGAAGAGACAGTTGATATCCTTTTTTTTTAAATATTAGAAATGGCATGATTAATTGTTTTGTTTATATTGATACATTTTAAAAGTTATATGTATTTGTTTTATTGAAAAAAAAGTGCTAAGGTGTTTTTAAAGAAATGAAAATGGGAAACAGAATAATATACAAATTGTGAATAATAATATAATAAAACAAAAATGGAAATATTTGATTGTACACAGGATATAACAAACAATTTTAGCATTTCTTTATTAAACACTTGATGAAAAGAAAATTAAAATATTTCTGAGAACATTTGTTTTTGAAGCACTTGATGACTTAAAGTGCATGTTCATGCTTTGTCACTTTTTGTGACGTTGATGAGCTCTTTCAAATTAGGAACATTTTCAACTTTTTAGGGCATGCTTCATTTTTGTCTTCTCTGGGGATTTGGAGTTTTAACTTTGTATTTCCCTATTAGGGAACCGAAAATGTGTGGTACATGACATATATGTTTATTATGTTACCTCTGAAGTTGGTGAAAGCACGCCTGTATGCAGGGGGACACTGATAATAAGGAAAGCAGGCTTCCATGCAAAAATCAGTCACAAGCGCCATACCAAGTGCCCTGACTACTCTTGAATTCATTGCGTGTGAATGCAGAAGAAGAAGATATGTTTCTATCAGTCATATTGACAGGATCGGTTAGTAGACTCTACTGTTAACCTCTTGTTTACCAACTACGTGAGGGTGACGTAGTAGGTGGGCGCTGCTGTATCCCAACTACGAGACATTCACGTAGTAAACTCATCAGCAAAATATGTGTAGTAAACGGGAACCACCTCTACAATAGACTATCTATAGCATTGGGGACATCTTCCCTTAAATAAAACATTGTCATTGGTCAATTTTTCAGCGCGCATCAAGGTTATTTATATCTTTGAAAGAGTGTTTCTCTTTGTCAAAAAATTGTTCAAGCAAAATGGCGTGTAGAAAATCTTCCAGTACGATTACACCAACAGAAAAAGCTTTGGCGTTGTTGTCATATGGTGCTGACGACATATTTAACGATGAAGATAGCGGAGATGATGATATATTCTCATTAAGGGGGGATTCGGGTCTTGAAAATCAAGAATCTATTTTCGTTGTTTTCATATTAATATAAAATTTGTATAAGCATTTTGAAAGAGTATGACTTAGAATAGTAGAAAAAATGATAAAAAAATAAAATAAATGTCAAGTGTTCCATGGAAACAATACAAAATGTCACGAGCACAAATTTTCATTCTAGCTCTGAATCTAATGAATGTAATGATTCTGTTTTCACTCTAAGGTGCAATTGTAATATCTAAAATATTACACATTCTTTTAGGACATATTAAATATTTAATTTTTATACATTTTGGGTAAAAATTCCTCTAAATTTGGTCAAAAAAGCTGTTTTTGGAAGGTGTGTTTACACAAAAATTCATAAAAATGTAATATTTAATATATCCTAAAAGAATGTGTAATTTTGTAGATATTACAATTGCTCACCTTAGAGTGAAAACAGAATTCATTTATATTCATTAACTTCAGAGCGTTAGGGATTTGAAAATTTGTGCTAGTGCCATTTTGTATTGTTTCCATGGCAACGCTGCTGACTTTTTTTTTTTTTATAATTTTTTCTACTATTCTAAGTCATAATCTTTCAAAATTGTTATACAAATTCTACATTAATACCAAAGCAACGAAAAAAAGTTTCAAGACCAGAGTCCCTTAATGAATCTGTTCACTCAGATTCTGAAAATTCTGTACAGGTGAGAGACACTGATGACGAAAATAGTGATACTGACGAGAATGTGATTTACGTCCAAACAAGCGTTCTAGAACTGACCCTGTCGCAAGTACTAGTACTTAGCAAATATCAAGTACTACTAGTACATAGAGCAGTACAAACACAAATTTTTATTATCAAAACATACACATACATATTTTATTTCAAAATACGATATTTCAAACAAATATTCCAAAAAATAACAGAGTTATTACATTTTCAAATAAGTTGGTAGAAATGCAGAAAATGCTTGGGATGTTCAGTGGTTCGACCTATAACCTCAGGTAAACAAGGGGTTATATATCGCTCGTTTGTTTAACTTTTATAATTTGATTAGAAGTTTGTGATTGCTTGTATGTGTTTGTGATTGCTTGTTTGTGATTGCTTGTTTGTGTTTGTATAATACTACAGTAAGGTTAGACGTTTGAGCTGTATAATACAACAGTAAGGTTAGACACCTTAACTTAAAGCATGTATTGTTGAAAAAAATCCCAGAAAGTTCAAAATCTCAGAGTATGAACTGCAAGAGAGAAGAAACTTTGTGGAGAAGACCAAGACAACAGTCAGGGTAAGTACTATATTGCAGGTGAGCTGCTGTTATCAGAGAATGCCATCTGGCAATCTGTCTTATCTTTCATTGAGATTTTACTGCTTTAACTCAAATGATAACACGTTCTTGTGATTAAAATTGGTCGTAAAGAATGAACGCAAAGAAGAAGAAGAACTCAAATGATCAATATTATTTTTGTACAGTCAAATTTTGATTATCAGAGGTCATAATGTTAAAGAAAGAATTTCAATGACACTGGCCATTTAGGTGCTCACGATGTCCAGGTCACAGCCATCCGATCATGTTCCTCGGATGATCGCAGTCGATTTGCTCTGGAGAATCGGTTGATTTCTTTGTATGGTACCTACGACCACGCGGCTCAACGTATTACATTCTTATGCTTCTTAGTACTTTCTCTTCCCATGCTTTGTAATCTATATGGGTATATGTTGCATGTATTCATGTTATATTCCATTCTTATGCTTCTTAGTACTTTCTCCCTGCTTTGTAATCTATATGGGTATATGTTGCATGTATTCAAGTTATATATTTACTAGATGTTTCATTGTTTCTTTTCCTTTCTATTTCTAGTTTTTATGTGTGTTTTTGTGTTACATTTATTTCGTTATTCGTTTTATTCCAGATTTTCCTTAGATACGTTTGTATTTGGTCGTCCATTTGTGTTTCATTTTAATTTGTCACTCCTGTTTGTTCGCTTGCTTGATAAAGGCCTTGTTGGTCGAAACTTGCTGTATTTTGTCATTGTTTTTGTAATTTGTAAAACTACAGTACTTTGTAATTACGTGTTTTGCTAAAGAAAGAAATGAACATTGTATGAAAATGTAGAAATGAAAGAAATTATGTATTATCTAGTGAGATAGTCTATTTTTGATTTGTAGAGTGGAGGTGGTTGTGTATTATCTAGTTTATGACCTTGTCCTTTTCTTGACTTTCCTTCTCTTTATTCCTTTAAAATCTCGATTAGACATCAGCCCTCAACCAACTCATATCAAATCTTTAGCTATCTCTTGCAGCTTCTTCCAGCTCTATACACATATTGTTAATCTCTGCTCTCAAATCTCATCTCTATGCATTTCTGACTGTTATCTTTTGCTTCCTTCGGTTTCCAGGAAAGGACCCATCTTGTTATATTCACTCATTTTTCTCCGTTGTGTCCTATCCAGTGCCAGTCTTTTATTCACCGCTTTCTTCACTGGGATCTGTCTTGTATTCTTCATAAGCTCCTCGTTTGTGACTCTTTGTTGCAGGTTGTTTGTAAATCTTACCTGTGAGAGTTAAATAATTGTGCATACTTTTTAAACTTTTGATCATTCTCTTCTTCTTCTTAACCAGGCTATGAGTTTACTCTTGGGCAGCAATGCCAAATTGAGAATCTGCATGTGTTCTGTAATTGTGGAAGACTAGTGTAAAGTGTATTATGAGCAGATGGGTGTGGTGGGAGGAGTTCTTGTTTAAAACTTTTGGTCAAATGAATTCTCATTTCAACAGGACATGAAGAATCAAATCTCCAGTCCAAGTAACGGACAGAGAGATGACACAAGGTCAAGACAGAATCTGTTTTCATCATCTAATATACCCAAAGCTCCTCAAGACAAGTACAGACGCCTAGACGAAGAGATGGAGCAGGCTAATCAGAGATTTATCAGCGACACGCAGCAGCAGCAAAAGGTACTTGACATGGCTGGAAGCATGCTCTCTCTCAGTCTGTGACATTTAGTTCCTTAAGCCTATGTGTAACATTTGACAAAACTGACATGTTACTTCTACATTTGCTGCTATATAGCACGAGATTGTGCTATAGTCTGATTATTGTTACATTGTTACTTCTAATTTTGAAAGATTATGAACATCAGGTGGTATGACAAGATAACTAACTATGAAGTACTGCAACATGCAAACTTGCCTTCCATCATGGGCATGCTCAGCAGTAGAAGACTAAGATGGTTAGGGCATGTAAGAAGATGGATAATTGCTGCATACCAAAACAAATGTTGTTTTGTGAACTTTCGGAGGCATCAAGGCAGACCACTGAACAGATATAAGGATGCCTGCAAGGCCTCAATGAAGAACTTTTTTTTATCAGTCCCAACAAATAGGAAAAACTAGCTGATGACCAAGTTATGTGGAAAACAAAATTATGCAAAGGTGCAGAATCTTTTGAAAAGAGACTTATAGATGAGCTGAAAGACAAGAGAGACAAGCACAAACCCAGGAGTCGTCAGAGTAAAACACTTGCCAATTGATCGCCAAAAGACAAAAAAAAGGCAGTATACATTACTTGTACAATTAAAACACATAATAACAAAGTACTGTAGTTTTACAAAAACAATGACAATACACAGCAATGTTTTGACCAACAGGCCTTTATCAAGTAAAGGATATATATAGGATTTGTAAGAGCTGGAAGAAGATTGTTAAAGATGTGCCTGCCCAGCGTGTTCGTAGCGCGTTAGACTGCGGGTGACTAGCCCTCTATGAGTGTGGGTTCAATTCCGCGGGCTGGCAGAAAAGCCACAGGTTCCCCAGATTCATGGTGTTCGTGGCACCGAACCGAAGAATACGATGTCCATGGCACAGAGCAGCTGAAAGCTCAAGTGCTTCTGGATCGGAAAAAAAAAGCGTGCTCCGTTGGGAGTTACGGTGAAGAAAAAGAATATGTTTTGTCTTTCATTGAGATTTTACTTTTTAACTCAACGATTATAAGGCTATTACAAACGATTTTGTAAAACTGCAGTACTTTGTTTTTACAAACGATTTTGTAAAACTACAGTACTTTGTTTTTACATGTTTCATCTTTGTAATTTATATAAATATGTATAATGATTTTGTTCTTCATCCTACAATGTGCCATTTTGAACAATGTTCTATTTATAGCAATGTGCAGTTTATAACAATATTCCATTTATAATAATGTACCATTGATTAGAATGTACAATTTATAAAAAGAAAGAAAAGATATCTACAATAATCGACATTCAGGGCGCAGAGCATGAGGCAGGCCAAGAACACGATGGATAGATAACTTCTCAGAGTCCCTGCGAAAGTATGGACTGACAATGTCAAGTGCAACACACCTGGCACAAGATAGAAACTAACTCTCTCCATGAGCCTTCAACAAATGTGGTTAAGATAAGATATAAGATATAAGAAAAAGATATACTAGGTAAACCCTGAAATCAACTTTACTTAGAGAAGTGAGAAACATCAGACTTAATTCAATAGAAGAGTTTGAGCAAGTTGCCCAGGAAAGAGCGGTGTGGAGAAATTACTAGCAGGCCATATGTAACATATAATGGTACAAGAGGATTATTATTTATAATGATGTAATATCGCCCGAGTGGTTACCGAGGCCCAAATTTGGGGTGTAAAGAATAGAACCACTGTTACCTGCCACGCATATCGTAAGAGGTGACTAAGGAGGTTTGACTGAAATCGGATGCATGTGTCCGCTAGGAAATGCTAACCCGAAACAAATGCTTGCAGACAACGGATGCACCAGGCCGTAAGGCGCATAACATGGTGCAACGACCTCTCACAATGAGGAATGGGATAACTGATTCTACGGTCGCCAATCTACGTCGGAGATTTAGCCACACAGTAAGAATGTCAGACCTACCATCACGAGGGCCAAACGGGAAGCAGAAATCATAGGAATTATTTCCTCAGAACTGCCCCAGTATACAGACTTGAGAAAAAGAGGTGGCCCACTTACACCAGCGTCCAAGACAAACTGTATGGCATGGCTGATAATCTGAGGCAGGCGGCTGCCTTTATTAGAGAATTCAAAATCCCAATCTAGTGAGAATGCAGAAGAAGATAATGTGCCATTTATAATAAATAATGTGCCATTTATAGGAATGTATCATTTATGTTTTCTGTTGTCTTCAGTTGCTGTTGCGTTCACAAGATGACCAACTTGATATGATTGGCTCAAGTGTTGGAGTCTTGAAAAATATGAGTCAACAAATTGGCAGTGAGTTGGAAGATCAAAATATGTAAGTCTCATGTTTATGTTGGATAAAGAATTTACTGCTACTGACAGTTACTGTTACTTCTATTGCTGTCATATATGACATTTCTGTTTATTTTGATTGTGTTTTTTCTAATAATAATTGGGATGACTGCAGTCAAATTATATATAGTCATCATCATCATCAGGTGTCGTGCCGGCTGGCGTGGCGATCATGGATCTCCACAAATCTCTGTAGTTGGTGTTTGCTATCAACTCAGATGTTGAAACTCTACCGTGCCATGAAGTCAGGCTAACTAAAATTTTCTCCCTCCGTCTTCCTCTGTCTCGTCTACCCTCGATTTTACGGTTGTCACAATGTGTTCTAAACCTCCCCTCCTCATCACATGCCCGTATATATAGTTAGTTAGTTAGTTAGTTCCTTTCGTGCCAAAGGTGGCACATAGGGCAGAGGTTTTAGATCTCCATGTGATACGGTTCTTTGCTAGCAGTTGGAGATCTTGTATGGTTTTACATCCCAATAGTTTACTTTCTTGTTGGATGGTTCTTCAAAGAGTGGTCTTTGGTCTTCCGCGTTTTCTTTTCCCAACTGGTGACCCATTTATATATAGTACACACAAAAAATAAATAAATAAGCTCTTTGTCATGCCATGTTATGTTGGAGAATATGCTGTTAGGTCTGTATTTTTTGCATCAGCACACTATGGATGATGTGGTCAACGTAGTGTGACCACTTTGACTCTCACTCTGAAAATGTCACTCCCACTGAGGAATTGAACTCAGACCACATAGTCATAATGCCTACTAAAGCGAGACCACTAACCACTACTCTATCACTGCTCTTAAAACTGTTTACTCAAGATAAAATATAAAATCAGAGAAGTCAGATGATCTTACATAGTGTAACAATAGGACAGTTTAGTTTTAGTTTACTTTGAGTTTAGTGGTCAGATCATCATCACTGCACATTGAACTAATTAGTCCATGAGTGCTCCGATCTCCTCAGTATGTCTCTCAGCTTGTGGCGACTAATAACACCAGTTCTTTGTTGGTTTACTATTCTTCTTTGGCTACCGGTGTAGTGCGCATCTAGCAGCATCATATTTGACTTGGAATTCTTACAGTCTGGTTAGGGTTGTAGATTCACCATCATTCTTTGAATCGTTTACACATCCTCTCTCTCCCTTAAGGAATTCAGAATATCGTAACAACATGATAATGACTGGCAACTGACTGGCTGAAGAAAGGCCATCAAGTTTATCAGAATTGGATAAAAGATATTTGTTAAAATAGTGTCACTACATTTGAAAGTTGTAGGGGGGAAATCTCATAAGAACGATTTTCTGGCCAACACTATGTTACCAGTGTCAAACATGGCCAATAATAGCAACTAATGAGCGGAAAATCATAACGACAGAGATGAGGTGTCTTAGAAGAGATGCAGGTGTGACAATAAGAGACAAAATTAGAAATGAAGAAATCATAAGAAGACTGGATGTCAAACCAGTTATGAAATTCATAAAAGAACAACAGATTAAATGGTTTGGACACCTGACAAGAATGCCCTAGTATTGCCTACCACAGAGAGTCACACAGAAAAAGTATAATGAGTACAAAGCAAGAGGAAGACCACGCAAAGATGCAGAAACAGCATCAAGAACAGTCTTACGAACATGAATATCAGCTTACAAAGTGCCTTAAAACAAGCACATACAAGATCAGTACGTTTCACCCCCAACACTTCTATAAAAAGTAAATGGTGGAAGAGAAGAAGAAGGTGGGAAGTTACAACGCTGGAACAGGCTTTAATTAAAAATGTAAAAATAGGATTGCCCTCAGCACTTTATAAAATAGTCATATTATTTGGAGAACCGGGGAGATGAGGAATGTACTAATGAGGTTCTACAGTAGACCCTGATCCTTTACTTCGGTAAGGCTCGCCTGAAGGGAGAGGGACACTAGTTCTTCTTTGCATTCGTTCTTTACGACCAATTTTAATCACTCTTTGTGATATGTTTGATCTTTACGAGAACATGTATCGTTGCACATTGGTTTGGTAGGCCCCTAAACGCATAGACTTCTACATGTTTAGGACACATGCATCCGATTTCAGCCAAAAGGGACACTAGTGATAAGAAAAGCAAGACTTCATGCAAAATTCAACCAAAGGCATCATATTAGACGCCATGACTACGCCTGAGTTCATAGTGGATGAAAATAAATCTCTGTCATAAACCACTGATGTGGTTCTTAGTGATGCAAAAAGAATCAGTCTATTTAATCTGTCTACCACACAGATCAGTTAAAATTACTATTCACTATTTTGTGTATGTCACAGAAAAGGGAGGATTGGTTCAGTTTTATTTTATTAGCTGGTGAGGTTCTGTTTCGTTGCTGTTATCCTTCTTTATTTGTTAACATAACATATTAATGTGGCAATGAAAACATGCACAGATATAGATATATACTAGCAGTTCTACCCGTTCTTTGCACATGGTGAATGTCCCGTCCCCTGTCACCCGCATGACATCAAGATCGACATTCACCCAAATGCAGAAGTACATATTATAGTTGGTACATCTGCTAGCAGATCTAGCAGACGTTTTCTCTCCATGCTTGGTGGGAAAACTGTTGGTTGACCCCATAAGATTAAACTGTCACTCATTCCGATTGCCAGTAAAACCTGATACAATAGAATTCCTGTGAAAGTGGACAAATAACAAGTGGCAGATTTAATTTATTCAGATTATTAACTTACTGATGTGTTTTAAAATAAAAAATAACAAAAATTTCAAGAAGCGTGAGATGTAATGCTAAAAAAAAATTGGCCAGGCGTGAATCGAGAGCATGGTTTACTGCATGGTTGCGGGCTTGTAATCAACTACGCTACATGATCTTATATGCAAATATGTTTAAAATATGTTATAATAGTATTAACTTCATAGCATCAAATATTTTTGACTGCTGTGATCACGTGAACGGAAAGTCACGTTCCCGGATCGTGAAAACATTGATAGACATATTCTGTGATTTCTTTACATGACGACCATTTGCGTTAAGTTGGAATATGGTTATAAAAACATAGAAATAGTCCTGTTTTATAATTTTTTACATCTTCCCATGTATGAAAGCTACCCTCTTGCCAAATTTCAAGTCCGTAGGATGTCCAGATATCTTCAAAGAATTGGGACAGACATAATATGTAATTTATCTCTGTCTTATATATGTATAGATATATATGTTGTAGATTGATTTCTTGACAATGTTTGTAACAGAATGTTGGATGACTTTCATCACGAGATGGACAATACAGAAAGTAAGATGGATCAGACAATGAAAAAGATGGCTAAAGTTATGCACATGTCTAATGGTGAGTTTTGTTGTTTGATATTATATGTTTGTAAACTGTGCCACATGTTTGCTGTTTGTTTGCAGAGAACGTCTGTGCAAAGTTGACCTTGCATAGTCATTGGTTACTGACGTCATAGCATAGAGGTTTCAATCTTCAGACTCATGTGGATCTACTGTCCTGGGCATGCAAGTGTTCACAACAATGAAAGAGTGAACAGGCTTGCATTGAAAGCATCGTTTGTTGGAGAGTTTAGGATGGATGGAGATGTTCTTTTGTCTCTTGCGATCTACTGTTGGATAAGGACACTAAATTGACGTTGAATCAATTCAGCGATTTAAGAAGTTTGGAATTACATATTGTACAAATAGTGCTGGATGCTTGAGGGGCAGAGAGAGGAATGTGTTTAACCAGTGAGCCACATTAACCATCATTATGCATACCCTTTGACATTTGTTGGGGGAGAAAAGCACGATGGTCTGAATATACTTAATATTGTTTGTTGTGTTTTGGGATTAAAGCCTCTTTAAGCTGAGGCACGCAACTTTCAACCTAAGGACGAACCTTGATTTGGTTATAAAAGAGTGTGTAGGCCAACAAACATGAAAAATAAAAATAACTCCTTTAGGAGAATCAAAGTTATTACACTTAATATTAGAACTCACCCGGGTGGTGCTGGGGCCCAAAGGAAGTAATGAATAGTACCAGTGCGACCTACAAGGCGTGTCGTAGAGAACAACTAATGTAGGGGCCTAGGAAGCTATCCTAGTAAAAAAATGCCTAGCAGAAATCGGATGTACTGGCCTACTTGTAGGTGCATATCTGGCGCAAGTACACCGCTTTTAGGTTCAGATCACATACAAATCACACAGAGTGGTTAACAATTGAGTCGATATGGAGTGTTCGAAGATGATATTGGAATTAAGCGATGAGCTTATTTCTGAAAAACAATGTACTACTCCTTGTATATACATATTGTATTCTTTCTTTTTTTTCAGATCGTCGACAGTGGTGTGCAATAGGTGTCCTCGCATTGGTCCTGCTGATCATCATCATTCTCTTCTTCCTCGTTTGATAAGTGATAACTTTGTCTTCTTTCTCTGGTCATTCATTTATATTGTCAAATGTAACCGTTTGTAAATATATTCTATTTTTATTCAGAGAAACGCCTATCCAGATGGAGGTTCAGAATGTTTTAATGTAGATTTGTATGCATTGAAATTGTTGCTCGGTGGAATTGTTTGATAAAATTATCATCATTATTGCACTTTGGTCAATAGTACATGTAAGCTCTAATCTTTTTTTTTTTTTTTACCATAAGATCTCAGCAGCAGAGCACAGATTCTGTAACATCTTGGATGCTCCCTGATGTAACGTTGAAAATTATAGAAATTTGTAGGAATTTTATTTTAATAATTATTAACATGTTTTGCACTGGACAGTTTTTTTCCAGCCTACTTTTAGCGATTTTATACTACTACGGGTTCTTGTCATTATACCCTAGCCATTGTATTTTATTAACCTTGATAACGGTGGTAGTAATTAATGGTGATTTAAAGAAATATAACTATCCTTATTGTTTCTCATTCTCACATAATTTTACATATTGAAAGAATGGCAGAGAACAGAGAGCATAAAATTGCATATACAAAACAAGATGAAGGGTGAGACACTAGGAGGTAGACCAAGAAAATGATGGAGAAATAAGTAGACAGAGAGGAATACTAGGAGTCAACAATTGGGAAGAGAGGGCTAAGAAAGAGATAAATGGAGACAGGTCTCAGATCTATACTTGAGAATCTAAACTTCAAGTACCTCTGAAGTGGAAGAAGGTCCATCTTCACGGTGATGGACACTGATAAACGGAAGAAGTGGGACTTCATGCAAAATCTGTCAGAAGCGCCATATCAGATGCCCTGACTAAGCCTGAATTCGTAGCAAGAAGATGAAGAAGGCGGGTGATATTTGCAGCAATGAACTTCAAATGATTTAAAAATTGAAGAAGTAGAAGGGCTTGTTTACAGGTGCGTGACGAAAACCGTTGCTTCTTCTTCTTCTTTGCGTTTGTTCTTTACAACCATTTTAATCACTCTTTGTGATATGTTTGATCTTTGCCAAGAACGTGTATACGTTGCACATTGGTTTGTAGGCCCCTAAATGCATAGACTTCTACACATTTAGGACATGTGATCCGATTTCAGCCAAACCTCCTTAGTCGCTCTTACGACATGCATGGCAGGTAACAGTGGTTCTATTCTTTACACCCCAATTTGGGCCCTGGTAACCACTCGGGCGAAAACCATTTAATCGTCCGTCTGTGATAGGACTAAGATCTTGGTTTTAGCTATATTTCCAGATCACTAAAAAATGAATGCAGTCGCTCTAGGCAAGAAACGAATCAAGTACTTATGGAATATGTGATATCCACACTCTACCTCAATTTCACAGAGATCTTAGCAACTAATCTATGAATTCTATTGAACAACAAGTTGTCAAGTTAAACCACAACAAATCTAACATGAATTATATTAAAAAGTTAGTTTTGTTATGCAAGAGCTAAAATACATATTGTTGGTTAACACAACCGATGTCACACAAAACTGACGTCACTGCACTCTGGGCAGATCCATAAAAGCTTAGTATTTTTTATCAGATGATGCAAGATATGCATGCTGATAGTTCCTATAACTCACTGGTTATACACACAACTCGCCTGTTCTCACAGGGTCCCTGCAGCTCATTTCCAATTTCTCCCACCTCAAGGTTGCATGATGACTGAGTCATCATCATCATGGATACGGATGTCATGGAGACACTTTTGTATACAATTTCAGTTAGAATCAGATAATCATTTGAATGTTTCAAACTCTTGTCACAGTTTCAAACTCTTCTTCTCACAGTTTCAAACTGTCACCATACTTTTATTTGTAGTTAGAATAATATGATTATTTATAAACAGAAGTTCTCCGTTAGTTTTGTTTACCGTTATGTAGAAAAGTACCAAAATGGTTCACATTCCTTGAGACTTTTCCCATTTTAGCATGCCTAGTACATATAGATATATATACTTCATATTTCTCTCCACATTTGTATTATGATTTGATGTACAGCAGAATGTCTTTGTTTTAGTCATTAAGGATAAAAATGAAATATTTATGTCTGACAATGTATACATACCCTTCTAACCATATTGTATTGTATGTCTGATTTCACTCTTGTTAACTTGTACATTTGGCAGGTTAAGTAGTTACACTCAAATGTGATGATGATGAATACAAAGAGCAGCTCATTGTGTCCAGTGATGGACTGAGTATAACAATGCTGGTTGCTAGGAGACTAGGGGAGGACCAACGCATAACTATAAACCTACCATTTACGGGGACATACCCACATCTAAATTTTTTCAAATTTTGGTTACAGGAATAATATTACAACTTTTTAATAAATATTTTAATATATTGTCAAAGAGGGCCCACTTCATCAGAGGCCTACTTTGTCAGATGCCTACTTGCCATCAGGCAGCAACATGGTCAGTCCTCCTCTACTGATTGTGTTGTTTTAAATATGTTATTTCTGACAATTGTAGTTTGCTTTAGGGATTGAATTGTTCCAGAAGACCCAGCGTGTTTGTAGCGCATTGGACTGCGGGTGACTAGCCCTCTGTGAGTGCGGGTTCAATTCCGCAGGCTGGCAGAAAAGCCACAGGTTCCCCAGATTCACGGTGTTTGTGGCACCGAACGGAAGGGTTACAATGTCCATGGCACAGAGCTGAAAGCTCAAGTGCTTCTAAATCGGATAAAAAAAATTGTTCCAGAATAACTTATTGTGTGTGTCCCACAATGGCCAAATGATGTCTCAAACTGACAGTGGCACTCTCAAAGATTGAATAAACTATGTTTAGTTAGCCACCTGATAAATGCCAAGTTATTTGGTTCTAATTCCATGGCACATGATGTGGCTTGCTGCCACTATAGTTCCAGGCATATGGTTGTCATAGGAAATGATTCTGACTTCATCTTGAAGAACCATATAGTTTATTGAACTATCTTTTCATTCATTGTTGTTGACATTCAGATCATGATCTTCCATATTACAGACATGGTTTTATGCTCATAATTTTGTCATTTTGTTCAGTAGACAATGTTATACGATTGACGTCATGGCACATTGGGCATTCCCATGCATGCTCCATTCTCCGCTGCAGCAACCAGCACAAAGTCCACCTGCTCACCGTAACCACAAGAAGTTGATTAGAATACAGAACTGACAATGTATATATCGCTTGGGCATATGTGCACACGCTCAAAGCTAGAACATGCTATGCAAACTTTTGTATTTGATGTTGTTATTGATGAAACTGCAGCAGTTGGGTACTTACTTCATCTGCAACCATGAACTCATATCTCTGTCGGAGGCTGCAGGAAGTGTCTCTCTCTGAGGCAGCAGGAAGGGAGTTGGATCATCTATATCATTAGAGAAGATCATACCACATTACCAGTGTCACAAATTGCTTTGTCATGTCCATGAGCCAAGCAAAATGAAGATAGTTTATTGCTATTCTACAAGAAAACAAAAAAGTCAGTCAATGAAGGATAGGATAATAGTCAGTCAGTGAAGGCTTAAGCAACATGATAGAATTGAGTTAAAGACAAGTGTGTCAATGAATTTATAATTATTAAGACACTTTCCGAACAAGAGAATAAATTATATGTATAATATATGTATTATGCTTTGTGTGTTATGTCGACACCATGAGACGAAGCATAAGTCTTATCATCAGGGTGTACTTTGGGCATGTTCAAATGTAGGATTGCTGTTTTCCATGCAGCATTTCCCCCCATCTCCTCCATGCAACTAATAGATCCAAGATTGATACATCCTGACACTAGTGGCATAGTAGTAGTTTCCAAAATGTCACTGAATACGATGACACATCTCCGTAAGGATTTCTGCTTTGAAATTCATTACCAAACTTGCTCTCAAAGTCTTCCAAAAATGGATATGGCCGCAAGGCTGTGGAGGAGGTTGGAAGAGTGGGTATGACTGCTCGAGTGGAATGCTGTGCTGAGGAGTGGGACTGTGTGCTCGAGTGAGTGGGTATAACTGAATACAACAAGAAACTAGTATATTAAAAACTGTAATGATTTTGTACAAATATAATGCAATTTTATTTTGTGTATATTGTAATTGTTTATTCATCATATTTATTTTTTCTTATCTGGACGGAGAATTTTTCAAGAATCCTGTAGATCTTCGACTATCGTCCTTGCATGTTTTTGTATCCAATTATTTTGATGATAAGCTCCCTTTGTTGCTTTTTGCAACATAACATTTTTTGGTGACATACAAGAAAGCTTATTCTTTGTTTCTTGGTATCCATCTCTGTTAGCCAGGGAATGTTGTAAATATTATTATTACTACTACTGGGTTGAGGGTGAATTGTTTCTAGCATTAGTCTGCTGTATTTATTTGTTTTATGTGTATATCAGAGTTTGAGAAATTAAGACAATATGCATCCTAGTTTGAGTTATTGTTCCCAACTTTCTTCTACCTTGACCTATCCCTGTCAAGCTTGGTCTATTGATGTCCAGTGTTATAGAACTACCATAGTCTGGACATCCTTAATTTTTAGACCAATGTACCTTTCTTCTACCTTGACCTATCCCTGTCAAACTTGGTCTATTCATGTCCAGTGTCATGGAACTACCATAGTCTGGACATCCTTAATTACAATGTACCTCTCTACTGACTATCCTGTAAACTGGTCATTCATGTCAGTCAGACTACCATGTCTGGCATCCTATTTAGACCAATGTCTCTTCTACCTTGACTCTTATCTTCTGCCCAAACTCTGGGCTCTATTGATGTCCAGTGTCATTTTAAGAAAACTACCATAGTCTGGACATCCTTAATTCTTAAACCAATGTTCATGGAATTACCATAGCCTGGACATCCTTAATTCTTAGACCAATGTTCCCAACCTTCTTATACCGTGACCTATCCCTGTCAAGCTTGGTCTACTCATGTCCAATGTCATAGAACTACCATAGCCTAGACATCCTTAATTCTTAGACCAATGTTCCCAACCTCCTACCTGGGACTGTCCCTGGCATATTCTCCTGACAAGCTTGGTCTATTCATGTCCGGTGCCATTGAATCTCATTTATAGACATCCTGTTAGCTAATGAAGGGTTATACTAAAAAGCCAGATTTCCATAGAAAATATTCTTAGGAATCCAGCAACCCTTCCGCCGTAGACATCATTAGTTTAGTCATCGGACCATTGAACTAATTAGTCCATAAGTGCTTCGATCCCCTCAGTATGTCTCTCGGCTTATGGCAACCAACAACATTGTCCATTGTTAGTTTTGCCTGCAAAGTCTATTATTGGTTAGCAGAAATGGCAGCACTATTCTCTGGGTTGGCCCCAAAGTCTGGTGTCAGATCATCATCACTGCACATTGAACCAACTAGTCCATAAGTGCTCCGACCTCCACCTCGGTATGTCTCTAAGCGTATGGCAACTAACGACACCGGTCCATTGTTAGTGTTGCCGCCAAAGTCTGTTATTGGTTAGCACAAGTGGCATCATTATCCTCTGGGCTGACCTCCAAAGTCTTTCTCAGGAAATAGTGACTAGTATGCTTGCTGATTGTACCTGTAACTCGCTGGTTATGGACATCAACTCTCATAGGTGCTCTTGCAGTTAATCCCTTATCTCTATTGTTACAGCCCTCGCACTAAAGGTGCTCTTGCAGTTAATCTCTATTGTTATAGCCCTCGCACTAAAGGTGCTCTTGCAGTTAATCCCTTATCTCTATTGTTACAGCCCTCGCACTAAAGGTGCTCTTGCAGTTAATCTCTATTGTTACAGCCCTCGCACTAAAGGTGCTCTTGCAGTTAACCCCTTATCTCTATTGTTACAGCCCTCACACTAAAGGTGCTCTTGCAGTTAATCTCTTATCTCATGTTACAGCCCATGCACTAAAGGTGCTCTTGCAGTTAATCCCTTATCTCTATTGTTACAGCCCTCACACTAAAGGTGCTCTTGCAGTTAACCCCTTATCTCTATTGTTACAGCCCTCGCACTAAAGGTGCTCTTGCAGTTAATCCCTTATCTCTATTGTTACAGCCCTCGCACTAAAGGTGCTCTTGCAGTTAATCCCTTATCTCTATTGTTACAGCCCTCGCATCTAAGAGTGCTCTTGTAGTTAATCCCTTATCTCTATTGTTACAGCCCATGCACTAAAGGTGCTCTTGCAGTTAATCCCTTATCTCTATTGCTACAGCCCTCGCACTAAAGGTGCTCTTGCAGTTAATCTCTTAACTCTATTGTTACAGTTACTGTTTGATTGAAATGTAACAATTGTTATGTTAACTTCTAGATGTTATCAGTGTCTCTCAATCATTCTTCTATATATTGTATTTGATACATATTAACTGGCTGTTAGTTCATGCATGCATAGACTGACATTTCTCATACACAATGAAGACAACATACTTTGCTTTCATATCAACACATAGAATAAACACACACGCATGATTGGTTTGTTGGCATGTGGCCTCTGATATCATAAGGCCAGCCAGCTCAGGTACAAATCCTAGGAAATAAGACCACAACCATCACGTGACCTCGCATTCTAGTATTGTTAGATAAAGATAAATTCATTTTAAAAACAACACAAAATGCGAAATCAAGGTTATATTATGTTACAAGTTAAGTTTAACAATAAGGAATATCAGTATTATTAACATTTTGTCATCAATAAATAACCGTGGACTCGCAGAATTGAATAAAATTGCAGAAAACACTACAGTGTTCTATCAAACATAAATGCCCGTCTGCCCAGCGTGTTCGTATCGCGTTGGACTACGGGTGACTATCCCTCTGTGTGTGCGGGTTCAATTCGCGGGATGGCAGAAAAAGCCACAGATTCCCCAGATTTACGGTGTTCGTGGCACTGAACCGAAGGGTTACGATGTCCATGGCACCGAGCAGCTGAAAAGCTCAAGTGCTTCTGGATCGGAAAAAAAAAAAATCAAACATAAATAAAACCAACTCTCATTAAATATGAATCTTGGTTTTCCCATCTGAGCTAGTCTGCCTTATGTTGTCGAGGGGATCACGGTTGGGAATATCTTACATAGAATCCACACACATACACTTTGTTGTTGTTGGTGGGAATATCATATCATATAGAATCAACACACACACATCCACTTGGTTTGTTGTTGTTGGGAATATCTTCTTTTTATTTGTAGTATCTCTCTATGTTTCAGTAACAGACACAAGAGAGTTTCACTCAATGAAGTAAAAGATATTCATGAACAATATAGAATCTGTCTTTGTTGTATATTTACTTGATGTCTCATTTTAATGTTGTATGTGTACTTGATGTATATATCCGCCCGAGTGGTTACCGGGCCCAAATTTGGGGTGTAAAGAATGGAACCACTGTTACCTGCCATGCATGTCGTAGGAGGCGACTAAGGAAGTTTGGCTGAAATCAGATGCACATGTCCTAAACGTGTAGAGGTCTATGCGTTTAGGGGCCTACCAAACCAATGTGCAACGTATACATGTTCTTGGCAAAGACCAAACATATCACAAAGAGTGATTAAAATTGGTCGTGAAGAACGAATGCAAAGAAGGAAATGTATATATCTTTACTTGATGTATGTGTGTACATGATGTCCTGTCCTATGAGAGAAAGAAATTACAAAGGACTGTTAGGGTGGCAAAGGTCGGCTCAGACAAGCTCGATGGAAACCCATAATTCTTTCATTTGAACCAGTATCTTCACTTGATTCTTGCTTCCTAATATGCCATACCACAAAAAAAGTCTCAAATTATCTTTTATTAATTTTAGAAAATAATAAGATATCTTACTTATAACAGATATCACATGATATCTACTTATAACACAGATATCTTCATATTCTACTATAACACGATATTCGATATCTTTCTTATAACACAGTTTCCATGAGAACACAAACAAGGTACATATCAGAAAACATAAATGTACCAGAATTACATTTTTAAAAAATATAAGCTTGCTGCCACTAGAATGCATAGAATCTACCAGATTGAAAGAGATGGGTGTCAATATTGGTGCAGCCGAAAAGAACAACATACTAAATATGCAAGGAGATTGATTAATCAACACCGAACTTGCGTGTTGAGCCGCTGGATTTGTTGAGACGGAGATCGGAGCACCTATGGACATGTCCGAAGTGCTATGATGATAGTCCTCTTATAACTGATAACTGCATAAAATCTACCTCTGGTAGTATCGTGGTTAGCTCTGGTAGGATCGTTGTTAGATAGATAAATTTGTTAGGAATACGTTTTTTCTGACAGAATCTGAAAACAAGCGAGTTCTATGATAGTATCTGTAAGCTTGCAAGATTTGTTGCTGGTGAATGATTTCTAAGACAGAGTCTGTTAGCTGATGGCAGCCCGCTTGCCCTGCGTGTTCGTAGCGCGTTGGACGACGGGTAGCAAGAATCCTGTGAGTGCGGTTCAATTCCGCTGGCTGGCAGAAAAGCCACAGGTTCTCCAGATTTATGGTGTTCATGGCACCAAGGGTTATGATGTTCATGGCACCGAAGGGTTACGATGTCCATGGCACTGAGCCGAAAAGCTCAAGTGCTTCTGGATCGAAAAAAAAAAGCTGATGGCAAGTTTGTCGGTGAACAATTTCTAAGACAGAGTCTGTAAGTAAGCTGCAAGCCAGTTCACAATAGCTAACTCTTAGTTAACGTCCTAAGTTTAGCTCTCTTCCTGGAACTATCTCTCAGGACAAATTTTCAGACTCGACTGTCTTGTACTGAGCTACTATCATCCCTGCGACTGAACTGCCATGAGACTAAACTCTGGGACTCAATCTTAACTACTTCCAAAACTAACTTTAAAGTTCCTCTAATAAAGTTCCTCTAATAAACTTCCAATTACAGTGTGGGTCTCTAGTGTTCTGCATTCTTACTAGATGGGATTTCGGATTCTCTAATAAAGGCAGCCGTCTGCCTCAGATTATCAGCCATGGCATACCGTTTGTCTTGAACGCTATTGTAGGTGGGCCACCTCTTTCTCTCAAGTCTGCATTCTGGGGGCAGTTCTGTAGGATATAATTCCTATGATTTCTGCTTCCCGTTTGTGCCGACCTTTTCCCGCAGTAAGTTTTGGCCACCTCGTGATGGTAGGTCTGACATTCTTACTGCGTGGTTAAATCTCAGAGGCAGATTGGCGACCGCAGAATCCGTTATCTCATTGTGAGGGGTCGTTGCACCATGTTAAGCGCCTTACGACCTGGTGCATTTGTTTCGGGTTAGCATTCCCTAGCGAACACATGCATCTGATTTCAACCAAACCGCCTTAGTCGCCTCTTATGACATGCATGGCAGGTAACAGTGGTTCTATTCTTTACACCCCAACTTTGGGCCCTGGCAACCACTCGGGCGGCAAGAATATACTAGAATGCAGTGAGTGTCAGCACTTAATAAACTAACATATTGTCTGGTATTGCCGTCGACCAAATATTATGCAAATTTAAACAGATTAAACATGTTTTATTGAATTCAGGAGTAACTTAAAAATATAAAATGATCTCACAATGAATAGTTCTTTTCCATGAATCAAATGTTATTATTTGCATGAAAGACCATTCCAAAATATTATCAATAGCAGACAGAATCTGCAAGTTTAACTAGACTGTATCATTTTCTTGTTGGGGTCATAAACATATCGTTTAAAATGTAGATAAACTTTCACAGGTTCCTTGCTATCTGAAGCAGCACCTTCTGTATCAATAGCTTCTTCTTCTTTACCTTTTCCTTTCTTTTTTGCTGAGTATCTTTGAAATGTTTCACCGCTCAAACCTTCTGAAATAAATTAATAAAAACCACAATTTTATGAAATTGTTGAAACAAAACAAATGACATAGATTCCTTGAATACAAAATGGCGAAACATGTAAAAACAAAGTACTGTAGTTTAAAAAAAAACAGTAACAATACACAGCAATGTTTCGACCAAAAGACCTTTATCAAGCAAAGGATACAACAGGAGTGACAAATTTCACAACACACTACATAATAGAATACGACAATAACATACTAACGGCGCTAAAATGAAATCTGTGACTAAAAACGAATAACGAAATAAGTGAAAAAAACTAGAAGTGGAAAAAATAAGAAAAACAATACAAAATCAAATATATATATAGAAGTTACTAATAAGTTACAGATTTTCATTTTAGGGCCGTTAGGATGTTATTGTCATCAGATGTTATTGTTAAACAGAGGTCATGTTCCAGCCCGCCCCTAGAGAGCAGTACTACAATCCAGTCATCAACATTAAACACCAGCGTCTCCTGCCAACGGACAACTTTGCCTATCTTGGCAGCCTCCTATCCAGATCAGCAAACATAGATTCTGAGGTCCACAATAGGATATCCAAAGCCAGTGCTGCGTTCGGAAGGTTACGTGTCACTGTGTGGGAGCGGAAGGGGATAAGCATAGCCACAAAGCTGAAAGTTTACCAGGCCATAGTGCTAACCACGCTGCTGTACGCAAGCAAGACATGGACAGTGTATAGCAGACACGCAAGAAAATTAAACCATTTCCACACAAGCTGTCTACGCAGAATACTAAAAATAAACTGGAAGGACAAAATTCCAGACAGCGAAGTCCTCACAAGAGCAAAGATCCTAAGCATCAACACACTGTTGCAGAAGGCCCAAATGAAATGGGTCGGTCACGTTGTTCGAATGCCTGATAAACGCATCCCAAAACAGTTGATGTATGGTGAACTTGAAGGGGCAGACGGTCAGCTGGTGGATAGAAAAACGCTTTAAAGACACTCTTAAAGTGTCTCTGAAATGCTTTGATATAGACACCACGTGCTGGGAATCCTTCGCAAGATCGCAAATGTGGCACTGTTACAACAAAAGAGGAACCCGAATAGCTGAGAATCATCGTATTGTTGAGGCACAGAGAAAACGAGCTGCGCGAAAAGACAGAGCACACAACACGCACATGTCTAACCTTGATCATGTATGCCCCACCTGTGGTAGGATTCTGTTCTAGAATTGGACTCTACAGTCACCTCCGCACACACCAGAGAGGTTCAGCAGCACACGTCTGAGATTGTTGTCATCATCGCTCGCGCTGGACGGCTATATATATATATATATATATATATTGTCATAGTCTATATGTTGTGTGCTGTGAAAGAAGTGAAATTCGTTACTCGTGTTGTATCCTTTGCGTGATAAAGGCCCTTTGGTCGAAACATTACTGTGTATTGTTATTGTATTTTGTAAAACTACAGTACTCTGTTTTTACATGTTTCACCATTGCTACATAGTTTTACTGCAGTCTTCCACTATATCGATGAATACAAAATGGAACACTGACATTCCTAGAACAGATTGGGCATTTTCTGTCAACAATATTGAAGTTGAGAACATTTTTAGTATTGAATGTCGCCCGAGTGGTCACCAGGGCCCACATTGGGGTGTAAAGAATAGAACCACTGTTACCTGCCACGCATGTTGCAAGAGGCGACTAAGGAGGTTGGACATCGGGCTAGCTACCCCACACCGTAAAAAACACGAAATTGCTACAGAACGGAGAGTGAACAGAGTAAACGCTGGCTGAAACCGGACACATCGCTGAAGGATAAGCACCAGAGCTCCAAATGGTGCTGAAGATGTGACGTAAAACATACCAATGCTAAGGCTGCATGAATCAGATTTCCACATGAATAGAATTTATGGAGAGATCTGGTACATCGGTCTGGGCGGTGATCACAAGAGAGAGAGAGATCGACGCAGTCTCAATTGGGTACCAGAAAAGCATTAGGAAGTAAAGGCAGCTGGCATGATGTTGACCATATCACCCATAGTGTGTTTCTTCTTCTTTGAACGCTCTTGTTAACCACTCTGTGTGATTTGTATGTGATCTGAGCCTAAGAGCGATTGTCGTTGTGCCAGTTATGCGCCTACAAGAAGGCCAGCACATCCGATTTATGCAATGCTTTTTATATACTTGGGTAGCTTCCTAGGTTCTACATCAGTCTTCCTTATGACATGCCTTGTAGGTCGCAGTAATACTATTCTTGACTTCCCATGCGGGACCCAGCACCACAAGGGCAACCCATCGTGTGCTAAGCACTGCGAAGTAAAGACAACTGGCGAGATGTCGACCACATCCCCCATAGTGTGCTAAGCATGCGAGTAAAGATAACTGGGAGATGTACCACATCCATCGGTCAAAGCACTGGGAAGTAAGACATCTGGAATGTCGACCACATCCCCATAGTGTGCTAAGCACTGCGAAGTAAAGACAACTGGCGAGATGTCGACCACATCCCCATGAAAGCATGCTAGTAGACAATGCAGATGTCTGCATCCTAGTGCAAAGCATGCAAAAGACAACTGGCGAGATGTCGACCACATCCCCCATCGTGTGCAAAGCACTGCGAAGTAAAGACAACTGGCGAGATGTCGACCACATCCCCCATAGTGTGCTAAGCACTGCGAAGTAAAGACAACTGGCGAGATGTCGACCACATTCCCCATCGTGTGCTAAGCACTGGGATGTAAAGGTGGCCGACGTAATGTCTGCCACATCACTATTCCTGTTAGGATAATCAATGAAAAATACGGGCCCAACATTGTATTCCACAATATACTTCATGGTATGAAAAAGGGCTACTTTAGTTTACTTAAATTATATTTACACTGCAGTTTACTTAAATTATGTTTACACGACAGTTTCAAAAGACATTTTTCATAAAATTATAAATTTTTATGAAATCTCAAATTTATCTTCTCTTGCCTGTTACGCTGGTAGAAAGACACGAAGAAGGAAATCAAATTATGAATACCTGAAACTCGAATTTAATTTTTCCACTCTGACCAAATCCACCTTCAATGACACCTTTCTCACCCGACGAGAAGACAACTTTCAGATTAGCAAATGCTGCTATATTAGTTTCTTTCTTGAACAAGTTCTTGGCAATAATAGTGTACTTGTCAGTGGCTCTCTCAATCTGTCCTTCCTTGGTTTTCACCTGGGCAATCAACTTGAATTAGAATGGAATATCAAATTAAATCAGGCGTGACAGCAAATCTGATAAAACCCAGTTTTACAGGAATCAATAGGTTAACCACTGTTTAGTCTGAGAACTATTCACTACAGATTTCTGAGCCACCTCTTACAGAATCAACATCTTTCATACAATTCAATATCCCTCAGAACTGAAATTTAAACTATTGTTGATATATAAGTGTTACAGAAGAGTCCTTCGTATATCATGGACAGAGAAGAGAACAAATAGATCTATCCAGAAAGAACTCAAAATCAAAGAAAACTTGCTGATGCTACAAATAAGAAAGAGAAAATTTAGGTATTTTGGACATATATAAAAAGACACCAAGCGCTGGAGAAGACCATCATGGAAGGAAGCATGCCGGCAAAAAGAGAAGAGGAAGACCACGGAGAAGATGGATTCAGGATGTAACTAAAGATTTGAACATGACGGCTGCAGAGACGGACATCTTGCCTATGAGAGAGAGAAAAATTCAGGAGACTGTTGGGATGGCAAAGTTCTGCTCAGGACAAGCTATTTGATGATGATGTCACTATAAGGGAAGACTGCAGTAAAACTATGTAGCAACGGCGAAACACAAAGTAATATAGTTTTATAAAGCACAAAAACAAGATACGTGATGTTTTATACAAGATTGTATCAAGCAAGGAAACCAAAAAAGTGAAGAAATTCAGATTATATATGTAATGTCATGCGTATAGGAAGTCTGAATTGGTCTTTACATTTTTGGTATCCTTTGCTTGATAAAGGCTGTATGGTCGAAACGTCACAGAATCTTGTTTTTATACTTTGTAAAACTATATTACTTTGTTTTTATGTGTTTCAATTTAAACACTGGAACACTTCAATACTACCGAGAAGTAAATGACCTGCAACTTTAGACCTGGTCGCAGGATGTAGAACAAAGACAAAAGCTAATGAGACTCTCAAATGGACTAAGAAAAAGCTGTGAACTTTGCCCTAGAAATAAATCCGAGTCTTTAGAAGATTCAATGAAATTTGATTACTGAAGAAGTCAAAGAAAGGATTAGTTATTGGTTACCAAACTGACGTCATTGCACTCCGGGCAGACCCATAGGTGCTCTGTCTCCCCCAACAGATATAGAAGAGTAAGCATACTGATGGTTCCCGTGGCTCGCTGATTAAACACACTCCTCACTCTGCCCCTCAGGCATCCAGTTTTCTACTTGTACAACATCCAACAGACAATCGCGAAGAGACCAAAGAACATCCACCTTATCCGTCTTCAACTCCCCAACAATCGATGCTGTTGATTAGAAAGAAAGGAATAGACATGTAAGAATAAAAGAGAGACGGTACTCACCTTAAATACTTTGAGTTTTGGAAGAAATGTTTCCTTATATTTGACATCTGATGTAGTTTCTAATATCTTTCCCGAGAATGCTATTCGACAGGCACTTGTATGGATATCTGCATCAAGTCGTGAACCAATCACAAGTGAATGTGGAGCACATGTGACTGGATGTTCAAGTTCAATTAGTGCAAACTGTCGTCCTACATTCATCTCCTCACCAGAATCTCCAGTTTTCCTTTTGGGACTGAAGCTGAAGAGCTCTTCTTGGTATGAATACTCTTTGGTAAAATCAAAAGTTTCATTGGATAAATTTAACAAAACCAAACCTTGCAAGACTGCTGGTGTGGGTACTGTCTGTTTGTCTTTTTCATTTTCTGAAGGCAAACCAAACAGCGAGATCCTACCCATGACAGTTTCATGTCCAAGAGTTATATGAAATTTGGACTTGGTACATACAGACCCCTTGTAGTAAATGACTTTGTCTATTGAAATGATGACTGCTTCGGCTGCTACAAGAGCTTCTGAGGAGCATACAAGTCCCCGTTCTAACAGCGTTGGATCAAATTGTGTCACACAGATACCGGCACGATCACCCTGTAGGAATAGAAGAGAAAATCATCATCATGTCTTGTCTTGTCAAAAAAACCTCACAAAGTGACAGAACATGATCAATAGGAAAACATCTAGTCTCATATAATGTGACAAAATATGATCAATAGGAAAACATCTAGTCTCATATAATGTGACAAAACATGATCAATAGGAAAACATCTGATCTCATATAATGTGACAAAATATGATCAATAGGAAAACATCTAGTCTCATATAATGTGACAAAACTATGATCAATAGAAAACATCTAGTCTCATATAATGTGACAAAATATGATCAATAGGAAAACATCTAGTCTCATATAATGTGACAAAATATGATCAATAGGACAATATCTAGTCTCATATAATGTGACACAATATCAATAAAGTGAAAGCATTGCATTTTGTACTTGAAACAAACATACACTTTTTCTTTTGTCATCACATTGTTACTGGGTTGTTGCCCAGTGTCATCACATTGTTACTGGGTTGTTGTCCACAGGTTGTTGCTCAGTGTCATCACATTGTTACTGGGTTGTTGCTCAGTGTATCACATTGTTTCTGGTTGTTGCCCAGTGTCATCACATTGTTTCTGAGTTGTTGCCCAGTGTCATCACAATGTTAGGGTTGTTGCCCAGTGTCATCACATTGTTAGGGTTGTTGCCCAGTGTCATCACATTGTTACTGGGTTGTTGCTCAGTGTCATCACATTGTTACTGGGTTGTTGCCCAGTGTCATCACATTGTTACTGGGTTGTTGCCCAGTGTCATCACATTGTTTCTGGGTTGTTGCCCAGTGTCATCACATTGTTATTAGGTTGTTACCAAGTGTCGTGGTTTTATGTTTTTGTCTTGAGCTATTCTAGTGGCTTGGGTGACAGTTATTTTTTCCCTTTTCGACAGGATTCTGCTATGCCATCTAATAATCATTTTCATGGTCTTCCTCTTGCCTTCATTCCCTATTGTAGAAGACTGTGTATACAGTGAGTCATATACAATAAACACTCAGCAACACAAAACAGAAATATAAACTATATCTCCTAGCTTCAAACCAAGTCCTTTATCAAGTAGGGTGTTCGCTCTACTAAACTTCTAATCGTATCTCTGTCATGCAGCAATAAAATGTTGATTAATTTGTTGATTACAGCTCTCCCCCTAGAATGGCTTAAAAACAAGTACTATATTTCAAACTATTCTTTTTCACTTTGTTTTTCTAAACGTTGATAGTCAATTAAACAAATATGATTAATAAAACATAAACTCAAAATTACCAAGTCAAGTTTATGTATTAGTATAAGTTTAAGCAAAACTGTGACATTCAATCTTTCTGATCTGTTAAATGAAACAATATTTTCTTCAACACTCACCTGCTTAATTTTCTCAATTGGTGTTCGAAACATTTGTATAGATTTGACTTTTTGCTCATGCCAGCGATGGGATTTCTACCGTCTGTAAATAGATTATTCAAGAAAAGGTTTGCGATGTGATTTCCACAACCAATGAAAATTGTAATAAAGTAACTGCATTTTGTTTCCACAACCAATGAAAATTGTAATAAAGTAACTGCATTTTTTTTCCACAACCAATGAAAATTGTAATAAAGTAACTGCATTTTTATATATAGTGTTAACCCTTTGAGTCCAGGCTCCTGATATTTCGGAATTGAGTGTAAACATTGCATATCATGAGCTCCTGAAATATAGGTCTGAGACGATTTTATCATTACTTTTTGGTTTTCGATAATAAATTGTGTACAAATGTGACATCATACACAACCCACATATTCTGCATGGTTTAGCAAGATGGCGGATGCCGCTGTAGGATTTTTTTGGGTACTGATAAGGTAATTAGTTAAGCATTTTCCTGTTAAAAGATGTTCTGAAAATTTCGAAAATGGTCACTCTAAAAGTATAACAGCAGGGCAAGCTATTGAACTTGTTTTAAATGAATCTGAAATTAGACTTAGAATGTGATTATTCTGATAAGGATATCGAAAGTGAGTTAGACAATCACTTAGACAATGAAGAATAGTTTTAATCAATTGATATTCAAGCTATCTATGTTCAATCTGGAGAACAAACTACATATACAAGAGTATTCACGGCCGTACCCACATATTATATGACGTAAATTTAAAAGTTTAGTATTCTGCAAATAGATAATAAGCAGGAATAATGGGATTTTTTTTTCCCCGATCCAGAAGCACTTGAGCTTTTCAGCTCTTCGCCTCGGTGCCATGGACATCGAAACCCTTCGGTTCGGTGCCACGAACACAGTAAATCTGGGAAATCTGTGGCTTTTTCTGCCATCCCGCGAAATTGAACCCGCACACACAGAGGATAGTCACCTGTGGTCCACGCCTACGAACACGCTGGGCAGACGGGCCGTGATTATGGGATAAGTCAATAACAAATTATAGAGCAATTAAGTGTGTTAAATTATTGTGTTTTAACATAATTCTGATTTGGGCTGTTTTTGCTCAGAGAAGTGGATTTTTAAAGTACAGGTGATCAGGGTTCAAAGTGTTACAGTAATGACAAAGTATGAATACACATTTATATATCTATTAATCTGGTGCTGTTATACGTTACATCCTTGCCCCACTAATTACTTACATCATTGCCCCACTAATTATTTACATCCTTGCCCCACCCGCACTAATTACTTACATCCTTGTCCCACTATTTACTTACATCATTGACGCACACTTTCCCGCTTAAAACTGTTCCCGTCATGACAGTTCCCTGACCTCGAATAGAAAAGCAATGATCCACTGAGAAAATGAAGGCCCCATCCTCAGACCTGGATGGTAGGTAAGTGCTGTTTTGAAGGGTCAAGATGAGGTCATTCAAACCAACAGCTTCCGTTTCTGGAGACTAATCAGAGATATCACCATGGTAATGTAAACAAGATAAATATCTCTGTGTTTAATAAAGAACCGACAGGAAAAACATGAACATGTGAACATGATATGGTAAGACAAAGAAGCAACAAAACTAGACATACAAAAACAAGATCGTAATAATATGACAAGATAGAAGAAACTAAAAAATCTGAGTCAAGTTTCACCATCAACAGTCCTCATTGCATCAATGGTTACACAAGACAGATACAAACAATATCCATTCAGTTCGATCTTGTACCTTTCTTTCTACCGTAAACTTAGTCCTATGCATGTCTTTGAGTTCTCCATGCTGTTTAACTCTATTTTTTCCTATTCATGTCCTTGAGTTCTCCATGTGTCTCTTGTCCTATGCATGTCTTTGAGTTCTTCCATGTGTGCCTCTAGGTCTCCATTTTTTCAGCTGTCTCTTCGGTGTCCACTGCATTCCAACTATGGAGATCACCGCTGCCTCCAGGGCTCTGTCATGGGTGGCTGAGCAACAGGTTACCCATACGATCATCATATCAGACTCGATGAATATGCTTCAACTGATTGAATCTGGAAGTATGCGTGTGGAATGGGTGGACACCATTTGGAGATCACATCTCAAGAAAATGACTTGGTTGTACACGCCTGGACATGCTGGGTAATGAGCGTGCTGACTCTCTTGCAAACAATGCCCCGACTCAAGTGGGCAGAAGTATGGACAGAGCCGATATCGTCAATGTGGTACACACTCAATTGTGTGACATGGGCGGGTCTCAGACACTGGAATGAGTTTGAGAATTAGTCGTTAAGTTTGGACATGGCCAGACAGTGTCGTCATGTCAGACAGTTCGTGGTAGAGAGAGAGATATAGTAATCAACTTCTCATGGGTACTGTGAGCAAATGGACTTTGGGATGGCTGCTGCAACAGAGGACAGAGCATGAATGGGAATGCCCAATGTGCCATGACGTCAATTGCATAACACAACTGCATTCCAGGTCTTGGCCTTGTTTTTTCTCATATTGAGGAGGACATGTCCAATCCATCGCCTTCCTTGTATCTCTTTATGTATGTCTGTAACATACAGAGGAACCTTATGTTAAAATAATGTTGTCTATGTCATACAGAAAAGTATGACAGGAATGATAGGAAAAGTAAGAATAAAACTGAAGAAGATAAAGAGAGGCGCAAGAAACATCATATCGAACTCCTCAACACTCAAGACTGACACAAAAGAAGATAAAGAGGGCCACAAGAAACATCATATCGAACTCAACACTCAAGACTGACACAAAAGTGATAGACTCATTTAAACGTATTATACAAAACAGATATAACGCTATGGAAAAATAGAAACAATAGAAAAACAATGGCAGATGCTTAAAGAATCAATCCAACAAACGTCAAAGGAACTAACCCACACAACATGTCAACGGATCAAAAGAAATGGATGACGGAAGACATTTTGGAATTAATGGAAAATAGAAGGAAAAACAAACATAATAAAGCAGAATACGATCGAATCAATAAAGAGATAAGACAAAATGTAAAACAGCAAAAGAAGAGTGGCTAAATGAAAAATGCAAACAGATCGAAACAGAACACAAAGAAAACCCCAAATCAATATCACAACGTAGACAACTTACTTGGCAGCGTAAACGTACAACTACTGGATGTTTAAAATCAAAGCAGGGAGATATCCTGATGGAAACAGACAAGAAAATAGAAAGATGGACAGAGTACATTAAGGACTTATACAGTGATAACAGACAAGAAATACACATCAATTACAACCATGAAGGACCACAAATACTTCCATCAGAAGTTATCAATGCCATAAGACACACGAAAAAAGGGAAAACCCCAGGACCAGACAACATAACAACAGAAGAAATAGAAGCAACAGGCGAATTGGGCATAGGCGTTTTAACAAAATTATTCAATGACATCTACAACACTGAATATGTACCCAAAGATTTACGACAATCCATTTTTATAGCACTACAAAAGAAAGCAGGAACGATAGAATGCGAAGAACACCGCACAATCAGCCTCATGAGTCACGTAACAAAACTACTTTTCAGCATTATTATGAGAAGAGTACGAAACAAAATAAGACCAGAAGTTAAGGAAGAACAATGTGGCTTTGTTGAAAGCAGAGGAACAAACAACGCAATATATACAATAAGAACAATAATGGAAAGATCAATAGAAATGAAGTTGGACTTATACCTATGTTTCATAGACTACGCGAAAGCTTTCGATAAAGTAAAACATGGAGAAATAATCAGCATGTTAGAAAGTATAAATATTGATGGTAAAGATCTTAGACTGATCAAGAATTTGTACTGGCAACAAACCGCAGCCATTAGACTAGAAAGTAAGATTGGAATCTATCAGGCGATACAGTTAGGGAGACGACAAGGGTGCGACTCTCACCAGACCTATTCAACTTATATAGCGAAAACATCATGGGATCTATAGAAGAAAAGACAGGAATAGCAGTCGGTGGACAAAATATAAACAACCTAAGGTACGCTGATGACACAATTCTCATGGCTACAAATGAACACGATCTGCAAGACTTGATAGACATACTAGTGAGAGAAAGTGAAAAGAAAGGATTAAGCATGAATATAAAGAAAACAGAGGTTATGGTTGTCTCCAAGAAACAAGAAACACCAACATGCAATATCAAAATAAATAACACAACACTGAAACAAGTCCATCGATTCAAGTATCTAGGAACATTCTTAACACCAGATGGAAGATGTACAACAGAGATTAGAAGTAGAATAGCTCAAACGAAAGCAGCTTTTATGAAAATGAAGAACACACTATCGTGAACTCACTACCAATGACACTGCAAAACAAGTACTCCAATGCTATATTGAACCAATTCTTATGTATGGCAGCGAATCATGGACACTGAACAAACAATCAATACGATCATTGAAAGCCACAGAGATGTGGTTTACAGAAGAATGTTGAGAATTCCATGGACAGCAAAGAAAACAAACGTGGAGGTTTTAAATCAGGCCTGCACATAAAGAAACCTTATCAAAAGAATAAGAATCCGACAATCAAGGTTCTTCGGGCATATAATGCGAAGGGAAGGTTTAGAACATTTGGTGACTACAGGTAAAATTCAGGAAGGAGAGATCGTGGAAGACAGAGGAGAAGATGTTGGATGGCCTGACATCATGGTTCGACAAAATATCGCCGTCAGAACTGATTACATGCACCAAGCAAAGAGAGTTGTGGAGAGACATGATCGCCTCGCCGGCAGGCATGGCACGGCACTTGATTGATGTCATACAGAGGAATCTTACATTACACTAATGTTGTCTATAACATACAGAGGAATCTTATGTTAAAATAATGTTGTCTATAACATACAGAGGAATCTTATGTTAAAATAATGTTGTCTATAACATACAGAGGAATCTTATGTTACACTTCTTCTTCTGCGATCAACTTTTGCTATGCGACTATTCCGGTATGTGTCATAAACAGGGTGGTGCGCTTGAGGTCTTCACCTGTTCCCCATAGTTTGTCTTATAGAGTTGTTTCTGTTGGCCAGATCTTCAATCTCTCACTACTCAGACTAGGGCAGTCTTACAGGATGTGCTCTGGGGACTGCTTAGGTGCTCCACAGGTGCAGGCTGCCGAGTCCCCTGAGACCCCTTCTGTGGAGGTGTGCTCAGAGACTGCAGTGTCCCGTTCTAAGTCTGAAGACTGTGCTTTTATGTTACACTAATAACTAATGACATTGCAGAAATATAACAGTAATATAACTTACTTCAAGTCCTCCAGGTTTGGCAGCAACAGCAACAATTGGACAATTGGCAAATCTGGTGCTTTCTAAAGTCTTCCACATTCTCTTCTTCATCTGTAAATAAAAATGGTTGAATTGATTGTTTGTGCAGAATGAATATAAAATAGTTCCGGGGCACATGGGTGTCGTTGGCAATGAGAGAGCAGACATGCTGGCTGGTTCTGCCACCATATCAGAAGGCCAGCCAATGGATAGAGCTGATATTTTGAACGCCCTCATAGAGTGTGGCCGCAAAGAAAATTTTCATTTAAACTAATCCACATCAACTACTAGATTGCAGGAGCTGGGTTTGAAGATTGGAGTAGCAAGAAAAGAACAGCATAACACGTACGTGAGTAGGCTCATCAATCAAAATCGAACTGGTACGGTCAGTCACTGGAGCTGTTGGAAATATTGAAGGAGATTGGAGCACCTATGGACATGTCCGAGTGCAATGAAGATATTCCAAACTGAAACTGAATATAAAACAATATGAGCACATTTGTTTTTATAAACATCAGACTGTTCCGAGTATGATACAAAGGGAAACTC
The DNA here is from genome assembly GCA_020796225.1 of Arion vulgaris. Taxonomy (NCBI): domain Eukaryota; kingdom Metazoa; phylum Mollusca; class Gastropoda; order Stylommatophora; family Arionidae; genus Arion; species Arion vulgaris. Next base: position 27,587,518 of record CM036770.1, read on the forward strand.
CCTAACCCAGTGAAACAACATCACTGGAAAGAAAACTACACTGAAATTCTGTGTGAACTACACACAAAAAAACAGAAGTTTATACAAGAGATAAGTTTGCAGATAGGTAAGTATACAGCCTTACAAGAGATAAGTATACAGCCTTTTCTGTCTTTACAGACAGTCAATTGGCAAGAGTTTTACTGTGACAACTTCTGAGTTTGTGCTTGTCTCTCTTGTCTTTCAAAGTCCCTAAGTTTCTTTTAAAAAAATACTGCACCTTTGCGTAATGTTGTTTTCTACTAGCTCGATCATCAGTTAGTTGTTCCCATTTTTTGTTTGGACCGTTAGAAAAGTTATTCATTGAGATCTTGCAGACATCCTTATATCTGATCAGTGGTCTGCCTTGGTGCATCTTCCTTTTAGAAAGTTCACATAAAAACACTTGTGCTATGTGGCTATTGTCCAATCTTCTCACATGTCATATTTTTGCAGATATAGAAGGACTCTTACGAAAGTGCAAATCTTTCGTTGAACATTTGCTGCTTGCATGAAGAGCAGTAGCACAAGAATTGTTTTATTGTGTGCATACAGCAACAGATCGTTTTTTCTCAAGGTGTGTCCAGCATTTCCTCATCTTCTCTTTCTTATAGCAGTTGTTACTAGTGGTTGAGCAGACATTTCTCCGATTTGATCACTTTTTCTGAATTTGTCCCATTTTATGTTCTTTTTTTTTTTTTGGGCAGTCATCTATATTCAAATACATTCAACTTACTTTCTATATATTTAGTCATTTTCAGCTTTCACTGGCATATGTTAGGATTGATACAACATTGGAATTCGTTATTGGTTACTGAACTGACGTCACAACACCCTGGAAAGACCCATATGTGCTCAGTCTCCCCCAACAGATGCTGAAGGGTATGCATATTGATAGTTCCTGTGGCTTGCTGATTAAAGACACTTCTCTTGCTGTCCCTCAAGCATTCTGCTCTACTTGTACAACGAGTAATTCCAAACTCCTTAAATCGCTGGATTGATTCAACATTAATTTTAGTGTTGTCATTCAACAGTAGGTTGCCAAGAGACCGAAGAATATCCCCCTTCATCATCATCAAGGTGCGTATCCTTTATAGAACGTTACTCTCTTTGCAGCACATCTGAAATTCACTCTGTCCCTAGCCAGTTCACCCACTTCGCAATGGTCATATTCATGGTTTCTTTAATATCTTGTAGCCATCTTCTTCTTGGTCTGCCTCTGCGTCCTGGGACCCTGTTCTCTAATATTGTTCTCTCCAGGCCATCGTGACGCTTGATGTGACCAATTTATCCTATTTTTCTGTATAGTTTATTGTTTATCAGCCAATTCTCTTTAACATTTAGTTCTTTCAGGACATCAGTGTTCTTTCTTTTTCTGTCCATGGTATCCGTAGGATCTTTCTGTAGCATTTAGTTTCGAAGGACTGGAGCAACAAAGCAAATCAAATGATAGGGCAAATGGCGCCAATTTTAAGATGCAAACATGTCACCATGAACACAAAAGAGCAATGTTCAACACAATATTTCTCCCCACATTATGTTACCAGTGCCAAACCTGGACGCTAACAACAAACGATAGAAGAAACAACAAATTAAATGGTTCGGCCTCGTAAGCAGATTACCACCAGACAGTGCACCACAAAGAGCAATGCTGCTCCGATACAATGGGTACAAAGCAAAAGGCCAGCCACGCAAAAGATGGACCTCAGAGATAACAGAGCGACGAAAGAGACTATCTACGAAGCGCATACTAGGGCCCGTTTTAGAAATCTCTTCCTGACCTGACACTGTGAGGCATACAGGATTCAAGAAAGAAGAAGAAGGACTGGATTTTATATCCCCCTTATCCACCCTAAATGTCCCAACAATCAATGCTTTCGATGCAAGCATGTTTGCTCTCTCGTTGTCACAAACTCCTGCATAACCAGGACAGTAGATCCATGTAAACCTCTGGAAGTTAGAAAGCTCTATAGATGACATCAACTCATACCGCAACCTACCATTCTGGATCTTCTAAAGATTCACAATTTAGTTTTAAAACTATATAAATTGGAGTTTCATATTTTTTATTTACACTTTTATCAGCTAATTTTAACAAAATGTCCATGTCAATGACTTAAACATGAAATTAGATAAATAATTAATTTAAAAAAAGGCATTTAATACACAAACTACCTTGTCCACAGTTGAAGCCTGCTTGTCTGGAGGGACCATGTCTAATTTGTTTAACACCACAATCATTTTACTGCAAGTAATTTCTCCAATAACCAGACATTCTGCAGTCTGAGTTTGCATTCCCTTGGTGATATCAACAACTAGCATCATGAGATCAATAATCTGAGCTCCTGAAAGTATCAAATATGACCACTAAAAACATTGGATTCATATAAATTTAATTTGTGTTAAAATATTACCAATGATGAAAGCAGACAAAGATAAGAAATTATAGAGTAATAACGGGTTCTTTCTTTCTATTCTGTTATGTCCTTGGCGATTAGGACAGCAACTAATGCACGTCAGTCTTCTCTGATCTTGGCCATCCTTTGTATAGTGTTCCAGCTGTGATTACTTTCTTTCAGTTTCTGTTCTCCTCCAGTTCATTTTGAGCCTTCCACGTTTTCATTTACCCTCTGTAGTCCATATCAGTGCAGGTTTTCTGACAGAGTTAGTCATCCTTTTTTTTTTTTTTCAGATCCAGAAGCACTTGAGCTGAAAGCTCTTCGCTTTGTGTCATGGACATCGTAACCCTTCGGCTCGGTGCCACGAACACCGTAAATCTGGGAACCTGTAGCTTTTCTGCCAGTCCACGGAGTTGAACCCGCACTTACAGAGGACTAGTCACCCATAGTCCAATGCTCTACAAACACGCTGACACATGTCCGATTGATCTGCAGCATCTCTTTCGAATGATGGAGTTCCTATTTTGACATTGCTGGCATTGAATAAGCAGTTCTTGGCTATAGAAAGTTCTTTTAGCTGTATATAGTTCTTGGTTATATATATAGTTCTTGGTTATAGATAGTTCTTGGCTAAAGTAAACAATTGTTTGCCTTTTATGGGAAATATATTATTTGTTGTTTCAATCCTCAAGGAAGTACATGTATTCATGCTGATGGTATGCATGCTGATGGCTATCTAAGCTTGCTGGTTAAATAGCTGTCTCATTTATTCTCATATGGGTCTCTGCTGACTTGTGCCACACTTGATTAAAAATGTCTATACTCTCAGGTTTGTATTATCATCTATGGTAAAGTCATCAATACAAAATGTCTATAGTCTCAGGTTTGTATTATCATCTATGGTAAAGTCATCATTACAAAATATCTATAGTCTCAAGTTTATATTATCATCTATGGTAAAGTCATCATTACAAAATGTCTATAGTCTCAGGTTTGTATTATCATCTATGGTAAAGTCATCATTACAAAATGTTTATAGTCTCAGGTTTGTATTATCATCTATGGTAAAGTCATCAATACAAAATGTCTATAGTCTCAGTTAATTATCATCTAGGTAAAGTCATCATTACAAAATGTATAGTCTCAAGTTTGTATTATCATCTATGGTAAAGTCATCAAACAAAATGTCTATAGTCTCAGGTTTGTATTATCATCTATGGTAAAGTCATCATTACAAAAAGTTGTAGTCTGAGGTTTGGGGCATTATCCCTCTATGGAAATGTACATCAATGCCAAAATGTCTATAGTTTTCATTTTATTATATCTAGAAAGGAAAATCCAATCACACAAATGTGCAAATTCATGTTTATACCAACTTTTGTTTTAGTCATCACTGATGTCTTAAGGCAGTTTCAGGTTTGATACAATCTTGGTTGTAAGTCAGTCAACATAACCTGTCTCATAGTTTTGCAGGTTTGTAGCTTATCATCTTGGTAAAGTCATCATTACAAATGCCTCATGTCTAGGTTTGATTTCATCTATGGTGAAGGCTCAAATACAAATGTCTATAGATCTCAAGCATTTGTAGATGATCTGATGTAAAGTCATCATTAAAAAATGTTATAGTTGGTTTGTGTTCACCTATGGTAAAGTCATCATTACAAATGTTTGGTAGATCTCAGGTTTGACAATCATATGGGTCAAAAATCAATACAATGTTTATACTCAGGTTTGTATTATCATCTATGGCAAAGTCATAAATACAAAGTTTATAGTCTCAGGTTTGTATTATCATCTATGGTAAAGTCATCATTACAAAATGTTTATAGTCTCATGTTTGTATTATCATCTATGGTAAAGTCATCAAAACAAAATGTATATAGTCTCAGGTTTGTATTATCATCTATGGTAAAGTCATCATTACAAATGTTTGTAGTTTTTGATGAGGTTTGGTAGACAGCGATCCATATTAGGAACATTGTCAACCGTATTGGGACTTGTGTCATTTTGTTGCCACCAGGCAAATTGTAGTTTCTATTTTGTACTTTCCCTTCAGAAGAAGCAGAAAAATTGGGCCAAAGCTGAACACAAGCAAATTGGGTGGGCAGTTTCATAAGGCGTTAGAAACCAACTTTTGTTTTTTTGCTGCACCTACATCACTGATCCAGCTCTTCAAGGGAAGGCAGTTTTTCCAGATACGAACACAACTTTTGGTTGTGAACTCAGTCAACATAACCTGTCTCGGTAGTTCTAGGGCGGCAGTTTGCTAGGCTCTGAACACAATCTTTAATTTTGCTCGGTCAACATTGCCAACCCTGCTGTCTGCGTTTGATTGTCTTTAGTCGCTTATGTGGTGCCAGGGTCCAAGGAAGCAAAGCATAGTACCACTGCGATCTACAATGCATGTCGTAAGAGGTGACTGATGTAGAATCTAGGGATGCTACCTAGTAAATAAAAGCAGCGAGAAATTGGATGTGTTGGCCTACTTGTAGGCGCATAACTGACACAATGTACAATCGCTCTTGGGCTCAGAACACATACAAATCACACAGAGTGGTTGACAAGTGGACAATATGGAGTGTTCAAAGAAGAAGATTGCCTTTAGTACAGAGTTAACTGTAGTTTTCCCTTGCATCATCATGACACAGACATACATCATACTTTCTCAGAGTCTTGCCTAGAGGGAGCAGCGATAGGGTAGCCATTGAGATTTGGTGAAGTGAGCTTACGTATAGAGCAGCTTGTTGTGCCATCTCTCTGCTCTGTTTACCGGTCATTTGTACTGCACTTGTACCTGTCATTTGTCTTTAGGATTCTGCTTGTATATATTGCAAACAGATCACATATCATTCGTGATTGCGCCTGCACTACTACCTTACCGCATGATAGCTCTCCCTCAATCCCCACCCACTTCGCCAAACTGCTGAGCCCATTCTGTGTCCAGGGCCACCATATGAAGGTGGGTTAGAGTCTTGGTCAGTACCAGCTCACTGCACTAGCCTTTTGTTGCCACTTTGTATTATTGTGCTTGTGGCTTCCCTTCTACCTGGACTGATTTTGAACATCCTAAAATTAGATTGTCTTATTTCTACTACTTAAAAAAAAAATAGTAGGAAACTTTAGCTATGTAAAGAATTTATGCTAGAAATTGCGACTGCATGGATAATCATATAAAGTGCAATTATTGCGATAATTATAATATAATACGTAGTATGTTACTATAATAAGAAATAAACTTTGGGCGGCTTGTCAATTTATAGTAATAAAACTAATATATTATATCGCCCATATTATATTAAAATATTATATAAACAAAATAAAATGTACCCCCAATAATTGTGCGGATGAGACTTGCATGGCCTGGACAATCCACAAGAGTATACTGAACATTATTGTAACCTTTCAACTCATCTCGTTTGGAGTTCAATATTTCAACCGTGACAGACGAAAAGCCTAAATCTAATGTTATTCCTCGTTCTTTGCTTTGAGGGTTTTTGTCAAAACTTGCAGTGCTTGCGACGGTACTCAAAGCCTTCGATAAGCTGGTTTTTCCACTGTCAACATGACCCAAAACTCCGACGTTAAAGTTTAGCACGGACTTTTCCATTTCAATTTCCAAAATGCTGGAATTCTGAAACTTTTATTTATCTTCAAAACTTTGGAATGTAATCAGCAGATACTGGTCTTACGTTACCCAATGTTTATATTTATCAATTATTATTTATCGTTATATGTACTTGAGAATTTAAAAAACGTGTACCGCGAGATACACTTCATCATGAATGTTCTTGTAAATCTTAATAATCTTAGTATAGGAATTAAGAAATAAATATATAGTTAACTTAGAACAAAAATTGGTATATTTATAGTACATTTAATTACATTAAATTGCAATTAAATCAAGTGTTTAGATTAATTAAGTCATAAAATAGCGATGTTTAAAAACGGAACAAACATTGCTGTTGCGTATTTTTGTTTTCAATGAAAAACAACGAAATTGTGAAACTAAGCTTCCTGTGTTTCGTCGTTTTGTTCAACGATGTTTGAAACATTATTTCTTATAATAGGTTTGAACATTCAAGTATTATTAATATAGGGAAATAATATTTATAATTATCTGAATATATAATCACTTCAATAAATAAGTCGTTAGTCCCGTTAGGAGTAAGTGTCAGCGTGAGCCAGCTGGCTGACTTCTGGACTCACCTTAGAAGTTAGTCTAAACTCTAAACTTCTTAATCTTAGAACTTTCAACTTAGTCTAAAGACTTCTTAAGTTCTTAACACTTATTAACAGTAACTTGTGTAACTCAGCTGGACTAGATGAGCTAGTACTACTCAGCCTAGTAGTGAGTGTAGGTCGAGTCTCAGCAGCTGGACTGAAACTGAAGTGCACTGACTTAACTGTGTCATTGCTGAGAATGTTCATTTGTATGTACAGTAATTGAGTACTAACTGGAATCTACTTATTTATCAAAATCAATGACAATCCAGCCATCGTATAATACAATCAAAGGTTATACTTATACACCAAATCTTTCCTCTCGTGATTATCATTGATTATGATATATAATATATTTAATATTTCTTTGCCTTCAGGCTTCAAATCTTTTCAGTAGTTTTCAGTTGTCTCAAGTTTAAATGTACACATGCACCATCCTTTCTTAAAAAACTTTTCATAAAAAATGAATTTGTATTGTAAGTAAATTCAATGCTTCCTTTAAATTAATATATACATAATTGTCATAATTCATAATAATTCCCTCTACGTATACATTACATAGGGCCTGCAAGTAATTTCTCCATACCGCTCTATCCTGGGCAACTCCTCAAACTCATCCATGGTTCTGAGACCGATATTTCTTGCCTCTCTCAGCAAAGTTTGTTTCAGTGTCTCCTTAGGTCATCCTAATTCATAATTGGCCAAAAATGATTTAGCTATAGAATGCATGCACAGTTGCGAGATGAGTAAAATAAAGAAACCCAATTATTTCTGTACATGTAGAATCTACTTTTCAATAGGTTAATGAACTTGATAATGAGAGAGAGACCAGACCAGCTTGGAGTCATGTTTGGATTATTACTTTTCTTCATGGGAGCACAGTTAGAGTAGTTCAGTACAGATAAACTTGTAATGGGAAATTACAAGTCTCGACCAACAATATCTTGCACAGGTCAGTAATTTGAGTAAAGGAAAGGTTTAATTTAATTATGTTGAATTATTTCTGCAGACTTCATAGAGTGTTGCCTATGATAAGTTATTAATATGATTTTTTATGTATATTCATACCATACTGCTGTGCGTTATATAAGATTTCTCCATACTACTCTATCCTGGACAACTCGTCCAATCTCTTTGATGAAATTGATTCTGATATTTCTCGCAGCTCTCAGTAAAGTTTGATTCCAAGTTTTCCTAGGTCGTTCTTTAATACGACTTTCTTCTTTACCTTTCAACTCCCATTGGACCACAAGTCTTGAACAAACTTCTTCCAGATCTTCCTCTCTCCTGCCATCCCTTCCAGTTCTTTCCATGTTTTACCTATCCTTTTAATATCAGTCTCCAGCTCTCTTCTCCAGGCATGTCTAGGTATTCCCCTTATCCTCTTTCCCCGCATGTTCCAAAATAGTGCCTGTCTTACAATGCTTCCGGTTGGTCTTCTCAATGTGTGCCCTATCCATCGCCAGCGTCTCTTCCTTAGCTAAATAAGATAACCATCCAATTAATGCTACTTAAGCGACTGTCTTAGTTGCTACTCTATATAACAATAATATTTTATGATACAATTATTATAAAGTGTGGAATGTTCTATGATCCAATTATTAGAAAGTTTGGAATGTTCTAATACTTTCTGTGATACAATTATTATAAAGTGTGGAATGTTCTATGATCCAATTATTAGAAAGTTTGGAATGTTCTAATACTTTCTGTGATACAATTATTATAAAGTGTGGAATGTTCTATGATCCAATTATTAGAAGTTTGAATGTTCTAATACTTTCTGTGATACAATTATTATAAAGTGTGGAATGTTCTATGATCCAATTATTAGAAAGTTTGGAATGTTCTAATACTTTCTGTGATACAATTATTATAAAGTGTGGAATGTTCTATGATCCAATTATTAGAAAGTTTGGAATGTTCTAATACTTTCTGTGATACAATTATTATAAAGTGTGGAATGTTCTATGATCCAATTATTAGAAAGTTTGGAATGTTCTAATACTTTCTGTGATACAATTATTATAAAGTGTGGAATGTTCTATGATCCAATTATTAGAAAGTTTGGAATGTTCTAATACTTTCTGTGATACAATTATTATAAAGTGTGGAATGTTCTATGATCCAATTATTAGAAAGTTTGGAATGTTCTAATACTTTCTGTGATACAATTATTATAAAGTGTGGAATGTTCTATGATCCAATTATTAGAAAGTTTGGAATGTTCTAATACTTTCTGTGATACAATTATTATAAAGTGTGGAATGTTCTATGATCCAATTATTAGAAAGTTTGGAATGTTCTAATACTTTCTGTATAATTATTATAAAGTGTGGAATGTTCTAGATCCAATTATTAGAAAGTTTGGAATGTTCTAATACTTCTGTGATACAATTATTAAAGTGGAATGTTCTATGATCCAATTATTAGAAAGTTTGGAATGTTCTAATACTTTCTGTGATACAATATTTTATTACAGATGAACTCAAAGAAGATAAGTGAAAGCTATGCTTTGTTCGGTCAAAGGTCATTGAAGAATTGCGCGAGAGACACAGATTGACAGAAGTTCAGTTGCGAAAAGTCAGTTTTATTTTAGTAATTCATGATGCTTTATAACCGATAACAATAATTATTATCTTTCATTAACAATAACAACAGCTTGAAAGTTATATTTGTGTTGTTGATTATTGTTTTTTAATGTAATATTCAACAAATGTATTATTTAGGGGGCCATCTCCACATCAAAGGTCAGCTGAAATGGATCTCCAACACTTTCTATCTTTCCCCATGGGGGTGCAACATGTCAAACTGTTTTTTTGTCTTGCCTTCCTTTATTTGGTTTTCTTGAAATATTGTCTATATAGTCAATCTTGTCTATTGTATCCTTTCTTTTGTTCAATTGTTTGAAATATTGTCTGTGCAGTTTTCTTTCCAGTATTGTTTCACTCGGCCAACAATGAGATGGCTTCAGTATATCATATTTGGGGTAGTCTTGAAGTATGTGTTCTGCAGTCAGATTATATTTCATTGCTGTATTTAATAAGACATCTGGGGGACTGCCTAGAGTAGTTGATAGTAGCTCGGCCTGCTAGCTGTGAGACGCTTCATAGCTCGGGTTCGAACCTACTGTCCGGCATTTGTTCGAGTCCCCTGGTCTTACTCAGGACGATAACGTGAGTACCTCTGAAGTCGGAGAAAATCTGCCTGTATGGCGAGGAATACTAATTACGAGTACATTGAGCACACGGCTGCCAGTGTAAAGTAATTTACAATGTGCACGCTGCTGTCATTGTAAGAAATTGGAAAAACGGATTTTCACGCAAAAATCAGTTTCAGAGATGGAACTTCGTCTGAGTTGAAAGCGGCGAAAGAAAAAAAAAAAAAAAAATAAGACATGAGTCTGCTTGCAGAATTATTATTATTGTCTCAACCAACATTAGATTTCATTGATTTATTTGATGGCATATGTCTGGTTTTTCCCTGTATTGAATGTCTGTATTTAAATGTTCTCCCTGGAAATTTACTTGTATTCTTGTTGTTTCTCTGAATTGTTCAACAAATCTTCTTGTCCTAGTGTGACAATTAGGTGTATTCTTGTCACTAAATAAAGTGCTTTTGTTTATTCATAGTTTCCCACTTCTTAAATGGTCCAATGGCATAGTTTCCTGCATGTTTTCTGTGATTATTTTTTACACTGCCTAGCTCATTCCTATGGGAACAGCGTTGTCTTCCTGTCTTTCAAGGTTGTCTAGAAAATGTCTGGTGTCTTTATCTTCTTCTTCTTTGAGTTCGTTCTTTACGACCAATTTTAATCTCTTTGTGATATGTTTGGTCTTTGCCAAGAACGTGTATATGTTGCACATTAGTTTAGTAGGCTCTTAAACGCATAGACTTCTACAAGTTTAGGACAGGTGCATCCGATTTCAGCCAAACCTCCTTAGTCGCCTCTTACGACATTCGTGGCAGGTAACAGTGGTTCTATTCTTACACCCCAAATTTGGGCCCTAGTAACCACTCGGCGAGTGTCTTTATGATTGTGATGCTTTATTTATTTGTTGTATGCGAAGAGAGAACACCCACATGTCCAACCTTGATCATGTATGCCCCACTGGGGGTATGGGATTGTTATCCAGAATTGAACTCTACTGTCACCTCTGCACACACCAGAGAGGAGCAACAACACACATCTGAGGCCGTTGTCATCATCGCTTGCAATGGCTGGCTATTATTTATTTGTTGAGAAAGATAAAAAGGCAAATCTTCTTCTGCATTCTCACTAGATTGGGATTTGGATTCTCTAATAAAGGCAGCCGTCTGCCTCAGATTATCAGCCACGCCATACAGTTTGTCTTGTACACTAGTGTAAGTGGGTCACCTCTTTCTTCTCAAGTCTGCATACTGGGGGCAGTTCTGTGGGATATAATTCCTATGATTTCTGCTTTCCCGTTTGTGCCGACCTCTTCCAGCAGTAAGTTTTGGCCATTATTGTGACAGTAGGTCTGACATTCTTACTCCGTGGCTAAATCTCAGAGGCAGATTGGCGACCGTAGAATCCGTTATCCCACTCCTCATTGTGAGGGTTCGTTGCACCATGTTATGCGCCTTACGGCCTGGTGCATCCATTTTCTGCAAGCATTTATTTCGGTCAGCGTTCCTAGCGGACACATGCATCCGATTTCAGCCGAACCTCCTTAGTCGCCTCTTAAGACATGCGTGGCAGGTAACAGTGGCTCTATTCTCCACACCCCAAATTTGGGCCCCGGTAACCACTCGGATGAAAAAAACAAATGAGAAACGTTATAATATCAAATAGATATGAAGAAATAGAACTAGACTTTGTTGTTGTGATGATATTCTTGAATGATCATATCTCTTGTTTGTTTGCCTTTGTTACCTAGTATACAAGACTTTCCTGCTGTGAGCCAATTGTTGAACGATACCAACTGTAATGAGAGAACAGACACAGGGCTGACATTACTACACATTGCTTGCATTGCTGGAGGTTTGTACATAGCAGCAATCAGTATATAGCAAAATGTTGCAAGTAATTTTATATCAGAGTAATTCACCTAGTTAGGTAGCAATTTTAGTTGCACACGAAATGTTAAAAGAAAGAAATTATGCTACGAATTGACAAAGCAACATCAGCTTTTAAAGTCTAAATAAAATATGGAACTGCAAATTATATAATATTAAAACTAAATTACGAATTTTCAATTCAAATGTTGTATCAATTCTAACATATGCTAGCAAAAGTTGGAAAATGACTAAAAATATAGAAAGCAAGGTGAATGCTTATGAAAATAGATTACGAAAATGATGATCATAAAATGGAACAAATTCAGGAAAAGTGATGAAATCATAGAAATGTCTGGTCAACCACTAGTAACAACTGTTATAAGAAGGAGAAGATGGAGATATGTTGGACACACTTTGAGAAGAAACGATCAAAGAATATCAAAGCAGGCAAGGAAGTGGAATGCAAAGGGTTCAATTCAAGAAAGAGAGGATGACCTAAGGAGACCCTGAAACGAACTTTGCTGAGAGAGGCAAGAAATATTGGTCTCAGTTCCATGGAGGAGATCGAGCGAGTTGTCCAGGATAAAGCAGTATGGAGAAATTACTTGCAGACCCTATGTAACATATAACGTACGAGAGAAATTATTATTATTTCAATTTTGTATCTTTTGTGTTTTTCTGGCAGTCTGTTGCAGAGTATTTGCAGAAATATTGAAGGACTTGGAGTAAGATATCAATACACAACACTAGAAATAAATATATGCTGCATAAGTTTATATTCTAGCTATGCAGTATCCAGTGATATTCTTTAAGAGAGAGACGATATACCAACCAACACCACTTTGGGCACAGTGAGCATGGAAATGTTTAAATGACCGTTACATTGAAGGATGGAACATTCATAGTTTGACAAGTGAATGTTAATCAGGAGAAGAGAGCTGAATTGGAAGAGCCTCCCAAGGATGGCAGGAAAAACATAGTGTATCTCCTTCTTTCTTCACTATCTGGCCGAGAATCAGGAGTAGGTAAACAGGGTGCGCATAAAGTGTTATTTCTATTCCTCAGATTCCTCGAAATAAAGTAAACTACCCTTTTTCATGCCATGAGGTATACTGGAGAATTGTTCATTGTTCATTTGAGGATCATCTTCATCGCACATCGGACAAGTCCATAATTTCTCCAATCTTCTCCCAAGCATGTATCTCAGTGTGTTTAGGCTAACAACTCTGTTCTGTGTTGATTGATGTATCTACTGGGTTTTCTCTGGTGGTTTTCCCATCTTGCAGCACCTATCGGTATGCACAACTTACACAACTGAGATAGAGAATACCATTTATCTTACTGGAGAATATAGTGTTAGAGCTGTACTTTTCACTGACAAATGGAACAATCCCAGTGTTTTCCCAGTGTTTTCTGGTACACAATTGTGGCTGGGTTGACCTCAGAGCCATTGCTGTCATTCCACTCTCACTTGGCAATTGAACATGGACCATGCACCAAAGATGTTAGTGCACTAAAAGATCAGTTCAATTCTCATTGCTTACTTGAAGTAGTCAACTTTAATAAAATGCTGTAATGTCTCTTCCTCAGCTCCAAGTAGTCAGCTTGAAAGACTTCTTAAAGTAGGAAAGAATGTCAACGTATTGAGCAAGAATCAGTTCTCCCCTCTACATTTGTCCACATACAGGGTCAGTCATCCTTGTGTTGTCATTTAGTTAATAAATACTTGAGCTGCGATATACTGACAACAGTGATATTATCAACATGTCACAAATGTCAAGTAAGAAATGAATAATGGCAGTTTAACATACAAGAGAAAAATAATTTATATCGGAATTTACAAAAAAAAATAATGACAGTGGATAAAATAAAAACGTCAATGAATATATTTATCAAGGGAGATAAATGGGAGAATCTTGGTTCATCGATAACAAAGTAATCGAGATATAATGAAAGAAATGACAAGATCAAATACAGTCCTACCAAAACTTTAGCAGTTTAAACCTGTGTCAAGTGCAACTAACATAGCAAACCCCCAAAAAACAAGAGTTCTAATAGCATACATATTTCCTTTTATAACTTGGATTCTCAGAAAGGAGTACATGTTTTTGTGGTCATGTTTGTTGACCTACACCAGTGTTTCCCAAAGTGGTGGTACCGCCCCTGTGGCGCTGAAGCCTTCCAGGGGGCGATAGGGGTTCAGAAGCATTTGGGGGAGAGTTTTTCATGATTTTGCGATTGAAAAATCATTAACAATTTGAGTTCTGCATTTTAATTCTTCTTATGCCCATCTTACACAATCCATTTTTCATTAATTTTCTATATCATGTATATAATCATTTTAAAAATGACCATTTATGACAGAAATATATATCAATCTTCTATGTCAAAGTGAAAATAGAGCATGCATATATATGTGAGGGAGGGCGTTGGCAAACTGTTATAATGGGGAGGCGGGCATTACAAAGTTTATGTCATGCAAAGTGGGCGGTGGGATGAAAAAGTTTGGGAATCTATGATCTACACGATCTGGTATAACCAAAATAAAGTACATGCTTAATTTGAACAAGCGTGCCTTGGTTTGAATATGCTTTAATCCCTTATATAACAAACAAATAAACAAGCTGACATAAAACACAAGCAAGGTTTTGATTATAAATTATATAGGAGATTTCTAAATATTTGATGGACATAGAAAATAACACACAGATCTCTGCTTCTTCTTTGCGTTTTTGTGTTTTTTCCCGATCTAGAAGCACTTGAGCTTTCCAGCTCTTCGGCTTGGTGCCATGGACATCATAACCCTTCGGTTCGGTGCCACGAACACCGTAAATCTGGGGAATCTGTGTCTTTTTCTGCCATCCCGCTGAATTGAACCCGCAACACAGGATAGTCACCCGCAGTCCAACGCGCTATGAACACGCTGGGCAGACTGGCGCGTTCGTTCTTTACAACCAATTGTAATCACTCTTTGTGATATATTTGATCTTTGCCAAGAACGTGTATACGTTGCACATTGATTTGTAGGCCCCTAAACGCATAGACTTCTACACGTTTAGGACACATGCATCCGATTTCATCCAAACCTCCTTTGTCGCTTCTTACGACATGCATGGCAGGTAGCAGTGGTACTATTCTTTACACCCCAAATTTGGGCCCCGGTAACCACTCAGGCGACAGATCTGTTCAAGAAGACAACAACTCAGAATATAATAAAATTGATTGATGAGAAAATTAAGGTAAGCGGAGTATTTGGAACACATCGACATGAATGTTAGATAAAGGCAATTATGGAGGAAGACAGTGAAGAAAAAGATCAAGGTGAAGATGGGTACAAGATTACAGAAGACTGTCGAATTTGTGAAATGTGTTTCTATTTTACGAGAGATAAACGACTGTAGACTGTGTGTGAAATGTGTTTTATTTTACAGAGACAAACGACTGTAGATTTTGTGTGAAATGTGTTTCTATTTTACAAGAGACAAACGACTGTAGATTTTGTGAGAAATGTGTTTCTATTTTACAAGAGACAAATGACTGTAGATTTTTTGTGAAATGTGTTTCTATTTTACAAGAGACAAACGACTGTAGATTTTGTGTGAAATGTGTTTCTATTTACAGAGACAACGATGTAGATTTTGTGAGAAATGTGTTGCTATTTTACAAGAGACAAATGACTGTAGATTTTGTGAGAAATGTGTTTCTATTTTACAAGAGACAAACGACTGTAGATTTTGTGAGAAATGTGTTTCTATTTTACAAGAGACAAACGACTGTAGATTTTGTGAGAAATGTGTTTCTATTTTACAAGAGACAAATTACTAGATTGTGTGTGAAATGTGTTTCTATTTTACAAGAGACAAATGACTGTAGATTTTTTGTGAAATGTGTTTTTATTTTACGAGAAACAAACAACTGTAGACTTTGTGTGAAACATGTTTTAATTTGCAGGGAGATTGTGAACAAGTTGAAGTCCTGATCACATACAGAGCTGACGTCAATCAGACAGGTCACAGTGGAGTAGCTGCCCTTCACATAGCTGCCATGTGCGGACACCATGAGGTAATCAATGGTTAGAATTGACTTACATAGAGAGAGAGAGAGAGAGAGAATACTGTTTGTATTTTTGCTATATTCTTTATTCCTCTTAGTACTAATACTTGACAATTTATTTAAAATATTCTTTTCAATTTTGATAAGTGTTGTACAGAAGTTGCTGTTTCATTATTGTACATTGTACGTTGTTATATTGTTGTATATTGTACATATGTTGTTGTATCAATTCAAACATATGCCAGCGAGAGTTGGAAAATAACTAAAGATATAGAACGTAAGTTGATTGTAATTGAAAATAGATATCTGCGGAAAATAATGAACATAAAATGGAACAATTTCAGAAGTGATGAAATCAGAGAAATGTCTAGTCAATCAGTAGTAACAACTGTTATAAGACTGAGAAGATGGAGATATGTTAGGCATACTTTGAGAAGAAATGTCTGGTCAACTACTAGTAACAACTGTTATAAGATAGAGAAGATGGAGATATGTTGACACCTTGAGAAGAAATGACCAAAGAGTATCAAAGTAGGCATTGAAGTGGGAAGCAAAGGGTTCAAGAAAGAGAGGACGACCTAAGAGAAACACTGAAACAAACTTTGCTGAAAGGGGAAAGAAATATCGGACTAAATTCCATGGAAGAGATTGAGCAAGTTGCCCAGGACAGAGCGGTATGGAGAAATTACTTTCAGGCTCTATGTAATGCATAATGGTACAAGATATATATATATATATATATATTGTTGTACAAATGTTGTTATACTATATAATATTGTTTACGTTTGTCAGTATGTATGGGCATGATTTACTGAACAAATAATTGCAAGTGTGTAGGAAGTGTGTAGTGTAATTTGAGAATCTTCTTAAGTGAACATTTTTGTTTTCAGATTGCCAAAATTCTGCTGGAGAATGGTGCTAAGATAGATATGGGAGATGTAGTCAAGTTTTCATCTCTGCATATAGCTTGCCATTTTGGACATGAGAAAGTAGGTCATTTAATGTTTGATCTGTTATTAGAGATATGACCTTCGTCCCCATAGCTGACCTTGCTGGATGACCTCAATAAAATATTAATATGCTTCTTGAAAGATGACAATTTATTGATTAGTTTGTTCTTGTCTGAAATGGAGCTGTGTCTCAAGTATACCTGCATAGATTTCTATGGAGCATACAAGACAACTATTACTGGTATGTAGCATACATAGCGTCTGTAGCTCAAGCGGCTGTGAGCTCGATTACAAACCCAAGCATTCCTGGTTCAAACCCCACGGCGGCAAGTTTGGAAGCAAATTCATTTCCGTGGGAGTTTACAAAAGGTAAAAATAGACCTCACTGTTCAGAAAGCAATGGCAAACTACTGAACGTATACATGGTGCCTAGAAAATCAACGGCTCATTTACTGTGGTTGATGTCTACGTCCTGTAAAGGATATGCCACGATTTTCATTTTCAGCATACATAGCAACTATATCTTTATGCATAATCTTATGTGAGTATCCTGTCCTAGATATATGAGTGTTGATGGTAATGAGAAAGCAAACAGACTTGCATCAACAGTGCAGATCGTGTGAAAGATGGATAAGAATAAAGTCCTTTAGCTGTTTAATGACAGTCTGTTAGACTTGCATCAACAGTGCAGATCGTCTGAAAGTGAAAGATGGATACATATAAAGTCCTTTAGCTGTTTAATGACAGTCTGTTAGACTTGCATCACCAGTACAGATCGTCTGAAAGTGAAAGATGGATAAGAATAAAGTCCTTTACTGTTTAACTCCAGCCTGTTAGACTTGCATCAACAGTACAGATCGTCTGAAAGTGAAAGATGGATAAGAATAAAGTCCTTTAGCTGTTTAACTCCAGCCTGTTAGACTTGCATCAACAGTACAGATCGTCTGAAAGTGAAAGATGGATAAGAATAAAGTCCTTTAGCTGTTTAACTCCAGCCTGTTAGACTTGCATCAACAGCGCAGATCGTCTGAAAGTGAAAGATGGATATGAATAAAGTCCATTAGCTGTTTAACTGCAATCTGTTAGACTTGCATCAACAGCGTAGATCGTCTGAAAGTGAAAGATGGATATGAATAAAGTCCATTAGCTGCTTAACGACAGTCTGTTAGACTTGCATCAACAGCACAGATCGTGCGAAAGATGGATAAGAATAAAGTCCTTTAGCTGTTTAACTCTAGCCTGTTGGATGAAAATGAACATCAGTTTGATGTTGAATCTATACATCATTTGAAGAAGTTTGAAATCAGTTACACATACAAGCAGGATGAGACAGAATGAGTAGTGTGTGTTTAACCTGGGAGCCAAGGGAACCATCAGCGTGCATATCCTTCAATATCTACTGGGGGATACCAAATACCTGTGGGTTTGCCCAGAGTGTTATGATGCCGTGGTAGTAACCAGTAACCATGATTCATAGTCCTCAAATAAATTTACAAGACACCACTTACCAGTATTTTCCACTGAAACATCCGTAAGAAGGTGGTGACTTTTGGTTTAACCCTTTTGCTGCTAAGGACGTATAAATACGTTTTTCCCATTCACTTTTAAAGACGCATTAACACGTCTGTTATTATCTCTCCTCTGTGGGCTAAGACGTGTTAACACGTTATACATTGCTACTGTCACTGCTATAGGTGTACATTCACGTTTGTGACCTAGAAACAAAGAGTAGATATTTTTAGCTCAGCCTTCAAAAGTATGTGCAGCGAAAGGGTTAAGTAGATGACATTGAGAAATGTTTCCTTTTTTGCATCTTCCTCACCATTCTGAAAGCAATGGCAAATTGCTGAGCGTATATGTGGTTCCTGCCCGTCTGCCCAGCGTGTTCGTAGCGCGTTGGACTACGGTGACTATCCCTCTGTGTGTGCGGGCTCAATTCTGCGGGATGGCAGAAAAAGCCACAGATTCCCCAGATGTACGGTGTTCGTGGCACCGAACCGAAGGTTACGATGTCCATAGCACCGAGCCGAAGAGCTGAAAAGCTCAAGTGCTTCTGGTTCGGAAAAAAAATGTGGTTCCTAGAAAATCAACAACTCATTTACCGTAGTTAATGGCAATGTACTATAAAGGATGTGCCACAATTTTCATTTTTAATATATTATTGTTTTAATTAGATGAAACCACCCTAGTGGTTACCGGGTCCCCAAATTTGGGGTGTAAAGAATAGAACCACTGTTACCTGCCACGCTTGTCGTAAGAGGCGACTAAGGAGGTTTGGCTGAAATTGGATGCATTTGTCCTAAGCATGTACAAGTCTATGCGTTTAGGTGCCTGCTGTTGTAGTTCCCCTCCCGATTGTTGTTGTTGCTCTTCTTTATGGTTCTCCTCTTCTTTATCCTAGGTTCATAGTTTGGCTTTGTTGTTGATGTAACTCTTCTGATGGTAATCATTAGATTTATAGTTTGTTATATCCTTTTAGTTTGGTCCATCCTTTCTCTCCCTCATTTAGTTTTCCTTACACGATGGTATTCATGTTGTAGTCAAGACGATACATGATGGTATTCATGTTGTAGTCAAGACGATACATGATGGTATTCATGTTGTAGTCAAGACGATACATGATGGTATACATGATGGTATTCAACAATATAGTAAACAACTAGGATTCGTTCACATTTCTATATTTTTAATGATGTTTGACGGATACAGACAAGAACACTACCAAACCAATGTGCAACATATACACGTTCTTGGCAAAGATCAAACATATCACAAAGAGTGATTAAAATTGGTCGTAAAGAACGAATGCAAAGAAGAAGAAGATGATTAGATGAAACTTTTGGCTGTGCTAGAAATGCCAATTCTGAGGGTAACACCAGACAAGACTGATTGACTTGAACTTGTTCTTATTACTATAAGAATTTAATTCTTTCCATGCTTTAAGCTGCACACTGCGCCACGGCGGAAGTCCGTTGCACGCATTAAGCCGCACACTGCGCCATAGAGTTGCTTCCCTTATAAGAAGTCTTGCTAGTTTTACTTCTACTATTTTATTTCAATTCTTTTTTAACCTTGTTATTCTATCTATTGTATGCTCTGTGGCCTAGGGTTAGTGACTCAGTCTATTAACCCCGACGTTCTGAGTTCGAATCACGCTGCGGACAGTTTGGTTGCAAATTGTTTCCGTTGATTTTAACAAAGGACGATGACACCACCGTCAGAAAGCAATGGTGAACTACTGAATGTATAAGTGGTGCCTAGAAAATCAACAACTCGTTTACTGTGGTTGATGGCTACGTCCTTTAGGATATGCCACGATTTTCATTCATATTCTATTTGGTTGTTCAGTTTTCTTCAATTTAGTATATAATAATATATATATGTTTATTTATTGACAAGTAGTTGGGATTGTGTTTTTTTTTTCTTACTTCCCTTGAATTATCTGCTTAAAAATTGAGGAAATAACTGTGCATGTAAAGAGTTTAGTAATGTGTTTTGTGTTGCAGGTTGTTGAGCTGCTAATAAGTAATGGATCTGATATCAACATTAGTGGCAGTGTCGGTGATAGACCCATTCATCTGGCAAGCTCAAAGTCTAATCTGAAAATTATGCAACTGCTAGTTGATGGCACCACACATCAGAAAGCTGATGGTATTTATGATTTTTGTGTCAAATTTTTATTGTATGATTATATTTCTACAAATGTAGCCATGTTTTTATGTAGTGTTAAAAAGTAGGGTCAAAGAAAACAAATAGATCTATCTAGAAAGAACTCAAAATTAAAGAAAACTGGCTGATGCTACAAATAAAAATGAGAAAATTAAAGTATTTTGAACATATAAAGAGAGACGAATAGTCGGAGAAGACCAATATGGAAGAAGGCAGCTCGGCAAAGATGAAAAGAGGAAGACCATGGAGAAGATGGATTCAGGATGTAACTGATGATCGAGCATGACAGCTGTAGAGGCAGGACATCTGGTCTATGAGAGAGAGAGAACTTTCTAAGGACTGTTAGGGTAGCAAAGTTGTGATCAGTAACTCAGAGTGCGTACTGTGCTCAGTTGAACTATAAGAGACCCTGATCCTTTACTTAGGGATTTAAATTACAAGTACATCTGAAGTTGGAGTAAGGCTCGCTGGAATGGTGAGGGAAAGTAGGCCTTCACACAAAAATAAGTATGCATTATATTAGGCGTCATTACTACGCCTAAATGGCGAGGGACACTGGTGATAAGGAAAGCCAGCCTACATGCAAAACTAAGCTAGAGGCATTATATTAGGCACATGACTACACCGAAATGGTGAGGGACACTTTTGATAAGGAAAGCAAGCCTTGCGCGCAAAAATAAGTCGGAGGCGTAGACACCTAAATTCATAGCAGTCGAACAAAGAAAACCTAGAGTTACACATTGAATATAGTTAACTATTGCAAGAGATAGGAGAATAACAGAAAGTGAAGAATTTCATTGATATTGCAAGAATAGGAGAATAATAGAAAGTGAAGAATATATTAACTATTGCAGAGATAGGAGAATAACAGAATTGATTTATTGATAACCTTATGTGTTTGCTATTCTCTCTCTCTCTGCTCCATCAGTGAATGAAAGATGATGTTTGATATTCTTCTCTCTCTGCTCCACTCAGTGAATGTGAAAGATGATGTTTAATATTCTCTCTCTCTCTCTCTCTGCTCCATCAGTGAATGTGAAAGATGATGTTTAATGTTCTATCTCTCTCTCTTTCTCTGCTCCATCAGTGAATGTGAAAGATGATGTTTGATATTCTCTTTCTCTGCTCCATCAGTGAATGTGAAAGATGATGTTTAATGTTCTATCTCTCTCTCTTTCTCTGCTCCATCAGTGAATGTGAAAGATGATGTTTGATATTCTATCTTTCTCTCTCTCTGCTCCATCAGCGAATGTGAAAGATATTTGATGTTCTCTCTCTCTCTCTGCTCCATCAGTGAATGTGAAAGATGATGAAGGCCATACACCCTTACACTTCTGTTGTAAGTCTGGTCATCTGGTCACCTTGCACTATTTGCTTGATCATCATGCTATGCCCCATGAGGTGAACATTTACGGAGATACGCCACTTCATCTGTAAGTGATACTTTTTTTTTGTTGGGATATCTCTATATGTTTTTATACCTCTATATGTTTCTTTTTATATTCATAGCTATATGTTATATATCTAATTATACCTCTATGTGCGCCCGAGTGGTTACCGGGCCAAAATTTGGGGTGTAAAGAATAGAACCACTGTTACCTGCCATGCATGTCGTAAGAGGCAACTAAGGAGGTTTGGCTGAAATCGGATGCACGTGTCCTAAACGTGTAGAAAGCCCAGCGTGTTTGTAGCGCGTTGACTACGGGTGACTAGCCCTCTATGAGTATATATGGTTCCTAGAAAATCAACAACTCATTTACCGTAGTTAATGGCAATGTACTATAAAGGATGTGCCACGATTTTCATTTTTAATATATTATTGTTTTAATTAGATGAAACCGCCCTAGTGGTTACCGGGTCCCCAAATTTGGTTACCGGTCCCGCTCAATTCCACGGGCTGGCAGAAAAGCCACAAGTTCCCCAGATTTACGGTGTTCGTGGCACTGAACCGAAGGGTTGCGATGTCCATGGCACTGAGCCAAAGAGCTGAAAGCTCAAGCGCTTCTGGATCTGAAAAAAAAAAAAATGTGTAGAAGTCTATGTGTTTAGGGGTCTACCAAACCAATGCGCAACGTACACGCTTCTTGGCAAAGATCAAACATATCACAAAGAGTGATTAAAATTGGTCGTAAGAACGAACAAAGAAGAAGACACCTTTATGTCTCCTCTCTCTCTCTCTCTCTCTAGCCTGTGACATCTCTGGTGCTTAAGGCAGCAATAAATACACACCATTCTTCTTTATTTTTGGTCCTCACCTGTATTGTGTTCCAGTTGTGATTCATTTCTTTCAGTTCTTGTTCTACTGTTTACCTCCAGGTTGTTGTGGGACTTCCATGTTTTTGCTTACACTATGATGTCCACCTTATTGTAGTTTTCATAACAAAGTTAGTCTCCATGCGCATCACTTGTTCGATCAATCTTTTGGATGATGGTTTTTATATGTTTCAATACCCGCCTGCCCAGCGTGTTCATAGTGCGTTGGACTACGGGTGACAAGCTCCCTTGAGTGCGGGTTCAATTCCGCGGGCTGGCAGAAAAACCACCAGATTCACAACGTTCGTGGCACCGAACCGAAGGGTTACGATGTCCATGGCACCGAGCCGAAGAGCTGAAAGCTCAAATGCTTCTGGATCGGTAAAAAAAAAAATATGTTTCAATATAGGTGTACAGTGATTAGTGAGGCCCATCATCTCAACACTCCGGACAAACCCATAGATGCTCCAATCTTCTCCCCAATATCTTTACCAACATATTATGACTAATGACACCATTTCTGAGTTGGTTAATCAAATATCTCTTGCTTCTAACAAAGTGTTCATGTCTGGCAGTTCCCATTGTCACCCCCATCTCCTTTGCTCTGGATAGAGATGTAGATTTATCAATGTTTACAAAGTCATACATACAACTTGTTTCTCTTATGATATTGATGATGTCTGCACTATTCATTGAATATCATTCCTCGATCACTGCTGTATCAACCATCTATACAACCTGTTTCTCTTATGACATTGATGATGTCCGCACTATTCATTGAATATCATTCTCCGATCACTGCTGTATCACAATTCCATCTATACTTCTTCTTCTTCTTGCGTTCGTTCTTTACGACCAATTTTAATCACTTTTTGTGATATGTTTGATCTTTGCCAAGAACGTGTATACGTTGCACATTGGTTTGGTAGGCCCCTAAACACATAGACTTCTACACGTTTAGGACACATGCATCCGATTTCAGCCAAACCTCCTTAGTCGCCTCTTACGACATGCATGGCAGGTAACAGTGGTTCTATTCTTTACACCCCAAATTTGGGCCCGGTAACCACTCGGCGAACCATCTATACAACCTGTTTCTCTTATGACATTGATGATGTCTGCACTATTCGTTGAATATCCTTCCTCGATCACTGCTGTATCAACCATCTATACAACCTGTTTCTCTTATGACATTGATGATATCTGCACTATCTATTAAATATCCTTCCTCGATCATTGTTGAATCAACCAGGGGCTCTGTACGCTCATTGCAGTGTACTTCTGCACACATATATATTCCTTTCGTACCATTGTGTATTACATATGCCTGCAAGCAATTTATTAATACCGCTATGTGCTGGGCAACTCACTCAATCTCTTCCATGGAATTGGGTCAGATATTTCTTGCCTCTCTCTCTCTCAGCAAAGTTGATTTCAGGGTTTCCCGTCTGCATGCCCTTATTGGATCATTCTGGACTAAACTAAATTAATAGAATCATTAAACAGTTATTGTTTCATATGATTATGATATTGTTACATATGATTATGATATTGTTACATATGATTATGATATTGTTACATATGATTATGATATTGTTACATGTGATTATGATATTGTTACATGTGATTATGATATTGTTACATATGATTATGATATTGTTACATATGATTATGATATTGTTACATGTGATTATGATATTGTTACATATGATTATGATATTGTTACATGTGATTATGATATTGTTACATATGCTTATGATATTGTTACATGTGATTATGATATTGTACATGATTATATCATTAGAGCCTGTTACAATGGCAAGCTGGAGATAGCCAAACAGCTGGTAGCTCATGCAGGACAAGATAGCCTTACTATGGAGAATATATTTAGTGAAACACCTTTACACAGGTAGGGAAGTTATGTAGTGTAGTGTATCACAGGTAGGGAAGCTACTTAGAGTATCACAGGCAGGGAAGCTATTTAGTGTATCACAGGTAGGGAAACTATTTAGAGTATCACAGGTAGGGCTATTAGGTATACAGGTGAGCTATTAGTGTATCACAGGTAGGGAAGCTATTTAGTGTATCACAGGAGGAAGTTATTAGTGTATCACAGGTAGGGAAGTTACTTAGTGTATCACAGGTAGGGAAGTTACTTAGTGTATCACAGGTAGGAAGCTTACTTAGTGTATCACAGGTAGGGAAGCTACTTAGTGTATCACAGGTAGGGAAGCTACTTAGTGATCACAGGTAGGAAGCTACTTAGTGTATCACAGGTAGGAGTTACTTAGTGTATCACAGTAGGAGTACTGGTGATCACAGGTGGGAAGCTACTTAGTGTATCACAGGTAGGAAGCTACTTAGTGTATCACAGGTAGGAAGTATTAGTGTATCACAGGTAGGAAGTACTTAGGTATCACAGGTAGGAAGCTATTTAGTGTATTGTTACTTGAAAATGACATAGTGGCATTCTAGAAACTGAAGAGTAGGGAAATTTTTTTGCAAAACATTGCATGTTCACATTGCTACTCTCTTGCAAAAGTAAAATCAAACTATACCAATATTTATTTCAGTGCCTGCAGCTACGGTAAAAATCTTGAACTGGTCAAGTTCTTACTAGAACAACCTTCCATAGATATCAACTACCAAGGAAAGGATGGACATACATCTCTTCACAGCGCATGTTATCATGGACATATCAGATGTGTTCAGTTTCTGTTAGAGAATAGGGCAGATATGAATCTAGTGGCAGCTGTCAGTGATCAGAGCGGAGACAGTGAGAAGAGAGAAGAGCAGACAGCTTTAATGTGGGCATATGAGAGAGGTTTGTACTGGTCTATGTTTGTGCTTATGTTTGTGTCCATGTTTTATCTTACCGACCAACCACTGACATAAGTCACATCAGGTGCATTAAGGACAGACGGCACCCCTAAACAGAAATATTGATCATTGAGGTTGGGTTTATGATTCTAAATGATCAACTTGATGTTAAACTCGGAAAAAATTTAAAAATCCAAGCATGTATATTCTATGAAAAATTTAATATAGAGGGGTTTTAAGGAAAATGCCCAAAAGTAACCTTGCAAAATACAGGATGATTTATGTTCTATTCAGGTTAGCACTATAGAACTTTCAGATGTTATTGTAAATCGGCATATCTTGAACTGGTAGCAAAATATTTATAAAGTATAATAAAATGAGTTTTTCTGAATTTTTTAATGCAAATCCAGATTTTTGACTAAAAATATATGGGGTAGGAGATATTCTTTTGCATGAGACACAAAAACTGTTCAATGAATTCTTTTTAAAGTGGTAGGGATGATCACATATGCATAAGAAAGAAGTATGCACATTTATACAACAATCCTTTGAGTAGTTTTTGAAAAACGTGTATTTAGTGACATACATTTATGGAAAATAACAATTTTGAGAAAAGCCAAAAAACTAACATATTTTCAATTATTGACCAAATTAATTTACTTTAAGATCCCCAGGAGCATACAAACTTGCCTCATCACATGCTTTAGATGCCATGCTAGTTGTTTTACATCTTTCTATCTTTTGTGCCTAAATTATGTATTAGCAAGGAAGATATGTGGTTTTATAGATGACAGCAAAATACTGAAAATAATGTTTTCCAAAGGAAAAGTTAAACTAAAACAAAAGTTTCATATCGGCACAATTTCATATTATTAACTACAATATTGGCATCATTGACAGTTATTTTAAGCTCCTCCTCAAAGTAAATGAGATCTTAGGACACCAAGTCCATATACAATTATGGAAAGATTCATTAGCATTGTGAGAACCACCATGAATATATTTTGTCAACGAAGTCACAAGATAGTTTGACAAATACTTGCATTATGTTGCCAAAAATAAAATTAGGCAGTTTGTTCTCAATCAACCAAAACTTTATCTTTTGGGCACAAGCTACTCAGCCTATTGCAGTTCTCATGGTTATCTTTGTGATGTTTAAATATGGCTCAAATACTATTTATCCAACCAATGTTTTCTAATTTTCCAGAATTTTTCATACAAGTTACATCATAATCACACTGCATAAGTTTAATGATGCTATTAGTTAATCTATCTGCACTACCATATTACTATAAACACTTTGCTACCATCTGTTGAAGCAAAGTTATGATATTTCATATATAATTAGCTAAAAAAACATATACATGCCTAGTTAAAAAATTAATTAAAATACAAAACTACATTTTTTTATCAAACTAAAGATAGATTCTTGTTCGAAATTGGATGTATTACTAAAATTAAAAAAACTCAAATTTCATTTTTAAGAAAAATCTTAAATATAGGGTGCGGTCTGTCTTAATGTGTGTCTATGAGAGAGGTTTGTACTGGTCTACGTTTGTGTCTATGTTTTATCTTAACGACCAACCATTGACATAGTCACATCATGTGCATTAATGTGTGCCTATGAGAGAGGTTTGAGAGCCACTGTAGCGTAGTTGTTAGTGAACTCGCTTCGCAAGTCTGGTGGTCTGGTTTCAGCTCCCGCAATGCGCTGGGAATTTTTCCCGACCACGGCGGTTCAGGTCGACCCAGCCTCAACTGGGTACCAGACATTCTCTGGGAAAGTAAAGGCGGCGGCGTGATGCTGACCACATCACCCATCATGTGCCGACGGTCAATGAAAATACAGGCCTAACACTGTATTGACCCATATACCACGAGGTATGAAAGGGTTCCTTTACTTTACTTTTTTATGAGAGAGGTTTGTACTTGTCTATGTTTGTGCCTATGTTTTATCTTACCGACCAACCAACACTGACATGGTCACATCGGGTAGAACGTTTGCTTTGTACCTTGAAGAGATTGATATCACTTTCCAGAGTAGGTATATTTCAGTAGATCCAACTGTTAGTAGTTTCTTGCCTTGTTGGGTGAGCGAAAGGAGAAGTTGGTCACGGTGGGAATTGACCACCTTTTGTCCAAGTTATTTAACTAATATAGCTAACATTAATGCACTCCATGCAGATTCCTAGATGCTGTCTCTTTCAACAGATGCTAATAGTTCCTGTGGCTCGAATGTTTGAGAGTAACAGTTGCAGCATTATGCTCTATAGGGAACAAGTTTGAATATGTAAACTTGTGTTTTATTAACATAGACATCTTGTATTTTGTTCGATGCATACCATTTAATTTAATTTATACTTTTGTCTTGCATGTGAAGGTTACGAGTGCCATTATTAGTTTGTTTAAAATTTATATCTTCCATGTCAAGGTTTCGATTCCATCGTTACATTGCTAAAACACTACAAAAGACCAAGTGATGAGTCTGCGTGTGGAGATTACTCGAGCCAGGAAGTTGGATGGTTCATACGTTACTGTGCCTTCTCCGTTGGGAAAATTACGTAGTATGACAAAAGGTAAGGGAACTACCATAATCATACACATATAGTTACCTAAACACAGTTGTCTGTAGGGGGTACTATAGTTGTAGAAAAGACCAGGTAATTATATTTCACCTACATACCGGACGCTGAGACACTTACATAGACTAGGAATAACTCAAACAGCTCTCTGCCAGTATCAGCAGGGAAACACACACTGGAGCATGACCTGCAAGACTGTCCTCTTCTGAATGAACTGAGAAGCAAAATGTTGTCACATCCAGTCAACCTGAAAACACATCTATGAGGAAACCGGACAGACCTAAAGCTGACTGACCAGTTTTTGGTTCACATTGAATTAAGCATATGACCAGAGATTGCAGAAGAAGAAGAATTCATCAAATTGTATGTCTCAAATATAACTTTTTATGTTGAGTCTAACAGCTGTAGGTTGATGGCCAAATTTACTTTTATTCTGGACTATAAACTGACTCTGCTGAAGACACTCTATAAGACCGTTTCACAAAATGGAAAGATAACTCTAGTACTGTTGTATTGAACATGTTCACTAACTCTTGTATTTATCACAACTTACAGAGAAAATAGATGTCTTACAACTGAGAGCTACTCTACCGCATCAGTTCCACCTTCAGATCACAGACTTGGAGTTCCAGGAGACCATTGGTTCCGGCTCATTTGGTAAAGTCTACAAGGAAAATGCAAGGAAGAACTGTAGCTATTAAAAGGTGCTTGATAAAGGTCTTTTGGTCAAAACGTTGCTGTTTATCGTCGCTGTTTCTGTATTTTGTAAAACTATAGTACTTTGTTTGTATGTGTTTCGCTATTAAAAGGTACGTCATCGTGTTTCACATTTTCACCAACAACATTTGGTCGCTGAGATACAGTTAGTTTTCCAAAGTGACATCATTATACATCGGAGAGATCCATGAGTGCTTCGTCCTCCTACACATCAGAGAGATCCATGCATCCTCCGTCCTCCAACACAGCAGCCATCTCCGTGTTCACATGTTCACTGTGGTTGACATCTCTTTCTAACTCACAAACAACACATAGCTACACACATGCTATATAGGAACACAGTTGTGTCATTCATTCATTTTTGTTTGAAGAGAAACAGGAAGTCAGGTCTATAATTGATATTCCTTGTATGAAAAGTGTTTGGAAACATGTTTAGGCTGCTTCACTACAGTGATGGTCTTCTACAGGGTGTTCAAGATAATTGCAGCCCGTGAATGGAGCTAATCTGGCATATATGTATGGAAATGGAAGGTTCAGTTATGACGTAGTATAGGTCAAGGTTGTGTGACGGTGTGTAATTATAGTGAGGGAAGGGGCGATGAACAAATGTGACATAGGACAAGCTAGTCAGAACCGGTTTAAATAGTAAATAAACACAACTCAATTTGTACCTGGCAACTTTGTCAATGGGGCTGCAATTATCTTGAACACCCTGTACATCATACTTGCCAGGAAGCCGTTGAACTACACATTCCTTCTCCTGAAAGGTGAAACACGTAAAAACAAAGTCAGAGAGTGTTAGTGACATCCAAGTCACAGTCATCCAATCATATTCCTCTGATGGTCAGTCGATTTGTTCTTGAAAATCTTTGTATATCTTTATATGGTACCTTATGACCTCTTCAACTTAATTTTTATTGTTTCTTTTCTTTTCCACTTCTAGTTTTTCATATTTATTTCGTTATTCGTTTTAGTCACATATTTTCATTCATTTTTAACCGTTGTAATGTCAAAGTCTATATGTAGTGTTCTGTGACATTCGTCACTTTTGTTGTATCGTTTGCTTGATAAAGGATTTTTGGTAAACGTTGCTGTGTATTGTCATTGTGTGTGTATTTTGTAAAACTACAGTACTTTGTTTTTACATGTTTCGCCATTCGACATAGTTTTACTGCAGTCTCCATCTATATTGACAACTCAATGCACTACATTCCGAAGACATTCGATACCATTTCTTTTCAAACTCATATATATATATAATAATAATAATTCCTCTTGTACCGTTATACATTACATAGGGCCTGCAAGTAATTTCTACATACCGCTCTATCCTGGGCAACTCGCTCAATCTCTCCATGGAACTGAGACCGATATTTCCTGCCTCTCTAGCAAAGTTCGTTTCAGGGTCTCCTTAGGTCGACTCTCTTTCTTGAACCCTTTGCATCCCACCACTGCCTGTTTTGATATTCGTTGATCATTTCTCCTCAAGGTGTGTCCAACATATCTCCATCTTCTCTTTCTTATAACAGTTGTCACTAGTATTGACCAGATATGTCTCTGATTTCATCACTTCTGAATTGCTCCATTTTATATTCATTATTTTTCGAGACATCTATTTTCAAATGCATTCAACTTGCCTACTATATCTTTAGTCATTTTCCAACTCTCGCTGGCATATGTTAGGATTGATAAACATTATATATATATATATATATATATATATATATATATATTTATGTCATTATAATTGTATATATTTTATTATTATTGGTTTAATATTTGTTACCTTCCAGTCACATATCTTCAATTTACAGCAGTCAGCAATGAATGACTGATGTCTTTTGTATATAACCATTGTCTGAATCTTTTTTTTTCTATATTCTTTGTTTGACCCATACATTTTGGTTAAAACGTCGCTGCATCTTGTGTTTTTGTAGTTTGTAAATTTACCTTACACAAGTCTCTTATCTTATATGTCCCGATTTCTCTTAAGTTTTATTGTGTGACTGACTGAACTTCTAGTTTATCCTTGCCTGCAGGTGCTTAAGTCTCTTATCTTCTCTCTATCTCTCTCCATTTCTCTCAATTTTATTGTGTGACTGACTAAACTTCTAGTTTATCCTTGCCTGTAGGTAGTTAAGTCTCTATCTTCTCTTGTATCTTCTCTCTCTGATGGGACAGTTGAGGGTGGAAGAAAGAAAGGAGGGCAGAGAAAATCTTGGTTTGACAACATCAAGAGTTGGTCGGGGCAGAGTTTCTCCACACTCGCCTGAGGAGTTGAAGACAGAGATTTATGACATGCTTTTTGTGCTGATGTCTCGACAGTGACACCCCTACGAGCCTAACGGGTTACGGTCTTTATTATTATTATTATTATCTCTCTCCATTTCTCTCAGTTTTATTATGTGACTGACTGAACTTTTTGTTTATCCTTGCCTGCAGGTACAGAGCCAGTTCATTTGGAGCCAAGTCTGATGTTGATATGTTTTGTCGTGAGGTTGCAATACTGGCTAAACTCAACAGTCCTTACGTCATTAACTTTGTTGGGGCATGCCTGGATGATCCAAGTGTACGTTTCATTATTGCCATCTTGATTTTTGACTAGATTAGATTACAACCAACAATTTAGCATGTGTTTTAGTATTTTAGTTATTATTGTCTGTTTCAATATTGTCAATCCCAACAGATGGTAGCATGACCAACTATCTCAACGTTATCATTACTCTTGGAAGAGAATGTAGAGATTGGGGTAACATGAAGGCTGATCTCAGTTAAGCAGCTGATAGAAGATAATGCAAGGGATGATGATGTTGTTGTATATACCGATGGGTCGATTCATCGTGGTGAGAAGTCCGGCTGGGGTTCTTGCTAATGTTAATGGTAGGGTTGTTGCAGAGCGAAGTGGGCATACAGGACAACTACTTCTAGTATGAGGATGGAAGCTGAGGCCATTACTGGCTCTCTGGGACTTCATTTACTGGGGCCGTTGTTATATCTGACTCTCAGTTGATGCTTCACAAGATCCAGAAGGGCAGGTTTCGGTATGAGTGGATGTTGTC
This sequence comes from Arion vulgaris, assembly GCA_020796225.1. NCBI lineage: Eukaryota > Metazoa > Mollusca > Gastropoda > Stylommatophora > Arionidae > Arion > Arion vulgaris. Next base: position 27,619,278 of record CM036770.1, read on the forward strand.
TATAGAGGTTTCTAACCTCCAGAGGCGTCACGTGGATATACTGTCCTGGTCATGCGGGTGTTTACGGGAATGAGAGAGCTGGACAGGCTTGCATCAGCAGCATCGATTGTTGGAGAGTTGAAGATGGATAAGGGGAATGTTCTTTGGTCTCTTCACGACTGTCTGTTGGATGAGGACAATAAAATCGATGTTGAATCAATCAAGCTTTTTAGGCAGTTTGGAGTTACCCATTGTACAAGTTGAACTGGATGCCTGAGAGACAGAGTGAGAGGTCTGTTTAATCAGCAAGCCATGGGAACCATCAGTATGCATACTTTCGATATCTGTTTGGCAGACTGAGCACCTATGGGTCATCCTAAGTCAATGACGTCAGTTTAGTAACCAATAACCAATCAATGTTGTCATTGTTTAGATGTCAATGTTTAGATGTCAATGTTTAGTTGTCAATATTTAGCTTATTGCTAACTATTACACATCTAAAGTTGCTTCTATGTAGGTTTTAGCATCTCACTGTGACACTAAAGACAATGAGAGTGTCAATGTTTTGATTAAGGAAGGCAATACCACGGAGAAAGTTGGCACAGAACCTTGCATGAATTACATTGAGAAAGAAAGAATGAAGTGGTTTGGCCTCTTAATAAGAATGCATCCAAACTCAACAGTATACAGTCTTCTACGACAGAAAATCAGGGAAAAGGCAGAGGAAGACCATGAAAAAGAAGGTTAGATGGCGTAGCAGAATCCTGTCAAAGAGCAAAAATAATAATCACCCAATCCACCAGAACAGCGCAAGACAAAACAGAAAACCACGACACTGGGCAACAACCCGGTGCAGTGTGACGACACTGGGCAACAACCCGTAGCAGTGTGACGACACTGGGCAACAACCCGGTAGCAGTGTGACGACACTGGGCAACAACCCGTAGCAGTGTGACGACACTGGGCAACAACCCGGTAGCAGTGTGACGACACTGGGCAACAACCCGGTAGCAGTGTGACGACACTGGGCAACAACCCGGTAGCAGTGTGACGACACTGGGCAACAACCGGTAGCAGTGTGACGACACTGGGCAACAACCCGGTAGCAGTGTGGACGACACTGGGCAACAACCCGGTAGCAGTGTGACGACACTGGGCAACAACCCGGTAGCAGTGTGACGACACTGGGCAACAACCCGGTAGCAGTGTGCGACACTGGGCAACAACCCAGTAGCAGTGTGACGATACTGGGCAACAACCCGGTAGCAGTGTGCGACACTGGGCAACAACCCGGTAGCAGTGTGACGACAAAAGAAGAAGAAGAAGAATACCATGGAACACATCTACCAACCACTGTCTTTTCAAGAGGTCAAAACCCTCATACAGAGAAATCTGCAGTAGACTGAAAGACAAACACTGGGTATTATTATGGTAAAGTTTTTCTAAAAGATCCCATGCAAAACAACTGGAATGCCCAGCAGAGGTAAGCTCAGTGCGCGTTCCGCTCGAGGGAAATATTGTTGCCTTGTAGATTGATTGGGGACAATCAAAGGCTAGCGGAGAAAACCGTAAAAAAACCTGAATGGGCGTCAAACCAAGGTGTTCATTAAAACGACTGGTTTGCTGGGAATATGGCGCTCATAAGCCCGGGAGGGCAGGCCATCTAAGGGTCGCTGCCCTGAAAGAAATAGCAGCCCACTGCCTTGTGGGTCTGGCTGGGGCCAGTCAAAGACTAGCGGAAGAAGCAATCCACACATTAGCTGGCTGAAATCGAACACTCCATCAAGGATAAGCAACTGTGCTCAAATAGGTGCTAGAGGTTGGTGCACATACATTACGTTTGATGTTTGGCTGTTTATATATCACAAAGAGAATGATTAAAACAGGCCTAGAACGATCGAAGAAGAAAAGATCCCAGCAGAATAGACCAGGTCATTATATTTCGCCTATGTACCAGACTCTATTACAGTCAACTTTCGATGTGAGGAGATGGTATTTGATTTAATATTGTATTCGTCTTTGTTGGTACTCTTTGTAAATTGTTGATCTTCTATATTAGGAAAACATAATTGAGATGCAGTTTTTTTAAATTTGTTTTTGTTTGCGCTATGAGTTTGTGATCGGACCAGCTTCACCACAGTTATGTTACAGCTGTTCTGTCATCAGTGCTTCCTCATCATCAAATAGCTTGTTCTCGCTTTGAGTTTGTGATCGGACCAGCTTCACCACAGTTATGTTACAGCTGTTCTGTCATCAGCGCTTTCTCAATTTTATTTGCTGTTTTCTGATTTCAGCAATTTGCCATAGTTACTGACTATGTGTCAGGAGGCTCACTGTTTAGCTTACTACATGAACAGAAAAGGTAGGTACATTAACACACACTTTCTGTTATCTTTATCTTCTGTTTGTATGTTTGTGAATGTTTTGTAACGTTTTCAGCTGCTGTGTATGCTCATCTTAGTTTGCTAGTACTGGATGACACAATACGTATTGGTGTGTTTATAGGTGTAACCAAATAGTGCAGCTACACATGGCACATATTCTCTATTCAGATTGAGCACAGTTGTGTTGTTATCACAATTCACACAGCCAACATTCAACCAGTGGGGAAAGGAATTTACCTCTGAAATCGGAAAAGGCCCCACATGCATAGCAAGTTAGTTAGTTGGTTTGTTCCTTTCGTGCCAAAGGCGGCACATAGGGCAGAGGTTTTAGATCTCCACGTGGTGCGGTTCATTGCTAGCAGTTGGAGATCTTGTGTGGTTTTACATCCCAATAGTTTACTTTCTTGTAGGATTGTTCTTCGAAGAGTGGTCTGAGGTCTTCCACGTTTTCTTTTCCCAACTGGTGATCACGTAAGTTGGCACGGCGAGGAACACCAATAAAACATCAAATAGGCTTTCGCACAAAAATCAGTCAGAAGTGCTATACCAGGCGCAATGGCTAATGCTCAAATTTACAGCAACTGAGGCAGAAGAAGAAGAAGGAAAGGAATTAAGCCCCCTACCTCCCATATACTTTGGATTTGGAAAAGTAAAGTGACAGACATTTTGCACTGCCGGCAAAGTCTACGTGAGATTATCATATTTTGTTTTGATCATTCCTTGATATTCCAGCTAGGACAATATGAAGAGACATTTATAGAATCACTATGAGAACAAAGAGTTTTTATTTCAAGAACACCCAGAGGAAGCAACGGAAGCAAAGAATATGATCAACAAACAGTGTACAGGTATTAAGAGCTTCCGAAAAAACAAATAGACAAACACAGGATTCAAACCACTTAGCCTCATTTCTTATGACACCCATCACATAGCCTAGCAATACGAGCGTCCTTACGAACACAACCAGCGAGCCATTCTAAGAATCACTGTGTAGAGCCAGGCTGTAGCTAAGCTGTAGATTTTGTTTGAAGGAGAAAGTTTATGTTTCAGTCTATAATTTATATGTGATCGAATTTCTGCAAATACGTTAAGAAATTGAAATCTTTTTAATTATTTCTAAATTTATCACCAGATTGATTGATATTCAATCGAAATTAACCATTGCTCTTGATGTGGCCAAAGGAATGGAATACTTACATAATATGCCTCTAGCAATCATCCATCGAGATCTCAACAGTCACAATATATTACTGGAGGAAACAGGTCATGCAGTTGTTGCTGACTTTGGAGGTAAGATGACAAAGTATGCTTGAATTTACCTGATTCTTCGTTGGTTCGTTAGATTGTGGATTAAGCCTCTATATGGCCGAGGCACGAACTTTCAACTAAAGACGGATGTCTTTTTTTTAGTTATATCAGAGCATAATTGCCTAATTGCCTCACAATAATTTTCTTATCCTTGCAATCACATTATTCCAGAACATTCATCTTGATATGTTTGTTTATTTCTCTTCAGAATCCAGATTTCTAAGATCCAATGATGAAGATAACATGACAAAACAACCAGGGGTAAGTTCTCTCTCCATCTCCCAGGGGTAAGTTCTCTCTCCATCAAAGAATAAATAAACCAGTCAGATATTGTTGCTAGCTAGAACTTTAGTCTGGTTCATTCTTTGTTGGTAACTTTAATTGTGGTGTTTTTATTTGGGCAACTAAATATGGGGTATATTGTGGTGGACCACATGAGATGGGGTATATTGTGGTGGACCACATGAGATGGGGTATATTGTGGTGGACCACAGAGATGGGTATTGACCATGAGATGGGGTATATTGTGGTGGACCATGAGATGGGTATTTGTTACATGATGATGGGGACATAATGATGTGGTGGACCACAATGGATGCATGGGGTATATTGTTTTGTACGCTCGTTTGTTGCGGGACTGCAAGGGATCAAGAATAGTAACACTGCGACCTACAAGGCATGTCATAAGAAATGACTGAGGTAGGCCTAGGAAGCTACATTAGTGAATAAAAGCTTAGCAGAAATCGGATGTGTTGGCCTACTATTAGGCACATAACTGGCACAACGTACAATCGCTCTTAGGTACAGATCACAAAGAGTGGTTTAACAAGTGGTCGATATGTAGTGTTTGAAGAAGAAGTTTTATAGCACATGAGGTATGCAGTGTGTACCTCTAGCAATAGATAGTATGTCTGTTTGAAATAATAAAGTACCCTTTAATACCTGGGTCAGCTAGAGTATATATTTGTGTGTGCTCATGCTATCTTTTATTTATGTAGTCAGCTCTCTTTTTTTCTTTTTTTTTCTTTGTCCTTTCAACTCAGCGAAGTTTCATCTCTGAAACTGATTTTTGCGTGAAAATCTGTTTTTCCAATTTCTTACAATGGCAGCAGCGTGCACATTGTAAATTACTTTACACTGGCAGCCGTGTGCTCAATGTACTCGTAATTAGTATTCCCGCACCATACAGGCAGATTTTCTCCGACTTCAGAGGTACTCATGTTATCGTCCTGAGTAAGACCAGGGACTCAAACAAATGCCGGACAGTAGGTTCGAACCCGAGCTATGAGGCGTCTCACAGCTAGCAGGCCGAGCTACTATCAACTACTCTAGGCAGTCCCCTGTCAGCTCTCTAATATAGCATGTGATCTTAATTTTGCTGTCTGGTGTTTAGCATAATCTTTTTCATAAACATGACTGCCTGTTGGATGAAGACACTATATCATATGTTGAATCAATCCTGCGATTTAAGCCGTCTGGTGTTACCCTTTGTACAAGTAGAACTGGATGCTTGAGGGGCAGAGTGAGGAGTGTGTTTAATCAGCGAGCCACAGGAATCATCAGTATGCATACTCTTCGATATCTGTTGGGGAGACTGAGCACCTATGGGTCTGCCCGGAGTGCAATGACATCAGTTTAGTAGACAATAACCAATCATAATCTAAACATCTTTCTTTTCTTCCCCCCAATCAGAATTTGCGATGGATGGCGCCAGAAATATTTACCCAATGTACAAGATACAGTGTGAAAGCTGACATGTTTAGCTACTCGCTAGTTTTGTGGGAACTCTTGGCTGGAGAGTTACCTTTTGCACATCTAAAACCAGGTAAGATAACTGCTGGACATTAACAGTTTTCATTGCTTCTAGTTATATCCCTTGAACTGTTACTAAATGTCTACTGTTGTAATGTCACACACACATTCATGGTCTACTGTTGTAATGTTGCACACATATTCATGGTCTACTGTTTTAATATCACACACATATTCATGGTCTACTGTTGTTGTTCATAAGGTGCCATCACTCGCCATTAGTACCACTATTCTGTTTGATATTAGTCTTGTCTAGCCATTTCATGTATGCATTTTTGGGAAGAGTATCGCCTTGTCCGCCACCTTGACTACACAGTAGAAGTACAAGTTAATTTACTACTCTGTCAATAGACACAGCTAGTTCCTAGCAGTACACTGAATGCGTCAAAACACGCATGTGTAGCTATGAAACAAACAAATAGTAGCTGTCCACTACAGTGGGCACTATGTGTGAAAGGAGTAATTTCTCATTCTAATATCAAACACATAGCTGCTTCTGTATAATGAAATAAATGTTGATTTTCAAGACATTTCCCAGCACTCTGCTAGAGCAGAATTGAGTTTGTGTCTGACATTGAACTATTGTCCTTCTAATCTTCTTCTTTGCGTTCGTTCTTTACGACCAATTTAATCACCTTTTGTGATATTTTTTATCTTTGCCAAGAACGTGTATAAGTTGTACATTGGTTTGGTAGGCCCCTAAATGCATAGACTTCTACACGTTTAGGACACACGCATCCGAATTCAGCCAAACCTCCTTAGTCGCCTCTTACGACATGCGTGGTAGGTAACAGTGGTTCTATTCATTACACCCAAATTTGTGCCTGGTAACTACTCTGGCACTTCTAATATTATATATTCTATGTGATTAACTCCTAGTAGACGCCCGCCTGCCAAGCATGTTCATAGTACGTTGGACTGCGGGTGACTAGCCCTCTGTGAGTGCGGGTTCAATTCCGCGTGCTGGCAGAAAAGCCACAGGCTCCCCAGATTCATGGTGTTTGTGGCACCAAACCGAAGGATTACAATGCCCATGGCACCGAGCTGGAGAACTGAAAGCTCAAGTGCTTCTGGATCGAAAAAAACCCAAAAAACTCTAAGTAGACCAGGACAGAAACTATGTTTTTACAAACCATATTTTATCATACATTTGTATACAGACAGCTGTTGTTAGTTTTGTTATAAAACTTATTTATTTATATTCCGAACATGTACCATTTATCAGAATTTTTAGAATTGAGTTCTCCGTTTATTTACATTGGTGAAATATTTCTGAATAAGAAAAGGGAAATGCAAAATGATTTTTAGTGAAAAGGAAACAACGTATATAGTAAAATGAGAACGAAATTGTCACATACCACTCAATTTGTATACGTTTATATGCTTCTTCTTCTCTTCCACCATTGACTTCTTTATAGAAGTGTTGGGGTGAAACGTAGTGATCTTGTGTGTGCTTGTTTTCCTTTCTACCTTTATTCTATGAAGTGTTGGGGTGAGATGTAGTGATCTTGTGTGTGCTTGTTCTTCTCTTATACCATTGACTTCTTTATAGAAGTGTTGGGGGTGAGATGTAGTGATCTTGTGTGTGCTTGTTCTTCTCTTATACCATTGACTTCTTTATAGAAGTGTTGGGGGTGAGATGTAGTGATCTTGTGTGTGCTTGTTCTTCTCTTCCACCATTGACTTCTTTATAGAAGTGTTGGGGTGAAATGTAGTGATCTTGTGTGTGCTTGTTCTTCTCTTCCACCATTGACTTCTTTATAGAAGTGTTGGGGTGAAATGTAGTGATCTTGTGTGTGCTTGTTCTTCTCTTCCACCATTGACTTCTTTATAGAAGTGTTGGGGGTGAGATGTAGTGATCTTGTATATGCTTGTTCTTCTCTTCCACCATTGACTTCTTTATAGAAGTGTTGGGGGTGAGATGTAGTGATCTTGTGTGTGCTTGTTTTAAGGCACTTTGTAAGCTGATATTCATGTCCGTAAGGCTGTTCTTGATGCCATAACTCCATCTTTTGCGAGGTCTTCCTCTTGCTTTGTACTCATTATACTTTTCTGAATGGCTCTCTGTGGTAGGCGATACCAGGGCATTCTGGTCAGGTGTCCAAACCTGACCAGAATGCTTGATATCTTGCAAGCCATAAAATGTGTTTTCCCTCATACTGCATCCACATTTGCACAATCTAGAAAAGTTTCATCAGTTTTTACGGAATAAATACAATTTAAAAAACAGTTTTTATGTCAGAAAGTAGCTCTTATTTCAAGTCAAAACTGCGTGTAAAAAAAATTGTGTTTCTAAATTGGTGTCCAATCACCACTTAACATTTCATTTGGTACTCTTGGCTGAAATCGGATGCACATGTCCTAAACGTGTAGAAGTCTATGCGTTTAGGGGCCTACTAAACCAATGTGAAATATATATATGTTCTGGCAAAGATCAAACATATCATAAAGAGTGATTCTTGAATTCTGCCAAGAGACTAAGAAAACCATCACACAAGTCACTAGAGAAGCGCAAGACAAATACATAAAACCACAACACTGGTTTAACAACCCGGTAACAGTGTGCTGATAAAAGAAGAAGAATTCTTGAACTTCTAGAGGCTATCTTGTAGAATATTTATTGTTTGATTTGTTATTAAACTTCAAACTGCAGATTAGACAATATTGACATATACATACAATATTGACATACACAGACAATATTGACATACACACATACAATATTGACATACACACCAATATTGATAACACAAACAATATCGACTCACACATACAATATTGAATATACACATACAATATTGACATACACACATACAATATTGACATACACACATACAATATCGACATACACACATACAATATTGACATACACACATACAATATTGACATACACACATACAATATTGACATACACACATACAATATTGACACACACACATACAATATTGACATACACACATACAATATTGACATACACACATACAATATTGACATACACATACATACGTTCATAGAATAGATTTAGTTTGATATGTTTGATTATTGTCTGTGTTTGTTTACTTTGTCAGCTGCTGCAGCTGCTGAGACTGCCTATCACAACACTCGACCTCCGATGGCAATTACTTTTCCAAAACCTATTGTTAATCTGCTTCAGAAAGGATGGCATTCCAACCCAGACGTAAGACAATCATCTCGACTTTTCTTTCTTCATCATTGTTACCATTCAAAAAAGTGTCTAGCGAGGTTTTCATGCTTTTTTTTTCATTGCTGCTACCAAGTGTTTGATTGAGGGAGGGTCTGAGATATACTTGGTCATTGCTATCATCAAGTGTCTGAAGATCCAATGTTGACTTATGTTTGGCTGGCCTCCTTCATCTAATAAGTAAAAGACAGTATGAGCATATAAATATACTCCAGCTGTTAAAGAGTACTCCGCCCGCGTGCCCAGCATGTTCGTAGCGCATTGGACTACGGGTGACAAGTCCTCTGTAAGTGCGGTTTCAACTCCGCGGACTGGCAGAAAAGCTACAGGTTCCCCAGATTTACGGTGTTCGTGGCACCGAGCCGAAGGTTACGATGTCCATGACACCGAGCCGAAGAGCTTTCAGCTCAAGTGCTTCTGGATCGGGAAAAAAAAAAAAAAGTCGCCATTTGTTTCGTTACAGTAGAGAAATGGATTCTGGGCAGAATGCTGGGAGTATCAAGAAGAGGCCGGTTTAGAAATGAAGACATCAGGAAAAAGTGGGTACAACATCAGTAATGAACTTCATCAAGAAACAACAAATTAAATGGTTCGACCATATAAGCAGATTACGAACAGACAGTGCACCACAAAGAGCAATGTTACTTCGTTACAGTGGATACAAAGTAAAAGGCCAGACTTGCAGAAGGTGAACCTCAGAGATAACAGAGGCGATAAAAGACACTGTTTATGAAGCAGACACAAAAACCTGTTCTAGAAATCACTTCTTATCCTGATTCTGTGAAACAAAACAGAATTAGAGAAAGAAAAAAAAAGAAAGGAAGTTGCTTTTCAGCCTTCCCTTATAAATGTTCAACTGCTAAGGGTTTTTTACCTGCTCAACTGGAACACGAGAGCCGCAGTAGCGTAGTTGTTAGTGAACTCGCTTCTCAAGGCTGGTGGTCTGGGTTCAGCTCCGCAATGCGCATGGAATTTTCCCGACCACGACGGCTCTCAGGTCGACCCAGCCTCAACTGGGTACCAGACATGCTCTGGGAAAGTAAAGGCGGCCGCGTGATGCTGACCACATCATCCATTGTGTGCCGACGGTCAATGAAAAATACAGGCCTAACACTGTATTGACCTATATACCACGAGGTATGAAAGGGTTCCTTTACTTACTTTTACAACTGGAACACAGGACCCATGTTTTATCATCAGTCTCTAATAGGACTAGAATCTTGTATGACCTTGCATTCACTCCAGATTGACCCCATAAGGGATTTGTACATATGTGCAGCAGATTACAGTTTCAGTTTCAGTTTGGAATATCTTCATTGCACTCCGGATATATCCATAGGTGCTCTGATCTCCTTCGCAATATCTCCAACAGCGTCCAGCGACTGACTGTACCAGTTCGATTTTGATTGATGAGCCTACTCACGTACCTGTTATGCTGTTCTTTTCCTGCTACTCCAATCTTCAAACCCAGCTCCCGCAATCTAGTAGTTGACGTGGATTGGCGTAAATGAAAATCTTCTTTGCGGCCACACTCTATGAGGGCGTTCAAAATATCAGTTCTATCCATTGGCTAGCCCTCTGATATGGTGGCAGAGCCAGCCAGCCTGTCTGCTCTCTCATTGCCAACGACACCCATGTGCCCCGGAGCGAAGATAAGTGTAATTTTGCAAATTGTTGACGCTTGTAGTGATTCAGTCCATTGCCTGTGCACCGAACTAGCCTCTACTTTGCGGATCATACTCAATGAATCACTCAGAATGCACGCATAAGTGTAGTTTTGTGACTCCAACCAACGTAAATCATTAGTCACCACCAGTACCTCCATTGTCATGCTGCTTGTGGTCATACGAAATGCACCACTGGCCTCATCGACCATTCTGCCACATGAGCTTGCAGGGAAGGCCCATGCTGACTTTTCGCGACGAACTACCGATCCATCCGTGTAAATCACAATGGCACCTTTCATTGCAGTTTTCATCAATGATAGCATTAACGTCTGCATATCCAGGAAATGGGATTCCTCTCTTTGCAACTTTTGTCAAATTTAATGATGGTGGAAAAAGTGTTCCAGTATATTGAAGGCATCAGTATCCATTCCAGTAGATTACATTGAAAAATAAGTGTCATTTCTGAAAGACATCAAACTATTAGAGATATATAACAGTCAAACTTTGATGTGTGGAGATGACACTTGGTCTGTGAGAAAATTTATTGTATTTAGTCACACTTCAACTTTATTCTTTTTTTTTGTTTAACAAAATAATATCTCCAACAATTTTGTTATCAGTAAATAATATCTCCAACAATTTTTGTTATCCAGTAAATAATATCTCCAACAATTTTTGTTATCCAGTAAATAATATCTCAATAATTTTTTTATCCAGTAAATAATATCTCAACACTTTTGTTATCCAGTAAATAATATCTCTAATAATTTTTTTTATCCAATAAATAATATCTCTAATAATTTTTGTTATCCAGTAAATAATATCTCTAATAATTTTTGTTACCCAGTAAATAATATCTGCAATAATTTTTGTTATTCAGGAAAGGCCAGAGTTTCGAGACATCATTATTATTTTAGGAGAATGCAAACAGTCACAGGCTGTAGCCATGCTAAGTAATACTGAGCCTTCTTCGGCTAATCTTCCACTGTCATTGCCCATGGTCACAACACATGACTCAGATGGTGAAGGCAGGAACACACCTCCCTTGGCTGGTCATGTATCTGCTCTACGTAATCATTGGGAGATGGAAGCTTCTAGAAATAGGTATGCTGTCAACTATTGTCTGTGGTAGTCTATTGTTGGGATCTAGATGAGCTGTCGAGATTTGGAGGCGGAGATCAACAATATAAAGAAGAGCTGGAGGGGGCTGCAGGAGATAGCTAGAGATAGGAAGACTTGGCATGAGTTGGTTGAGGGCCTATGCCCCAACCCGGGTAAAAGGTAAAGAGAGAGAGTGTGCTGTGCTAGTCAAAATAAAAGGGTCCAAAGGTGAAGGATTGACTTCATTGCACCAGGTTTCCCCATACGGCTCTGTCCCTGTCGGCAGAAATTGCATGTCATCTGTTGCGAGCATTGCCCAAAGTCAGCTCCGTAGCTCCAGCAACAATCCAAGCGATATAAAAAAATTGCACGTGTCTCGGTTCAGTTTCGAACCCATAACCTTCAGTACGACAGGTAAATGACTTAACCACTTCACCATTGAGACCTCCTAAAGTAAAACATCTCTCTCTCTCTCTCTCTCTCTTTAGCCTGTTACGCACTTGGCGTTTAGGGCAGCAATAAACATACACCATTCTTTCCTGTTCATGGCCTTCCTCTGTATTGTGTTCCAGCTATGATTCATTTCCTTCAGTTCTTTCTCTATCGTTCTCCTCCAGGTCGTCTTAGGTCTTCCACGCTTTCGCCTACCCTCTGGAGTCCATCTCAATGCAGTTTTTGTGTCGGAGCCAGTCTCCATGCGCATCACATGTCCAATCCATCTCCAGCGTCGTCTTCGGATGATAGTGCCCATATTCTCTTGTTGGCATCTTGCAAGAAATTCTTGCAAAAGTAAAACATAGTGTTTACATATTCATTGATCTTCTAGCACTCAACCAGTTTTATGTGTTCATTATTTATTGTCCACCTATTGTCACCTTTTTTTACTGCAATGTCCCTCATTTGTATCAAGTAACGTAAGATTAAGTAATAAGATGATGGATTCAGGATGTAACTGATGGTTTGAACATGACGGCTACAGAGGCAGGACATCCGGCCTATGAGAGAGAGAAATTCCGAAGGACTGTTGGGGTGGCAAAGTTCTGCTCAGGACTAGCTATTTGATGATTGATAATGAACATGAGATTACGTATATACTTTGAGTCATTTCAGCTTTGTAGTTGAGCCATAAATCATTATCAGGTGCCGGCTAGCGTAGGCGATCATGAATCTCCACAAATCTCTGGTGTTTGCTATCATCTCAGATGTTGACTCTCTTCCATGTCATGACATCATGCTATCCAAAATTTTCTCTCTTTGTCTTCCTCTGTCTCATCTCCCTTGATTTTACCAGTTGTTACAATGTGTTCTAAACCTGCCTTTCTCCTCACATGCCCGAAAAAAGATGGCTGCTTCTTTCTTATATTGATGACACGCTTTCTATGTATCGTTACCTAAAATATGGAGTATAAAAACCCAATATATATGGGTGTCTGTTAACTCTTTCCACGCCCATTTATTTCCTCAATTTTTAAGCAGTTAATTCAAGAGAAGTTAAAAAAAAATTTTACAAAAATATTACGATCCCAACTACTTGTCAATAAATAAACATATATATCTTATTATATACTAAATTGAAGAAAACTGGACAACCCAATAGAATAACAAGGTTGGAAAGTAGTATAAGTAAAACAGTAGAAGTAAAACTAGAAAGACTTCTTATAAGGAAGTAACTCTATGGCGCAGTGTGCGGCTTAACCCAACGGGACTGCAGAGCCGATATATCGGTTCAGAGTAATGTTCATGATGTCGCAGAACCGATATATCGGCTTTTAGATGTCTGTTCACGGAAACGAATGTATCTTCCGAACCCCTTTACTGAAGTTAAAAAAATCTTCAGAAACGGAAAGTACATATATGTAGGTATATTACTATCTCCATTTAACAAAGATTTGAAAGAGGGAAAGCAGTGTATTATTGTGTTCAAGTCTAGACTTTTTTAAAAACGTTAATGTTTCCGATGTTTACAGTGTAATCTTGAGTACTGTTAGATCAAATTATAACTTGTGATAGTAATGAAGAAGATTTAATTGATGGTAATAATGACATTTGATTGTTTATGAAATGCAGTTTCGATAGTTGTAAGTCTAATGTAATAATTGCATCTAAAGAATGGGCGTTCCACATTCCATTTATTGACATGTCCGCACTAAAAGTGAATATTATAAAACTACTGCACCTAGTTAGATGAAACTTATAGAATATGTTCCCACATGGTTTATCTTCATTTAACTGCTACTTCTAGAAACATCTATGAATACTAAGATGTAATACAAACCGAGAATAAAAATTTTTTATGCTTTTTCGTTTTTTCAGAATAGTCATGCTACAATAATCTAATTTTCTCAAACGTATATCACCTGATGTAAAATATTATTACATTAATGTATTCCACATCCAATTAGCAACAATTTAATATAAAATATGTCATACTTTAGAGAAACAGTACAAGAGTTATAAAGGATTAAACTAATTGACATTGAATGTTAAATTTGAACCGCAAAATAAATGCGTCCAGAGGTCAAAATAATACAGGCCGAAAGGGTTAAAGCGTGGAAAGAGTTAAGTCACACTACACTTTATATGTAGAAAAATGTGAAAACGAAGTACATGATGTCATCAAAAATGTGTTCCATAATCAATTGTGATGCAATATGCAGTGAATGACTTGTCTGCTGGGTAATTCTTTTCACTTAAACCATAATGGTGTTTTCAACTGAGGAAAGAATATTTGACAATATGAAGAAACGTGTAAGATATATCTTGAAGTCCGTGGTGGATATTTCCAACATCTGTTATAATGAATATTTCATTTGTTCTTTCTAGTTTACCAAGAATAATAGTAGACCATAGCAGTGACTATTGTAGCTTCTGCTTCTTCGAATACTTCATATCAACCAATTGTTAAACAATTCTATGTGATTTGTATGTGATATGAACCGAAGATCGATTCTACATTGTGCCACTTATGTGCCTACAAGTAGGCCAGCATATCTAATTTCTGTGACGCATTTTATTTACTAGAGTAGCTCCCCTACCCTAGGAACCTCTTAAAACATGCTTTCCAGGATACAGTGTTACTATTCTTTACTCCACTTGCTGGTCCCAGCAACACACGGGCGACTACTGTATCTAATTTCACTACTTTGTTTTAGCACATTTTTTTTCATCTACTTCGTTTTTTTAAGTTCTACATATAACGTGTAGTGAGACTATACTCTTGCGTTCTCGACTATACTATACAATACTATAGGAAACTATACGAGACTATACAAACACCCTGTATGTTCATATTATTGAGTTAACATAATACATACAGTTATTATCTGTGTCCATGTTGATGTGTTAACACAGCATATACAGGGTGTTCAAGATAATTGCAGCCCCATTGACAAGTCTAAAGTTGCCAGATAACCTATCGCGTTGTGTCAATTTACTATTTAAACCGGTTCTGACTACCTCGTCCTACGTCACATTTATTCATCGCCCCTTCCCGCACTACAATTACATACCGTCACACAACCTTGACCTATACTACGTCATAGCTGAACCTTCTCATTATCATACATATATGCCAGATTAGCTCCATTCACAGACCACTTTTATCTTGAACACCCTGTATATATGTGTGTGTATGTGCATATTGATGTGTTAACATAGCATATATGTGTGTGTTGTTCATATATGTGTGTGCGTATGTGTCCTCATGTTACTGTAAGCATGTATGTATATTAAAATGAGAAAATGATCTAATGAATCAACATTGTTTAATCCCCCAACTTCAGTGTCTCCGGTGCCGTCAGTGAGGAAAAGAGAAAGTATCCATATCCACAGTTGGATAAAAATGGTGAGTAACTTCATTCTTAAAATAATGGATTAAACGCCAGCGAAATTCATAAACAGGTTCACTTTTATACAGCAAATGTTGAAGGATATATATAAGACCTTTTTCATCTTTACTGACGTTGTCAAGTGTTTTACTGTGACAACTTCTGAGTTTGTGCTTGTCTCTCATGTCTTTACTGACGTTGTCAAGTGTTTTACTGTGACAACTTCTGAGTTTGCGCTTGTCTCTCATGTCTTTACTGACGTTGTCAAGTGTTTTACTGTGACAACTTCTGAGTTTGCGCTTGTCTCTCATGTCTTTACTGACGTTGTCAAGTGTTTTACTGTGACAACTTCTGAGTTTGCGCTTGTCTCTCATGTCTTTACTGACGTTGTCAAGTGTTTTACTGTGACAACTTCTGAGTTTGCGCTTGTCTCTCATGTCTTTACTGACGTTGTCAAGTGTTTTACTGTGACAACTTCTGAGTTTGCGCTTGTCTCTCATGTCTTTACTGACGTTGTCAAGTGTTTTACTGTGACAACTTCTGAGTTTGCGCTGTCTCTCTTGTCTTTACAGATGGTCACTTGTCAAGTGTTTTACTGTGACAACTTCTAAGTTTGCGCTTGTCTCTCATGTCTTTACAGACGGTCACTTGTCAAGTGTTTTACTGTGACAACTTCTGAGTTTAGCTGTCTCTCTTGTCTTTACAGACGGTCACTTGGCAAGTGTTTTACTGTGACAACTTCTGAGTTTGTGCTTGTCTCTCTTGTCTTTACAGACGGTCACTTGGCAAGTGTTTTACTGTGACAACTTCTGAGTTTGCGCTTGTCTCTCATGTCTTTACAGACGGTCACTTGTCAAGT
Source organism: Arion vulgaris (assembly GCA_020796225.1). Lineage (NCBI taxonomy): Eukaryota > Metazoa > Mollusca > Gastropoda > Stylommatophora > Arionidae > Arion > Arion vulgaris. The sequence goes on from CM036770.1 coordinate 27,635,417, forward strand.
GTTTTACTGTGACAACTTCTGAGTTTGCGCTTGTCTCTCTTGTCTTTACAGACGGTCAATTGACAAGTGTTTTACTGTGACAACTTCTGAGTTTGTGCTTGTCTCTCTTGTCTTTCAGCTCATTCCTGTCTCTTTTCAAAAGATTCTGCACCTTTGTTTAATGTTGTTTTCCACATAACTCGGTCATCAGCTAGTTTTTCCCCATTTGTTTTAGCCTATAGAAAAGTTCTCAATTGAGGCCTTGCAGACATTCTTATATTTGAGCACTGGTTACATCCCTATATCTGAGCAGTGTTCTGTCTTGTACACATATTACTCTATTACAACACAAGTGATGGGCAGGCTTGTACACATGGTGGGGTCAGGTTTGTACACATAATACTCTATTACAACGCAAGTGATGGGCAGGCTTGTACACATTGTGAGGGCAGGTTTGTACACATAATACTCTATTACAACACAAGTGATGGGCAGGCTTGTACACATGGTGGGGGCAGGTTTGTACACATAATACTCTATTACAACACAAGTGATGGGCAGGCTTGTACACATGGATCAGGTTGCTTTTTGTGGCGGTCGCGCGGTTTCATTCTGCAATTAGTTCACACAGGAAACATTTCACAGTTGTTAGCATTTCGTGTGATTTTCATTGGCACAGGAACGGATCAATTATGGGGTGACCTGTTGCAGTGAAGTTGGAACCATACTTATGAACTATAACTGATGCAAATACATTTCTGCTGACATCATTTGTACAATCATATAATAATAATAATGATGGACTTTGGTGCAGGCTTTAGTTAGTTAGATCACCTTTAGTAATACATACAGGTAAATGTCAGATCACCTTTAGTGATACATACAGGTAAATATCAGATCACCTTTAGTGATACATACAGGTAAATGTCAGATCACCTTTAGTGATACATACAGGTAAATGTCAGATCACCTTTAGTGATACATACAGGTAAATGTCTGATCACCTTTAGTGATACATACAGGTAAATGTCTGATCACCTTTAGTGATACATACAGGTAAATGTCAGATCACCTTTAGTAATACATACAGGTAAATGTCAGATCACCTTTAGTGATACATACAGGTAAATGTCTGATCACCTTTAGTGATACATACAGGTAAATGTCTGATCACCTTTAGTGATACATACAGGTAAATGTCAGATCTAGTAATACATACAGGTAAATGTCAGATCTAGTGATACATACAGGTAAATATCAGATCACCTTTAGTAATACATACAGGTAAATATCAGATCACCTTTAGTAATACATAGAGGTAAATGTCTGATCACCTTTAGTAATATATACAGGTAAATGTCAGATCTAGTAATACATACAGGTAAATGTCAGATCACCTCGAGTGATCCACACAAATCACTAATAGAAATGGATTGTATAAAAAAAATCTGATTTCCTCCAAATATTTCTAAAAACGATGTCATTCGTTTCTATTTTCCCAGGATATGTGTCTGACCCACTGTCAACTTTGAGGATTTCATTACCGATGCCATTGTCATCTTCATGCGCTTCTTCATCACCACCTTCATCACCAGAGATATCAAATGGATACAGCTGATACAGATAGATAGTAGTCTTACTCTTGGCTGTTGTATATAAGAAGAGCTTAGATCGAATATTGGAGACAAATCTAGAAATATCTATTCTGAAAATGTTTGTTTGAATATGTTGGTGCTAATTTATGTCACAATCTGTTGTCTGTGTGTGTTTATGATACAGGAAGCCAATGGTGTATGTGTGTGTGTGTGTGATACAGGAAGCCAATGGTGTGTGTGTGTCTGTGATACAGGAAGCCAATGGTGTGTGTGTGTGTTTAGGATACAGGAAGCCAATGGTGTGTGTCTGTGATACAGGAAGCCAATGGTGTGTGTGTGTGCCTGTGATACAGGAAGCCAATGGTGTGTGTGTGTGTGTCTGTGATACAGGAAGCCAATGGTGTGTGTGTGTGTGTGTGTGTCAGGATGTGTGGGCTACAGGAAGCCAATGGTGTGTGTGTGTGTGTGTCTGTGATACAGGAAGCCAATGGTGTGTGTGTCTGTGATACAGGAAGCCAATGGTATGTGTGTCTCTGTGATACAGGAAGCCAATGGTGTGTGTGTGTCTGTGATACAGGAAGCCAATGGTGTATGTGTGTGTTTATGATACAGGAAGCCAATTGTTTGTGTGTGTGTGTCTGTGATACAGGAAGCCAATGGTGTGTGTGTGTGTGTCTGTGATACAGGAAGCCAATGGTGTGTGTGTGTGTGTCTGTGAGACTGGAAGCCAATGGTGTGTGTGTCTGTGAAACAGGAAGCCAATGGTATGTGTGTAAATGATACACCTAAAGTGAGAGAGAGAGAGAGAGGAAGAAAAAGATTAATTCTATTATAAAACAAGGCAGACAAATTATCCTGGAGAATATTTGTACCAGCAACGTGTTCTAGACACTTGTCATTAGTGATTAGGTCAGCGGTAGCACACTTGATAACACTCTACGATAGTGACCACATACGGGCATCTGTAGCTTAACCCTTTAGCTGCTAAGGACGTATATATACGTTTCCCATTCACTTCTAAAGACACAATAACACGTCTGTTATTATCTTTCCTCTGGGCTAAAGACTTGTTAACACGTTATACATTGTTACTGTCACAGCTATAGGCGTACATTCACGTTTGTGACCTAGAAACAAGGAGTAGCTATTTTTAGCTCAGCCTTAGGAAAGTATGTAGCAGCGAAAGGGTTAAGCAGTAGTGAACTCAATCACAATCATTATGTTTGGGAACATCATGATGGGCAGGCATTCTGATGACTGACTGATATCATCAAGACTCAGGACATGATGATCCTATTTTGTCTACAGTATAGTAGATCTCTGTATGATAAACATGCAGTCTGGTGGCAGGGAATGAGCACAGTGAACCATACCTTGAATGGCTGTATCATTGAGCAGCACTGAGAGTTACTCTATTTCTGGGTCAGTCCAACTTTGACTTTGATCTGGAAGATTGGGGACTGTCTAGAACATTCATAACAACACCCCTCCTCTTATAATGCATGTGCAACATAAATACTACATATCACTAGATCAAAGGTCAACAGCTGATGGGTTTTTTTCTATGATGAAGAAGACACGAATGTTGATAAAATATGCTAAAGGGAAGTCATGCAAAATGTACGTTGAAATGACAATTAATTACCTCCCTTGAGTCACATAAAAGCATCCAGTAGATTTTGTAATGGCATTTATTGATGGTTCAGATCATGTGACTTTGACATGTGACAGACATGTGACTTACAAAGAATTGAGATGTGAAGTTTAAAGGGTTTAAAGCCGAAGGATTGACTTTATTGCACCGGGTTTTACCCCATGTGGCTCGGTCCCTCTCCGCAGAAATGGCATGCCACCTGCCGAGAGCATTGGCACAGAGCACAACTCCGTAGCTTCAGCAACAACCTAGGGTCTCTGGAAAGAAAACTGCACTAATAAACAGAACAGCGCGGTCTGGATTTGAACCCATGGCCTTCGACTCACAAGGCAAAGGGCTTAACCACTTAGCCACAGAGACCTCCTGAGATATCAAGTGCCTTGTTCTACACACATACACATTCCTTGATGTATGTGGTCTGTTATTAGAAGATAACCTGCGGCAATGAAAGAGCGAGCATGTTCTGATAAAACATAACTAATAACAAAGCATGCAGAAATTGAATGTGCTGGCCTACTGGGTCTGTAGGTGCCAAATTGGCTTAATAAACTCAAGCTCTAGGATGCTATTCTGATACCGAACACAAATAGTGGTTTAACAAGGGGTTGGTGTTAAGTGAACAAAGTAGGTTAGAAGAACTATTCTATTTGTAAATGTAGAAATGTTCTGTTGGAGTGGAATCCATGGTAGAAGATTCTAGAATGAAGACAAAGTAGGTTAGAAGAACTATTCTATTTGTAAATGTAGAAATGTTCTGTTGGAGTGGAATCCATGGTAGAAGATTCTAGAATGAAGACAAAGTAGGTTAGAAGAACTATTCTATTTGTAAATGTAGAAATGTTCTGTTGGAGTGGAATCCATGGTAGAAGATTCTAGAATGAAGACAAAGTAGGTTAGAAGAACTATTCTATTTGTAAATGTAGAAATGTTCTGTTGGAGTGGAATCCATGGTAGAAAATTCTAGAATGAAGACAAAGTAGGTTAGAATAATTGCAGCCCTGAATGGAGCTAATCTGGCATATATGTATGGAAATGGGAAGGTTCAGTTATGACGTAGTATAGGTCAAGGTTGTGTGACGGTGTGTAATTGTAGTGCGGGAAGGGGTGATGAATAAATGTGACGTAGGACAGCTAGTCAGAACCGGTTTAAATAGTAAATAAACACAACTCAATTTGTACCTGGCAACTTTCGAATTGTCAATGGGGCTGCAATTATCTTGAACACCCTGTAGTATGAAGACAAAGTAGGTTTGAAGAATACAAATAACCAGTGTACATAAAGTTTGCTCAATATACATCTTGTCCAGAATGTAAATATATTATGTGAGGTGGGGAGGATTAGGAACAAGTGCAATATTTGATTATTTAAACTTTGTTTTCTGTGTAGATGGCGTCTGTGGCCTAGGGGTTAGTGACTCGGTCTATTAACCTCGGCGTTCTGAGTTCGAATCACGCTGCAGACAGTTTGGTTGCAAATTATTTTGCATGGACTTTTACAAAATGACGATGGCACCACCCGTTCAGAAAGCAATGACAAACTACTGAGCGTAATAATGTCTAGAAAAATCACAAACAGCGTTAAAAGCTGGGGTTGATTCGCAAAGTCCTAGTGTAAAGGATGTAACGAAAGTTTTTGTATTTGCAACATGATGAAATTTATAAATGAACAACAAATGATCAACAAATGAACAATAAAATTATAATTGTAAAAAAAAGTTTTACAATTTCAGTTTAATGAAATGAGGTCAGCAGTTTTTTTACTTGTTCATATTGGTCTAGTTGAACTCAGTCACCAATGTCTACATCATCTGACAGATTTGTGGTGATGATGGTTGACTCCATCATCCATCAGTACCTGAACTCAGCCACCAATGACTACATCATCTGACTGATTTGTGGTGATGATGGCTCACTGCATCAGTTCAGTCACCAATGCTTAAATCATCTGACTGATTTGTGGTGATGATGTTGACTCATCTCCATCAGACTGAATCAGCACCAATGACTACATCATCTGACAGATTTGTGGTGATGATGGCTACTCATCAGTTCAGTCACCAATGCCTACATCATCTGACGTTTTGGTGATGATGGCTTGCTCATCAGTTCAGTCACCAATGCTTACAATCATCTGACTGATTTGTGGTGATGATGGCTTGCTCCATCAGTTCAGTCACCAATGCCTACATCATCTGACAGATTTGTGGTGATGATGGCTTGCTCCATCAGTTCAGTCACCAATGCCTACATCATCTGACAGTTTTCTGGTGATGATGGCTTACTCCATCAGTTCAGTCACCAATGCCTACATCATCTGACAGTTTTCTGGTGATGATGGCTTACTCCATCAGTTCAGTCACCAACGCCAACATCATCTGACAGTTTTCTGGTGATGATGGCTTACTCCATCAGTTCAGTCACCAACGCCTACATCATGTGACTGATTTCTGGTGATGATGTCTTACTCCATCAGTTCAGTCACCAACGCCTACATCATCTGACTACTTGTCGGTGATGATGGCTTACTCCATCAGTTCAGTACAACGCCTACATCATCTGACAGTTTTCTGGTGATGATGGCTTACTCCATCAGTTCAGTCACCAACGCCTACATCATGTGACTGATTTCTGGTGATGATGGCTTACTCCATCAGTTCAGTCACCAACGCCTACATCATCTGACTAACTTGTGGTGATGATGGCTTACTCCATCAGTTCAGTCACCAACACCTACATCATCTGACAGTTTTCTGGTGATGATGGCTTACTCCATCAGTTCAGTCACCAACGCCTACATCATGTGACTGATTTCTGGTGATGATGGCTTACTCCATCAGTTCAGTCACCAACGCCTACATCATCTGACTAACTTGTGGTGATGATGGCTTACTCCATCAGTCATTTCTGTGATATACATTGTGAAAAGTTACCATATCTTCTTGTTCTGCGTTCATCTTCTGCAACTATTCCAGTATGTGTCAAAAACAGTTTGGTGCACTTGAGGTCTTCATTTGAAGTGTTGTGTCTGTTGACCAGATTTCTCATGCTGCTAAGTCTGGGGCATTCTTGCAAGATGTGCTTTATGGACTGCTTTGTTGCTCCACAGATGCAGTATACTGAGACCCATTTGATGGATGTGCTCTGAGATTGCAGTGTCTCATTCTAATTTTGAAGACTATCTTCCTTCTTCTTCTTCTTCAATGATCCAGCGGCACTTGAGCTTTTGCCTTCGGCCCAATGCTATGTAGTGGTATCTGCATGTGTCTGTAAGTTGTTCTTTTGTTCCGTATAATGTGTTTCATTTATCTAGCCTTGGAGGAAGGAGGGTCTTTCTGATGTCTTCTAGTGCTTGACACTTGAAGAGGTGGTGGTGAACGGTTTCATGATGATGTGCCACAGTTGGCACTCTGGAGTGTGTTGTGGATGAATTCTGTTCAAGTGATTATTAAGTGTTATGTGTTGGGTTGAGAGTCTAAAAATGGTGCTCTGATCTCTTCTTGTAAGGTGGTTGATGTTGTCATTAAGGCTAGGGCTGGCCATATTGGTGTACACCTCTCTTCCTGTGTTTCCCATGGCCCATCTGTTCAGCCAAATTTCTTTATTTTTGAAGACTAGCGTCTGTGCTTATCTGTTTCATTTATTTATTGTGTCATGCTCCGGGTTGTATCCTCCGTTTGTTTTACATCATTTTTCTGGACTGTTTCAGGATAGTCTTTGCTTCTGTAAAGCTTTGTGTTGTGTGGGGTTGTATTATGCTTCCCCTACCCTCTGCGAGTTTGTCAGATTTGTCATTTCTTGCGACGCTGCAGTGTGCTAATATCCAGTGTAGAACAAATTCTGATTTCTTGGACAGCAAGCTCATTTTGTGCCTTATATCCTGGGTTGTCGAGCGTTTGAGCCTCCATGCGGGAGACACGGTTTAATCCCCAGTACAGCTAAGGAGTTTTTTGGGCATAGAAATTGTACTATTTGTGACTGCAGAGCATAAATCAAGCACTCCCTCCCACCTCTCCATCCCGGTCTTATGCCACCATAAAAAGCGGTATTACATGCAGTAATGACAGTTTAAAACAATGTCTTGGGCTACTCTATCTATCTACAAAATGGATTACTACATGGGGGTCAGTGTTAAGATTAATGTATATAATAGATTATGATCATAAGAGATATAAGATTGATGTATATAAGAGGTGAAGCATTTAATTTCTCTGTATTGACATCCTTGTAGATTGGGCAAACATATACCTACTCCGTCCTTCAATACAGCAGCCATGTTAATGTTCCCATGATCACTGTACCCAAGTGAGGTTGATTAGCACATCTCACTTCCCTGCTGCAGACTGAACTTGTCCATGTTTAATACCAACTTCCATCAAACAGCAGAGATATGTTTGATCTTGATTAGCACATCTCACTCTACGCTGTCCATGCTTGAACTTGGACTTATCCATGTTTCATACCAACTTCCATCAAGCAATGTTGATTAGCACATCTCACTTCCCTGCTGCAGACTGAACTTGTCCATGTTTAATACCAACTTCCATCAAGCAGTAGAGATATGTTTGATTATTGTTTTATTGATATTCCTTGACTTGTAGCACAGACATGTACATACCAAGAAATTATAAACCAAAGTATAATAAAATTTGACCAGATTAAGCAAATAAAATTATTGTTCTGCGCTTTAACTTTAATTGTAAATGTCTATATTGTTTTGATGTAGGTGTATACTTTTTTTTCGTGGGAAATATGTTTAAACTGTTCAACATAAATCTAAAATCTATGTTTGCTATATAACTGAGACAATATGTATATACAGTGTGGGCCAAAAAAAATGAGAACATCGCGTAACATACATGTTATTTAAAAATTTTATTTTATTTAATTATATTGTTTCATGTAATTTTGTTTACCAAGTATTTAGCTAATCAGAAATCATGTTCAATTTTTCTAAGCATCGACGCCACTTGTTTAATCAGAATACGGTCTTCCGCAGTAATTTTTCTCATTCTTAGTAACAAATTTAAACCTGCAGATGTCAACAATTGGCATATTAAAAATCAAAGATTGTGCCTGGAAATTATCGAAATTAAAACATCATAAAGCTAAATAAGTAAATGAGTAAACAATTGAAGCTATTATGGAAACAGTTAAAACAATTTTGATTTAATTATATTACTTTTACGGATGTTCTCATTTTTTTGGGACGAAAGTTAAGTGATATAAATGATGAGATCCTGAAAGGTTAGGCAGGAGGTACTTTTTTAGGTCAACTGGCCTGAGAGAGGTCAGTGAGGAGGGGGTTAACTGAGATTAACAAGGAGGAGGGCCTGAGAGAGGTCAGCGAGGAGGTACTAAATGTGGTTAATGAAAACCTACAGAGAGATAAATGAGGAGGAGGTACTGAGATTGGTGAAGGAGGTGAAGCTGAAAATAAACAAGAAACCTCTTTCTCTCCCTCTCGCACATACACTCCAAAGAGGCAGCCAACTGAAACATGTGGAACATGTACTGTGGAGGGTTGGACTATGTTGTGACAACAGAAGAATAAAAAAAGGAACCCTTTCATACCTCGTGGTATATATGGCAATACAGTAGGCCTGCATTTTTCATTGACCGTCGGCACACGATGGGTAATGTGGTCAGCATCAGCCCAACAGAAGAATGTTTATACAAAATAGTGCAGATTATGACAACAGAGAAACATTATTTGATAATAGCTATACCTCATGGGACAGAATAGTCAACAATAAAACTATGGTTAACATCACCAGAGATAGGAAGTTGTGAATGTATTACATTGAAGACTCCAACCATAATGGCTGACTTGTGACATTTCCAGTGAGGCTCTCATTAAGGGCCAGTGGGGCGAGCACCATCAAAATAATGTGTAACGTGTATAAATTAAATTATAACCTAACCCAATACCATGATTTACCACACAAAAATATGTCTGGCCCCATCAACAAAACTTAGCGAGCCACTGGACATTTCCCATATTCTTGAGATCGACATTATTAATATCTCTTCTATATTTCTGTATTCTATGTTATTTATATATGTCATCAGAATCGATTCATGACCACACGGTAGCATTTTGAGAACACATGCCGTATATATAACCTTATGTCTTGGTGTTTCGCGTGAGCTTCACATTGTCCTATACTCGCTTTGCTAATTTGATAACTCTGGATGCCTTTCCAATGAGGTTGCTAATTCAGTTTCAGTTTGGAATATCTTCATTGCACTTCGGATATGTCCATAGGTGCTCCGATCTCCTTCACAGTATCTTCAACAGCGTCCTGCGACTGACCGTACCAGTTCTATTTTGATTGATGAGCCTACTCGTATACCTGTTGTACCGTTCTTTTCTTGCCACACCAATCCTATAACCCAGCTTCTGCAATCTAGTAGTTGACGTGGATTGGTTTAGATCAGCGTTTCCCAAAGTGGGGGTACCGCCCCTGTGGCGCTGAAGCGGTCTAGGGGCGATGCGGGCTCGGAAAAATTTAGGGTGTTCAGGCGATCTAGGGGTCGGTGGCTCTTATAGAAAAAATTAATAATATATATTTAAAAATTAATTATTTTAGTTTTTTTGCGATTGAATAATCATTTAAACTTTGTGCCAGAATTTAGGACACACTTAACAGACACTGAACGGAAATTGTTCAATTGTTGACAAAAAGGAGCGATTATGACGAAGTGGTCTTGTGTTGAAATAGTATTATCGATATAAGGGAAGACTACGGTAAAACTATGTAACAATGGCGAAACACGTAATAACAAAGTATTGGAGTTTTACAGAAACAATAACAATATGTGTTATTACGTGTTTCACCTTTGTTGAAATGAGAGGATATAGGAAAATTCATCAGAGTCAAATACTTGGTTTTTGATGTCTTTTGAAGTCTGGGTTAACATAAATTTTAGTTCTGGGGGGATGATTGCAGTTGGTCAGATAGCGGAATTTTAGTGTGAATGAAATGCAGCATGACATGAAATATATATATTAAATATTTTTACAAAGAAAGGTGAAGTCGTTGGACTGTCATAGGTTAATGTCCGATTTGGGAACAAAGAATTTTTGTTTTGCCAAGCCATAAATACAGAGAGAAGTAGCATTATAGGACATCTTTACCCAATACCCCTACTGGTATATTCTGACCAGGACATCTTTTCCCAATACCCCTACTGGTATATTCTGACCAGGACATCTTTACCCAATACCCCTACTGGTATATTCCGACCAGGACATCTTTACCCAATACCCCTACTGGTATATTCAGACCAGGACATCTTTACCCAATACCCCTACTGTATATTCCACCAGGACATCTTTCCCAATACCCTACTGGTATATTCCGACCAGGACATCTTTACCCAATACCCCTACTGGTATATTCTGACAGGACATCTTGAATACCCTACTGGTCATATTCTACCAGGACATCTTTTAAAATACCTATTTGGTATATTTGACATACATCTTTACCCAATACCACTACTAGTATGTTCAAAGGACATCTTTCCAATCCTACTAGTATATTCGACAGGACATCTTTACCCAATCACCCTACTGGTATATTCTGAACAGGACATCTTTACCAATACCCTACGGTATTTCTGACCAGGACATCTCTTTCCCAATCCCTACGAGTACATTCTGATTTAGTGACATCTTTCACCAATACCCCTACTAGTATGCACCAGAGCTCAGGACATCTTTTCCCAAACGATACTAGTAATTCTGACAGGACATCTTTATCAATACCTACTAAATATATTCTGACTCAGGACATCTTTACCAATATCCTACTGGTATATTCTGAACAGGACATCTTTATCCAATACCCCTACTGGTATATTCTGACCAGGGCATTCTTTCCCAATACCCTACTGGTATATTCTGACCAGGACATCTTTTCCAACCCCTACTGGTATATTCCGACCAGGACATCTTTACCCAATACCCTACTGTATATTCGACCAGGACATCTTTCCAATACCCTACTGGTATATTCTGACCAGGACATCTTTACCCAATACCCCTACTGGTATATTCTGACCAGGACATCTTTTCCCAATACCCCTACTGGTATATTCTGAACAGGACATCTTTATCCAATACCCCTACTAGTATATTCCGACCAGGACATCTTTTCCAATACCCCAGGTATATTTCGACAGGATGTCAAATCTATAAATACCAGTGGTTTTAGTTTTATAATGAAAGCTTAATATAGTAATAAGCTTCATTATATTTTGTGTGCTTTGTCAACAATCATCAATCGAGAAAGTGTAATATATAAGTGGAGTCATACAAAGTGTAATATGTAAGTGGAGTCATACAAAGTGTAATATATAAGTTGAGTTATACAAAGTGTAAATTACATCTTTTATTTTGTGATTATTTCAATAATTCAGTGTAAAGATGAATGTAGCAATAATTCAGTGTAAAGAAGAATAGTTGAAATGGCTGAAGACGATGAAAAATCATTATGCGATTATTTGAAGACAAGCCAATTTTCCATTCAACTCGATGAATCAACTCTTCCAAATAATGAAACACTACTCTTATCATACGTTCGATTCATAAAAGAATAAAAATGTGTCAAGAATTATTATTTGCTAAAAATTTAGAAAATAGAGCGAATACAAAGGAAGAATCAATATTTAATACCATGAATAAGATTTTCAAGAGAAAGACATTCCTATTCGTAATATTTTGTCTGGTGCTACTGATGGTGCTCCAGCAATGACAGGACACTACAAGGGTTTCATAGTGCATTTAAAACAAGCAGTACTAAATGTACTTGCTATACATTACGTTATTCATCGTGAACATTTGGTTGCAAAGAATTTAAGTGAAAGTTTGCATACGTCGCTTCCTTACGTTATTAGAGCAGTCAACAAGATTAGAAGAAATCCATTGAGTGATATATTGTTTAGTCAACTTTGTAATGAAAAAGATAAAGATTTCAATCGTTTGTCGCTTCACACAGAAGCTCGTTGGCTTTCAAACTGTATTTGTCTGAATCGATTTTACAATTTATATGATTCAGTACTAGAGTTCCTAGAAAACAAAGACGACGGATTGCGGAACAACCTGATAGCATCCATAAATGACATCGCTTATTTGTCAGACCTTAAAAATTATTTAATGCAGTCAATCTACAATTATAAGGTGATGATTTGAATTTAATTAAAACGAAAAACATTATTGCCGCTTTTGTGGGAAACTTCGTTGTTCAAGCGTAATCTAGGCCAAAGGGAATATAGCTTACTTTTAAATTTATCAGCAGTGTCTCAAAAGGATGATTGACTTTCATACTGCCAACATTTGGAGGTTCTCCATGCTGATTTCAATGAGCGATTCAATGAGATTTTGAACATGAATATACCAAATTGAGTTCTAGATCCATTCTCACATGTAAACACAGCAGAATCATCAGATTTAGAAGTGGAACTTATAGAACTCACAACAAACGAAAAACTAAAAATCAAATTCTAAAGTGGATACCAAGTGTTCTGGCTTCAAAAATCAATACCGACACTGTACCCTGGATTATGGAAATAGTGTAGAAATTTTAAATTGCATTTTAATCTTCTTATTTGGCTGAGCGTGGGTTTAGTGCTTGTAGCGAATTTACTATCTAAGAATAGGAACCGATTGCATATAAATGATCGTGGCGATTTATGACTGTTTTTAACGAAAATTGCACTCAATATTAACAAGCTTTTAAGAATGCATTAGGCTGATCCTTCACATTAATGTGTAATTTTTCTCAGTATTTTTACTTTGTAAATTCGAAAGCAGCAATTTTGTATACATTTGGTTGTTTTTAATTATTACAATAATATTCTTACTAATGCCATGCAATCTCTTAATATGTATTCCTAATTTTCATAGTTAAACCATTGTATTAAAGTGTGCATAATGTTATTCGAGCGTACACTTTACAATCTTTACATATGGGCTTCGTTTTATCAAAATTGCTTTGTTCAGATGATTAGTTAGCTATTAGGCATGCGAAGTGGTAGTCTGTTCAAGATGAATTAGTTGCTATATAGGGTCTCATGGCGAGAAGTGGTTAAGTCGTGTTCAAGATGAATTAGTTGCTATATAGGGGTCTCATGGAGAGAAGTGGTTAAGTCGCTTGCCTCTATACCGAAGTTGTGGTTTCGATACCGTACCGAGATACATGCACTTTTTCATGAGATCCTAGGATTGTTGCAGGAGCTACGGAGTTTGTGCTTTGTGCAATGCTCTTGGCAGATGGCATGTCATCTCTATCGACAGGTATAGAACCATATGGGAAAAACCGGTGCAATGAAGTCAATCCTTGGACGCTTATTTAGTTGCTATTTACGTCAAAAATATCAAACGGCTTCAATGTAGAAAAATATTGTAGTGGTGGGGGGGCGTTGCAAAATTTATTTCTTGCAAAGGGGCGCTGGCCGAAAAGTTTAGGAATCTATGGTTTAGATGAAGATCTTCTCTGCGGACACGCTCTATGTGGGCGTTCACGATGTCAGCTCTGTCCATTGGCTGGTCCTCTGATATAGCGGCAGTGCCAGCCAGCCTGTCTGCTCTCTCATTGCCAACGACACCCATGTGCCCCGGAACAAAGACAAGTGTAATTCTGCAAATTGGTGACGCCTGCAGTGATTCAGTCCATTACCTGCGCACCGAACCGGCCTCCACCTTCGGATTATACTCAATGAGTCACTCAGAATGCACACATGGGTGTAGTTTTGTGACTCTAGCCAGAGTAGTGCATTGGTCACCGCCAGTACCTCCATTGTCATGCTGCTTGTTGTCATACTGAATTCACCACTGGCTTCCTTGACCATTCTGCCACATGAGCTTGCAGAGAAGGGCCATGCAGACTTTTCGTGACGAACTACCGATCCATCTGTGTAAATCACAACGTCGTCTGCATTGCAGTTTTCATCGATGATATGCTTTGACGTCTGCATTCAACGCCACTGGATTTCCTTCTCTGCAACCTTTGTTAAATTTAATGATGGTTGAAAAAGTGTTCCAGTATATTGGAGGCATCGGTATCCATTCTTCCCCATAGTCAATATTTTGAGCGAGCATACCAGCTGAACAGTATCTGCGGCACGGCCAACCCGTGACTTGTCTCGCTTTAACCGATTTCCACCACTGGTGCTGAGCTGTTCATGCAATGGGTGATCCTTTTGGCACTTATTTTGAGATAGGCACGTACTCTAGCTATCTTGACTCTATACTCGGAAAATCCAAGAGACACCTCATCGCCACACATGGTGTATCCCTTGTGCAACGAGGATGATGCGCATAGCTTCGTTCTGTATTCTCTCCAGTGTTTCAATTTGCGTGTTGCTGACAGTGAGGATGGCCATTGCATATTCAATGGTGGAGAAAACCAGTGTCTGATACAGGATGACAAGAAGTCGTTGCTCGATGTGAGGTTGCTAATTTCATCATCGAGGGAGAGGTTTCTGCTAAAGGTAACCATGCCTGCATCTGTGTTATATGATTTGTTGATTGATTTTATTTTTAAATTTTTTATTCCGATCCAGAAGCACTTGAGCTTTTCAGCTCTTCGGCTCGGTGCCATGGACATCGTAACCTTCGGTTCGGTGCCACGAACACTGTAAATCTGGGAATCTGGCTTTTTCTGCCATCCCGCGGAATTGAACCCACACACAGAGGGATAGTCACCCGTAGTCCAACGCGCTACGAACACGCTGGGCAGACGGGCGTTTGTTGACTAATAGGACCATCATCATTGCACTTCGATGAGTAACCATGAGTGCTCGATCTTTTCTTACACAGGAAGATCTCAGCTGCAGTGCATGAACTTCATAGCACCAGTGAGTGTCCCCAATGTAATTTTGAAGATGATGAAGATATTTTTGTAGGAATGTTTTATTTGAAATCCAGTGGCGACTCGTGATCATTTTTGTTGGTGGGGCCAGACACTTTTTCCGGATAAATCATGGTTTTGGTTGCTATATTTTAATTTATAAAATAATAAATACCAGTTATACATTATTCTTGGTGGGGCCGGCCCACTGGACCTTAATGACGAGCCGCCACTGTTGAAATCTTTTCTAATGAATTTAACCGGACATCGGCTTTCCAACCTACTCTTCTCGATTTGGAACTGCCAAGGGTTCTTTTACATGCTCAAATTGAACATGGGACCTACGTTTTGTCGTCCGTCTCCGATAGGACTAGGAACTCGATCTCACTTACACTAAGATCAGCGATCTCTTGGAAAAATATCCTGATGGCTCGACGAGGGAGCTAACCTGAATATGATTTGTATAACAAATGATTGTGTACACAATGTGTACAACAGAACGATTCAACACAAACTGTCCAACAAATGAATTCTGTACAAAACTGAAATATTCAACTAGAGCCGTTCGTCTGTCTGTCTGTCTGTCTGTGTATATTGCACTTATAGAACGGATGAGAACGTCAGTTAGCTCACAGACACTGCCAGTCAAAATGTAGTTCATGTATACACAGCCTGAAAGCCTGTCAAAGGAATTACTCTATTAGTCCAAATCGCTTTTGACAATTTTATTTTTTTTTGCATTTTGTTTCGGGCCAGCTGAGCAATTGTGTAGACATACAAGTGGTGTCAGTATGATGTGTGGTTCATAGACATGTTAGAAGAGTTGTCTAGAACATAGTGTCAGTGTCATGTGTGGTTCATAGACATGTTAGAAGAGTTGTCTAGAACATAGTGTCAGTGTGATGTGTGGTTCATAGACATGTTAGAAGAGTTGTCTAGAACATAGTGCAGTATGATGTGTGTTCATAGACATGTTAGAGAGGTTGTCTAGAACATAGTGTCAGTGATGTGTGGTCATAGCTGTTAGGAGAGTTGTCTAGAACATAGTGTCAGTGTCATGTGTGGTTTATAGACATGTTAGGAGAGTTGTCTAGAACATAGTGTCAGTGATATGTGGTTCATGGGCATGTTAGGAGAGTTGTCTAGAACATAGTGACAGTGGATGTGTGGTTTATAGATGTTGGGAGAGTTGTCTAGAACATAGTGGCAGTGATGTGGTTCATATGTTAGGAGAGTTGTCTAGAACATAGTGTCAGTGTGATGTGTGGTTCATAGACATGTTAGAAGAGTTGTCTAGAACATAGTGTCAGTGGGATGTGTGGGTCATAGACATGTTAGGAGAGTTGTCTAGAACATAGTGACAGTATGATGTGTGGTTCATATGTTAGGAGAGTTGTCTAGAACATAGTGGCAGTATGATGTGTGTTTTATAGACATGTTAGAAGAGTTGTCTAGAACATAGTGTCAGTGGGATGTGTGGGTCATATGTTAGGAGAGTTGTCTAGAATATAGTGTCAGTGTCATGTGTGGTTCATAGACATGTTAGAAGAGTTGTCTAGAACATAGTGTCAGTGGGATGTGTGGTTCTATAGGAGAGTTGTCTAGAAATGTGGAAGATGTGTGTTTATAGACATGTTAGATTGTCAGAATATAGTGTCATGTCATGTGGTTCATAGACATGTTAGGAGAGTTGTCTAGAACATAGTGACAGTGGGATGTGTGGTTCATATGTTAGGAGAGTTGTCTAGAACATAGTGGCAGTATGATGTGTGTTTTATAGACATGTTAGGAGAGTTGTCTAGAACATAGTGACAGTATGATGTGTGGTTCATAGACATGTTAGGAGAGTTGTCTAGAACATAGTGTCAGTGTCATGTGTGGTTCATAGCATGTTAGGAAGTTGTCTAGAACATAGTGTCAGTGTCATGTGTGGTTTATAGACATGTTAGGAGAGTTGTCTAGAACATAGTGTCAGTGTCATGTGTGGTTCATAGGCATGTTAGGAGAGTTGTCTAGAACATAGTGGCAGTGGGATGTGTGGTTCATAGGCATGTTAGAAGAGTTGTCTAGAACATAGTGCAGTGCATGTGTGGTTCATAGACATGTTAGGAGAGTTGTCTAGAACATAGTGTCAGTGGGATGTGTGGTTCATAGACATGTTAGAAGAGTTGTCTAGAACATAGTGTCAGTGATGTGTGGTCATAGGCATGTTAGGAGAGTTGTCTAGAACATAGTGCAGTGGGATGTGTGGTTCATAGACATGTTAGGAGAGTTGTCTAGAACATAGTGTCAGTGATGATGTGTGGTCATAGACATGTTAGGAGAGTTGTCTAGAACATAGTGACAGTATGATGTGTGTTATAGTGTTAGGAGATTTGTCTAGAACATAGTGTCAGTGTCATGTGTGGTTCATATGTTAGAAGAGTTGTCTAGAACATAGTGTCAGTGGGATGTGTGGTTCATATGTTAGGAGAGTTGTCTAGAATATAGTGTCAGTGGATGTGTGGTCATAGCATGTTAGAAGAGTTGTCTAGAACATAGTGTCAGTGTGATGTGTGGTTCATAGACATGTTAGGAGAGTTGTCTAGAACATAGTGTCAGTGGATGGTGGTTCAAGACATGTTAGAAGTTTCAGAACATATGTCAGTGATGTGTGTCAGCATGTCAAGTCTAGAACATAGTCGCATAATTGTTTTCATATGTTGAAGTTGTTCAACATAGTGGCATGATGTGTTTTTGTGACTTTAGAAGTTGTCTAATATAGTGTCAGTGTCATGGTCATAGTTAGGATAGTTGTCTGAACATAGTTCAGTTCATGTGTGGTCATATGTTAGAAAGTTGTCTAGACATAGTTCAGTGTCATATGTGGTTCATATGTTAGATATTTCAGAACATAAGTGGCGTGATATATTCACCAAGGATTGAATTTTCCAGAAACTAATGTGTTTCACATCAAGTCTGTGATAGATTCTGCATAAATTGTTCTATTATAATCTATTTCACATCAAGTCTGTGATAGATTTCTGCATAAATTGTTCTATTATAATCTATTTCACATCAAGTATGTAATATATTTTTAGTATATTTATGGTTTTTTTCGTCCTTACAGACGGTCAGTTGGCAAGTGTTTTATTGTGACATCTTCTGAGTTTTCGCTTTTCTCTCTTGTCGTTCAGCTCATACATAAGTCTCTTCTCAAAGACTCTTCACCCTTTCGCAATTTGGCTTTCCACACAACTCTATCATCAGCTGGTCCTTCCCATATGCTGGAACCTATAGAAAAGTTTTTCATTGAGGCTTTGCAGACATCTTTATAACTGAGCAGTGGTCTGCCCTGGTGTCTCTTCCCCTCCGAAAGTTTACTGAACAACATCTGTTTGTATGGGGCAAGTTTCCATTCTTCTCACATCCCTCAACCATCTTCGTCGTCCAATGCTGTGCATGCCCGTGGAAAGCAGGTTTTCACGTTGCAGTACTTCAGAGTTGGTTATCTTGTCGTACCACCTGATGTTCATAGTCTTGCGGAGACATCGAAGGTGAAAGATGTTAATTCTCCTTTCGTGTCTTGAGTAGGCTGTCCATGTTTCTGAGCCATATAGAAAAGAACTAATTACACAGGCTCGATATATTTGAATCTTCGTCTGCAATGTTAGTTTTGTGTTGGCCCACGCTCGCTTTGATAGTTTGCCGAATGTAGTAGCCGCACTCCTATACGAGCGTTGATTTCTTCATCAAGAGAAAGGCTGGAAGTGACCATGGACCCAGATAGCAAAGTTTTGAACTGGGGTTAGATGGTTATCATTTAAAGTGATATTTGTTGTGTTACCTCCTGACATAAGACAACTGTTTTGGAGACACTTATAGTCAGAGAAAATATGTCGCATGCCTTTGACAAATTATTGATTAGACATTGCAGCGTAGCCTCACTGTGGGCGACTAAGGCAGCATTGTCAGCGAAAAGGAGGTCCTTGAGAGAAGTCACGCCTTTTTGTCTTGGCTCTTAAGCGTGCCAAAGTGAACCATCAGATCTAGTGAGGAAGAAAACATCACCATCAGCGTCCCCTAAGGCGTGTCTCAAAAGGATTTCTAGTAAATAAAGAAGCAACTGCTGTCTTTATTGCATAAATAACGAAAGCAGTCACTAGGGGCCTACAAACCCTGCTTGATTCTAAATGTATGGACTTTGTCTGTTCTTTGGATTAAACAGTGGGAAGAGAGGGATTTGTGCAGAATGGGCAAGGCATATTCCCCATATCAGCTGCCCAGTCTAGGCACAAATGAAGAGGACAATTTATCCTTGCTTTCAGCTCCGACACAACACGGAACAGTTACCTAGGAAAATGAAAAGTAAATCTCTTCGATTTGACACGTAGAACGTAAGGACCATGTGTCCGACTTCCCAACATTGACCCGTCAGCAACAAAGGACATCAGAAAAACAGCTGTCATAGACAGAGAACTTGAGAGACTGCATGTAGACATAGCTGCACTACAAGAAACAAAGCTCCCAGATTGTGGCTAAGTAAAGAAAAAATTAGACATTCTTCTGGCAGGGCTTAAGCACAAATCAACATAGACTGTATGGAAAAACTGGCTGATGATCGAGATATGGAAAACAACATTGCGCAAAGGTGCAGAATCTTTTGAAGAGAGACTTAGAGATGAGCTAAAAGACAAGGGAGAGAAGCGAAAACTCAGACGTTGTCACAGTGAAACACTTGCTAATTGATCGTTTGTAAAGACGAAAAAGGCTATATACATATATACAATAGGGAATGGGAAGAGGAGCATCTCAAAGATTACTGTTATATTTGATATTCTAACAAATAAGTGGATCTAGACTGGACTCACTCTGAATATAAGTCACTTGATAGTATTGTGTGATGTTCTTGTTTATCAACGATACAAGACCACAACACTACAAAGTCGCAATGCTTCAAGGTCACAATGCTACAAGAACACAATGCTACAAGAACACACCGCTACAAGAACACAATGCTACAAGAACACACCGCTACAAGAACACAATGCAGAACAAATGCTACAAGACCACAATGCTATAATACAACAATGCTACAAGAACACACCACTACAAGAACACAATGCTACAAGAACACAACGCTACAAGAACACACCGCTACAAGAACAAACCGCTACAAGAACACAATGCTACAATACACAAAGCTACAAGAACACACCCTACAAGAACACAATGCTACAAGAACACAATGCTACAAGAACACACCGCTACAAGAACACAACCGCTACAAGACACAATGCTACAAACCACAATGCTACAAGAACAACCACTACAGAACACAATGCTACAAGACACACAGCTACAAGAACACACAAGCTACACAAGTCGACAACGCTACAAGATCACAGCTAAGCTACAAAACACACGCTACAAGACAACGCTGTAAGTAACACAAGCTACAATGATACAAAACTCGCACAAACGCTACAAGGTCACACGCTGCAAGGTCAAATGTTACAATCCGCGCTAAAGTGCAGGACATGTATAGTTGATTCTAACCTACAATGATAGCTATACATCGTTATAAAGGTCACACGCTGATTGGTACAATGTGATATATCGGCTAATTGCAGGACATGTTAGTCAAACTGAAAAAAAGCTACAACAAGTGCAAAGCATGTACTATTATATATACAGCAATCAGCAACAGTGGAACAAAAGCTACAACAGCTAGCAACAACTGGTACAACTACACAGTACAACAACTGGAACAATTACAACACTACCAACAACTGGTACAAATACTACAGTAGCAACAACTGGTACAACTACAACACTACCAACAACTGGTACAAATACAACAGTAGCAACAACTGGTACAACTACAACACTACCAAAAACTGATACAACTACGCACTACAACAACTGGTACACTCAGCAGTACAAACAACTGGTACAACTACACAGTACCAACAACCGGTGCAACTACAACAGCACCAACAACTGGCATGCAACAACCTGATACAACACACACCAACACTGGTACAACTACAACAGACCAACAATTGATACAACTACAACACTACCAACAATTGATACAACTACACATACCAACAATGATAAACTACAACACTACCAACAATTGATACAACTACAACAGTACCAACAACGGGATACAATTACAACACTACCAACAACTGGTACAACTACAACAGTACCAACAATTGATACAACTTCAACTGCTAATAATTGATACAACTACAACAGTACCAACAACTGATACAACTATAAAACTATCAAAAATTCGTAAGGTTGCAGATTTAATCACACACTATTACAATACAGTTGGTCTGATTTCACTGACAGAGTTGATCTACCGAAACTAATATTGTCTGATCTTGTGATTATATAAACACTGATATTTCACATTATATTTGCACAAGAAATTGAGTCAAGATGGGATCATGTTTAGGCCGTCGTGTAGCTAGTTATCTGGACATACATGACACCAGCATGTGTAGGTTGTTCGTGTAGTTGTCTGAACATACATGCACCAGCATGTGAGGTTGTTCGTGTAGTTGTCTGAACATACATGGCACCAGCATGTGTAGGTTGTTCGTGTAGTTATCTGAACATACATGACACCAGCATGTGTTGTTCATAGTTGTCTGACATTGACAGATGGTTGTCGGTTATCTGAACATACATGGCACCAGCATGTGTAAGTTGTCGTGTAGCTAGCTATCTGAACATACATGACACCAGCATGTGTAAGTTGTCGTGTAGCTAGCTATCTGAACATACATGACCCTAGCATGTGTAAGTTGTCGTGTAGCTAGCTATCTGAACATACATGACACCAGCATGTGTAGGTTGTTCGTGTAGTTATCTGAACATACATGCACCAGCAGTGTAGGTTGTTCGTGTAGTTATCTGGACATACATGACACCAGCATGTGTAGGTTGTTCGTGTAGCTATCTGAACATACATGACACCAGCATGTGTAGGTTGTCGTGTAGCTAGCTATCTGAACATACATGACACCAGCATGTGTAGGTTGTTCGTGTAGTTATCTGAACATACATGACACCAGCAAGTGTAGGTTGTTCGTGTAGTTATCTGGACATACATGACACCAGCATGTGTAGGCTGTTCGTGTAGCTATCTGAACATACATGACACCAGCTTGTGTAGGTTGTCGTGTAGCTAGCTATCTGGACATACATGACAC